>OU896720.1:322684-922684 GCA_918026855.4 Phaedon cochleariae
AAGAAAGAACGTCCAAATCGGACAATTACTTTTGACGAAAATGTTCCCTTAATTTCCTGGAGAAGTGTATTTTGCATGAAATTCTAGATCCATAGTATCATCAATAGTACCGATAGTTTTGAAATAAACCATCGAAACTATCGACAGTATAAATTAGCTCTACCTTTGAACTGCAGGAAATCGGCTAGTTCGTCGGCCATTTCCGGGGTGACCCCTTCGAGTATGTCGATCGGCATCTTCTTCAACAGGTGGGGAGTTTTTTCGGCTACCCCTTCGATGTCGACGCCACCTGCCGGTGAGGCAATGATCACGGGACCGTTTTTCTGTCGGTCCATCAGAATGCACAGGTAGGTCTCCCTTTTGATGTTCACGCTCTCGGCTATCATTATTTTCCTGACTTCGATACCTTGGGTGGGTGTTTGTTTCGTGATCAGTTTATGTCCCAGCATTTGTTTTACGATATTGTCTATGTCGGATCGACTGAAACACGTCGAATTATACGGGTTGTTTCGGATTCGGATTTACATGCGACAAATGGGGAATGTAGAGAGAAGACACTCTGGTGGTCCCAGATCACCCCATTTATGTATCCAGTGGCGTAACTACTACACCGCGTAACCCCGCGGTTGCGGGGGGGCCGTTCCACGGAGGGGGCCCTGGGTCCACCAACCAGAGCAAGGACTCAGCCAAATTGGTTGATACATGATCATTTTTTAATTATGAATATGCCACAGAAATAATTTACTAATAAATAATTAACTGTCATAGGCATATTTTATATTTGAGTTGTGTCTCTGTCTTCCATAATAAGTGTGGATTTATGCAGTATCAATTAACAATTATTACTTCTATTTTCAATCACTGTGTTTAGGCAGACAATTAACAATTATCATTTATCAAATAACAAGTTAAAGGTTGGTCAACTTTCAATTTTTTACATTAATTGAAGCAGGTTGTCTTATTGTGCACAATGAGATGTTTTTAATACCAAGGATTGATCCATCCTATGATGGAAAGTAACCTTGAACATTTCCCGGCTTTGTGTTTATTTTTACTTTTCGTTATTCCCATTATTTTTTAATCTTGGGCCCACTTGTGATAGCAATATCCCAAAAATGTGTCTAAAATATTATGAAAAAATGTTCTATGGTTATCTTGAATGGCTTGGAAAGGACATTTGCGCCTTTTATTTTCAATTGTTAATTTCTATTTCAGGTAGCTGAAATGCTACCTAAACTTAGGTGGCATTCTAGCTACCCTTTACTTGATAATTGTTACTAGATAATTGTTAATTGATAATTATTACATGATAATCGTAGTAATTTTCATTTTCAATTGTTAATTTGTTTTTCATAAATGGTAGCATTTTAGCTACCCTTTACTTCAGAATTGTTAATTGATAATTGTTAATTGATGCTGCATAAATCCACACTAAGAATGATTTTCCTCAAAATGAAAATATCCATAGTATCAAAAATAGGCATAATGATGAATTCCATGTTCCATTTGTCAAATACAAGGTGAGTTCCAACTCTACGTCACACTTAGGACTGAGAGTATTCAATCATCTCCCCGGTGAGGTCTAAAACATTGTGAGCTTGAATAATTTCAAATATAGGTTAAAACATCTCCTCATTGCAAAATGTCCCATGCTCCACATGTACAGCGTTAGTGTGTTCATTTCATTCATGTTAGTTCATGTCAACCACTTCATGTACTTATAATTTTTGTATCTTAATATTTATTGTATGTTCTACAATAATTCAGCACTTCCTATATTTATTAGTGCCTCTGTTAGGTATATTTGAATATTGTTTGACCATTCCTATACATGTATATCATTATTATTATTATTAGCGAAACTCAGTGAAATATATAAGGCCATTCAAAATAGCGATACACCCTCTTGTGATATTCAAGTAACTAATAGAAAGTACAGTGTGTCCCGTTTTCAATGCATTTGCATGATATCTCAGTCATCTTCGGAGATAGAACCGAGATGGCCTAATCAGATTTTGTTCTGTTTCCGTTTATTAGTTACAGGGCGATTTTGAAAATGTATACTTTTTGAACCCCCTATATGTCTATGAAGTTTCTCAACGAAAATGTCCAATTAAAATCTGATCCCACAGAAAATTTAGGCATAATCAAGTGGCACACTCAAATTTTTTTTTGGGGCATGGTTTTTGGAGATATGACTCAAACTTATGGTTTTTGGAGATAGGACTCAAACTTATGATTTTTTAAATGGAACACCTTGTTTTTATAAGCTCATTAAATTCCTTATTTTTTCGCCTTCAAAATGATTTATAATGTATAAATATAAAATTGTCAAAAATACTAGAAAATCACTAAAATATTTAATTTTAATAGTGCATCGGCTATGGATTTTTTGGGTAAGTTCCAATTGTAGGAATATTTCTATTGATTTTTCCATAAAAAGGACAAAAACAATATCAACACTAATTAACTAACAATAAAATTGTCAAAAATACTAGAAAATCACTAAAATATATAATTTTAATAGTGCATCGGCTATGGATTTTTTGGGTAAGTTCCAATTGTAGGAATATTTCTTTTGATTTTTCCATAAAAAGGACAAAAACAATATCAACACTAATTAACTAACAAAACACAGAACTTATAGGTACCTGATAGCAATAAATAAATAGTAATAAAAAGTTCATAATGTAGAATAAGCACCTGATTGAATATTTATTGAAACAATTACATTCCAAAATTATTCAGTAACTTGTTCAAAAGGATCATCTAGCCTTCAGAACCACCTCGTGGCTGAAGTGAACAGATGAATAAGTAGATTGTTCAACAATCATACCTTGCAAGTAATTTGAACACAGACCCCTATACCTATGCTATAGAAATACACTGTCACAATTCTGCAGACTATTGCAACACCTGTTCTATTATTCAAAATAATGTTTGGTTAATTTTCTGACCTTTTAAACTATTAGAGATATTACTTATTGACATTTGCTTTGCATAAAGAAAATTGATACGTAATGAACGAATTACCAACGAAGAACTTGGCTTTAATCAACTAAAAAACTAGACATAATCATACTCAAGACGTGACATTGACAACTGAGTAAAATCTAACAAGACAGTACAGGGAGATTCATATCATTCTTCCCCTCTAGGGTTTCCATTGTCCACTTCGAAATTTTGAAGATAAGCAGGGGGCCTTCTGTTCCTGTGAGACCTCCGAGGTTCCTCTAACTCAGCCGGTGCCTCATCAGATTCCTCCTGTGACAAAATTGAAGGCAAACTGAGTTGTTCAGTTTCTTCAGAAGGAAGACACTCCTCAGAGTGATCTTCGTCATCGATAATTGGAAGTGGTGCCAATCGTCTATTAGACACTGTCACTGTTTCGCCATCGTTTCGTCTGATGAAAGAATATTGAGGATTGCTTTCGAGGAGTTCTACTTCCTCGACTATTGGCTCTGTCTTCGAATGGCGAACGTTCTTTTTCATCAGTACAGGTCCCGGTGTCAACCAGGTAGGTAATGAGTCTCCGTTAGGGGATCTCCGTGCATAAGTGAAAAGCCGCTCATGTGGTGTAGTATTAGTCGAGGTGCACAAAAGTGAGCGTACACAGTGCAGCGCATCCTTCATTACTACTTCCCAGTTTTCTATAGGCAGATTCTTGGATCGGAGACTAAGTTGTATGGTACGCCAGAGAGTTCCGTTAAGACGCTCCACTTGTCCATTTCCTTGTGGGTTGTAGGGAGTCGTCCTAGAAGAAGCTATGTTCGAGTTCTTCAAGAAGGTTTTGAACTCTTCAGACATGAAGGAAGAACCTCTATCACTGTGTATATATAACGGTTGCCCAAAAGTGAGAAAAAGATCTTTCAGGCAATTTATGACGGTGGTCGAAGTCATATCCTTACAGGCGTACGCAAACGGGAACCTGGAGTACTCATCAATAATTGTCAATATAAATCTCTTCCCTGTATTGGATGGTAGGGGTCCTTTGAAATCTATATTTATTCGTTCGAAAGGCGAAGTGGCTTTTATCAGGTGACCCTTGATTTTCATGAACCGTGGCTTTATTTCAGCGCATATTCGACATGAAGCCGTCATTTCCTTAACGTCGTTAGCTGAGTAGGGTAGATTTTTGGATCGTATCCAGTGGAACATCCTGGTGACGCCTGGATGGCAAAGTGCATTGTGAAGTTCACTAAGCTTGTTCGTATTCATGTAGCTGCAAACTCGAGATAAGGCGTCAGCCGCAGTGTTTTCTTGGCCTGGTCGGTACATTATGTCGTATTTGTAGCATGACAGTTCCAATCGCCAGCGCAATATCTTCTCATTTTTTATTTTACTATTATGATTTTGGTTCAGCATGTACGCTACTGACTGTTGATCGGTTATTAGGAGGAAATGCTTTCCTATCAAGAAGTGTCTCCATTTCTTCAAGCTGTCTACAATGGCACAAGCCTCTTTTTCTATCGACGATTGTTTCTGTTCTGAGCCCGATAGCGTACGAGAAAAAAAAGCTACGGGACGACCATGCTGAGATAGTATAGCTGATATTGCTACTTCAGAAGCGTCAGTCTCAACTGTAAGTATTTCATCATCATCAATTGCTATGAGAGTGGCTCTTTTAATATCAGATTTCAGTTCTTCGAAACATTTCAGGGCGTTGGTCGACAATGGAAATGAAGTATTGCAAGTAAGTGGTTTTATCTTATCCGAGAATCTCTCCACCCATTTTGCATAATGAGCAAACAACCCTAAAGCACGTTTCAGTTCGCCTGTGTTACTTGGAGCTGGAAGTTCTTGCAAAGATTTCAACCTCTGACTATCGGGCTTAATGGTATTGTTTTCTATTGTATACCCAAGAAGGTTGATCTTGTCCTTTTTGAAAACGCACTTTTGTTCGTTGAGAGTTAGATTGTATTTTTCTGCTGCAGCTAGAAATGCTTAAAGGTTACAGTCATGTTCTATTTCGTTCCTGCCACAAACCGTAACGTCATCCAGATATGCATAGGTACCTTGTAGTTTTTCTTTCGATATAACGAATTCTAGAGTTCGTTGAAATGCTGCTACCCCGTTGGTAACACCGAAGGGTATCCTCGTAAATTGATAGAGTTTACCGCAAGCTTCAAAAGCCGTATATTTCTTTTCTTGTTCGAGAATAGGTACTTGGTGATAAGCCGATTTGAGGTCGATTTGGCTGAACAATTTGAATTTCGACACATTGTTCACGATGGTCTCGATATGCGGCAAAGGATACGCATCTAATTCAGTGAATTTATTAATCGTCATGGAGTAGTCTATCACTAGACGTTTTCGGTGAGAACCGCTGATGAGGCACCGGCTGAGTTACTTTAGTTGATTAAATTGATACGTAATGAACGAATTACCAACGAAGAACTTGGCTTTAATCAACTAAAAAACTAGACATAATCATACTCAAGACGTGACATTGACAACTGAGTAAAATCTAACAAGACAGTACAGGGAGATTCATATCAAAAATCATGATTACGATACTAGATATAGAAATCACATTTATCCAAATTTATTACTTCTGAACATATCCAAAGACTGGCACCTCTTACTATGGTTTGTTGACCTACAATAACTTGAAAGAAGATATTAAAGACTTTAGAATGCCTTGTTTCAGATCTGTGATAAAATCATTCTTACTGAAGAATGCTTTTCAAAATATTCAAGATATTATTGATTCTATTAGAAATTTGAAAATTTGATACTAGTTCTGTATAGTGTACTAATTGTTATATACTTTTATCTTTTTACAATATTTTGTGCTGCATTAATACTCTAGCAAAATGTTTTTTTATGTAAGATTTCTTGTAAATTTTTCAACAGAATATATGTATAATACTACTACTCTTCTACTAGGAAAAATGCAAAAACATGTCCATTAAGATTTCTGTGGAATTCATATACACATAGCATAAAATTATTCTTACAACTGGATAATTTAATATTGAAAAAGTGTCATGTCACATAATACATACTTTTTGGTGATATGAACTCCTCCTTTGAATCCATTGTCAAAATGTCCTTTTCCTCTGCCACCAGCCAGAATTTGAGCTTTGATCACATACTCTCTCACATCTAATGATAAATATATAAATTGTCATGTCTAATAATATTTTAAGTACCTCAGTTCAGTGACATGAAGGCTATCCACAAATTAGCACAGGGATAAAATGCCACCTGTGTGAAGCTGGCAGCCAGAGTGAGCGGCCAAATTTCCGAACACTTCCGATTGCGCTAGCCAGTGGCGCGCGCTATTTTCCCCCCTTTTAGGGTAACGCGGTGCTTTATATTTGTATCAGCTGTTACATATTTGCCGAACGGGTCGAATGCGGATTCATTTCGAGACTCCGAATGAGTAATCGAGGATGCTGTTTACAGTCGTCGGGGGATGAAACATCAATTATGATTGTATACTCTTATTTTACACACATTAAATATTGTCAATTAAGAGAGATGTTTGAATTCTTTCGAGATAGATAAAAATAAGTGATGAAATGAAGTAAACGATCAGAAAAAGAATTCAAATAGTTTAACAAGATTCTACAGGCATATAGAAAGGTACTTTCTTTGAATTTTCAATACTTCAATCATGAACTAATCTATCACCACTAGTACTGAGAGTCGTGTCTAGATTCCAGCAGTCAAAGAATTATATATATCACTGCTAAATTCTGAATCTCATAAGAAATTATACACGAGAAAAAACATGATGTTTTTTTAAATTTTCAGTATAACAAGAAACTGACCTAACTCCACTAGGTCAGGAAGATGGCTTTTCGAGTGTAGAATCCAGCGCCCAAGAAATTTTGTCTTGCTAAATCTCACAGAAAAATCTACACATAAAAAACATGATTTTTTTCGATTTTCATTACTAAAACCAAAAACTGACTCAACTCCACTAGGTCTAGGAGATGGCTTTTCGAGTGTAGAATCCAGCGCCCAAGAAATATTTTCTTGCTAAATCTCACAGAAAAATCTACACTGAAAAAACATGATTTTTTTCGATTTTCATTACTAAAACCAAAAACTGACTCAACTCCACTAGGTCTAGGAGATGGCTTTTCGAGTGTAGAATCCAGCGCCCAAGAAATATTTTCTTGCTAAATCTCACAGAAAAATCTACACTGAAAAAACATGATTTTTTTCGATTTTCATTACTAAAACCAAAAACTGACTCAACTCCACTAGGTCTAGGAGATGGCTTTTTGAGTGTAGAATCCAGCGCCCGAGAAATTTCTTCTTGCTAAATCTCACAGAAAAAGCTACACTGAAAAAACATGATTTTAAAATGATTTTTTTCGATTTTCATTACTAAAACCAAAAACTGACTCAACTCCACAAGGTCTAGGAGATGGCTTTTCGAGTGTAGAATCCAGCGCCCAAGTAATATTTTCTTGCTAAATCTCACAGAAAAATCTACACTGAAAAAACATGATTTTTTTCGATTTTCATTACTAAAACCAAAAACTGACTCAACTCCACTAGGTCTAGGAGATGGCTCTTTGAGTGTAGAATCCAGCGCCCAAGAAATATTTTCTTGCTAAATCTCACAGAAAAATCTACACTGAAAAAACATGATTTTTTTCGATTTTCATTACTAAAACCAAAAACTGACTCAACTCCACTAGGTCTAGGAGATGGCTTTTCGAGTGTAGAATCCAGCGCCCAAGGAATATTTACTTGCTAAATCTCACAGAAAAATCTACACTGAAAAAACATGATTTTTTTCGATTTTCATTACTAAAACCAAAAACTGACTCAACTCCACTAGGTCTAGGAGATGGCTTTTTGAGTGTAGAATCCAGCGCCCAAGAAATATTTTCTTGCTAAATCTCACAGAAAAATCTACACTGAAAAAACATGATTTTTTTCGATTTTCATTACTAAAACCAAAAACTGACTCAACTCCACTAGGTCTAGGAGATGGCTTTTCGAGTGTAGAATCCAGCGCCCAAGAAATATTTTCTTGCTAAATCTCACAGAAAAATCTACACATAAAAAACATGATTTTTTTCGATTTTCATTACTAAAATCAAAAACTGACTCAACTCCACTAGGTCTAGGAGATGGCTTTTCGAGTGTAGAATCCAGCGCCCAAGAAATATTTTCTTGCTAAATCTCACAGAAAAATCTACACATAAAAAACATGATTTTTTTCGATTTTCATTACTAAAACCAAAAACTGACTCAACTCCACTAGGTCTAGGAGATGGCTTTTCGAGTGTAGAATCCAGCGCCCAAGGAATATTTACTTGCTAAATCTCACAGAAAAATCTACACTGAAAAAACATGATTTTTTTCGATTTTCATTACTAAAACCAAAAACTGACTCAACTCCACTAGGTCTAGGAGATGGCTTTTCGAGTGTAGAATCCAGCGCCCAAGAAATATTTTCTTGCTAAATCTCACAGAAAAATCTACACTGAAAAAACATGATTTTTTTCGATTTTCATTACTAAAACCAAAAACTGACTCAACTCCACTAGGTCTAGGAGATGGCTCTTTGAGTGTAGAATCCAGCGCCCAAGAAATATTTTCTTGCTAAATCTCACAGAAAAATCTACACATAAAAAACATGATTTTTTTCGATTTTCATTACTAAAACCAAAAACTGACTCAACTCCACTAGGTCTAGGAGATGGCTTTTCGAGTGTAGAATCCAGCGCCCAAGAAATATTTTCTTGCTAAATCTCACAGAAAAATCTACACATAAAAAACATGATTTTTTTCGATTTTCATTACTAAAACCAAAAACTGACTCAACTCCACTAGGTCTAGGAGATGGCTCTTTGAGTGTAGAATCCAGCGCCCAAGAAATATTTTCTTGCTAAATCTCACAGAAAAATCTACACTGAAAAAACATGATTTTTTTCGATTTTCATTACTAAAACCAAAAACTGACTCAACTCCACTAGGTCTAGGAGATGGCTTTTCGAGTGTAGAATCCAGCGCCCAAGGAATATTTACTTGCTAAATCTCACAGAAAAATCTACACTGAAAAAACATGATTTTTTTCGATTTTCATTACTAAAACCAAAAACTGACTCAACTCCACTAGGTCTAGGAGATGGCTTTTTGAGTGTAGAATCCAGCGCCCAAGGAATATTTACTTGCTAAATCTCACAGAAAAATCTACACTGAAAAAACATGATTTTTTTCGATTTTCATTACTAAAACCAAAAACTGACTCAACTCCACTAGGTCTAGGAGATGGCTTTTCGAGTGTAGAATCCAGCGCCCAAGTAATATTTTCTTGCTAAATCTCACAGAAAAATCTACACTGAAAAAACATGATTTTTTTCGATTTTCATTACTAAAACCAAAAACTGACTCAACTCCACTAGGTCTAGGAGATGGCTCTTTGAGTGTAGAATCCAGCGCCCAAGAAATATTTTCTTGCTAAATCTCACAGAAAAATCTACACTGAAAAAACATGATTTTTTTCGATTTTCATTACTAAAACCAAAAACTGACTCAACTCCACTAGGTCTAGGAGATGGCTTTTCGAGTGTAGAATCCAGCGCCCAAGAAATATTTTCTTGCTAAATCTCACAGAAAAATCTACACATAAAAAACATGATTTTTTTCGATTTTCATTACTAAAACCAAAAACTGACTCAACTCCACTAGGTCTAGGAGATGGCTCTTTGAGTGTAGAATCCAGCGCCCAAGAAATATTTTCTTGCTAAATCTCACAGAAAAATCTACACATAAAAAACATGATTTTTTTCGATTTTCATTACTAAAATCAAAAACTGACTCAACTCCACTAGGTCTAGGAGATGGCTTTTCGAGTGTAGAATCCAGCGCCCAAGAAATATTTTCTTGCTAAATCTCACAGAAAAATCTACACATAAAAAACATGATTTTTTTCGATTTTCATTACTAAAACCAAAAACTGACTCAACTCCACTAGGTCTAGGAGATGGCTTTTCGAGTGTAGAATCCAGCGCCCAAGAAATATTTCCTTGCTAAATCTCACAGAAAAATCTACACTGAAAAAACATGATTTTTTTCGATTTTCATTACTAAAATCAAAAACTGACTCAACTCCACTAGGTCTAGGAGATGGCTTTTCGAGTGTAGAATCCAGCGCCCAAGAAATATTTTCTTGCTAAATCTCACAGAAAAATCTACACATAAAAAACATGATTTTTTTCGATTTTCATTACTAAAACCAAAAACTGTAATGAAAATCGAAAAAAATCATGTTTTTTATGTGTAGATTTTTCTGTGAGATTTAGCAAGAAAATATTTCTTGGGCGCTGGATTCTACACTCAAAGAGCCATCTCCTAGACCTAGTGGAGTTGAGTCAGTTTTTGGTTTTAGTAATGAAAATCGAAAAAAATCATGTTTTTTCAGTGTAGATTTTTCTGTGAGATTTAGCAAGAAAATATTACTTGGGCGCTGGATTCTACACTCGAAAAGCCATCTCCTAGACCTTGTGGAGTTGAGTCAGTTTTTGGTTTTAGTAATGAAAATCGAAAAAAATCATTTTAAAATCATGTTTTTTCAGTGTAGCTTTTTCTGTGAGATTTAGCAAGAAGAAATTTCTCGGGCGCTGGATTCTACACTCAAAAAGCCATCTCCTAGACCTAGTGGAGTTGAGTCAGTTTTTGGTTTTAGTAATGAAAATCGAAAAAAATCATGTTTTTTCAGTGTAGATTTTTCTGTGAGATTTAGCAAGAAAATATTTCTTGGGCGCTGGATTCTACACTCGAAAAGCCATCTCCTAGACCTAGTGGAGTTGAGTCAGTTTTTGGTTTTAGTAATGAAAATCGAAAAAAATCATGTTTTTTCAGTGTAGATTTTTCTGTGAGATTTAGCAAGAAAATATTTCTTGGGCGCTGGATTCTACACTCAAAGAGCCATCTCCTAGACCTAGTGGAGTTGAGTCAGTTTTTGGTTTTAGTAATGAAAATCGAAAAAAATCATGTTTTTTCAGTGTAGATTTTTCTGTGAGATTTAGCAAGAAAATATTACTTGGGCGCTGGATTCTACACTCGAAAAGCCATCTCCTAGACCTAGTGGAGTTGAGTCAGTTTTTGGTTTTAGTAATGAAAATCGAAAAAAATCATGTTTTTTCAGTGTAGATTTTTCTGTGAGATTTAGCAAGTAAATATTCCTTGGGCGCTGGATTCTACACTCAAAAAGCCATCTCCTAGACCTAGTGGAGTTGAGTCAGTTTTTGGTTTTAGTAATGAAAATCGAAAAAAATCATGTTTTTTCAGTGTAGATTTTTCTGTGAGATTTAGCAAGTAAATATTCCTTGGGCGCTGGATTCTACACTCGAAAAGCCATCTCCTAGACCTAGTGGAGTTGAGTCAGTTTTTGGTTTTAGTAATGAAAATCGAAAAAAATCATGTTTTTTCAGTGTAGATTTTTCTGTGAGATTTAGCAAGAAAATATTTCTTGGGCGCTGGATTCTACACTCAAAGAGCCATCTCCTAGACCTAGTGGAGTTGAGTCAGTTTTTGGTTTTAGTAATGAAAATCGAAAAAAATCATGTTTTTTATGTGTAGATTTTTCTGTGAGATTTAGCAAGAAAATATTTCTTGGGCGCTGGATTCTACACTCGAAAAGCCATCTCCTAGACCTAGTGGAGTTGAGTCAGTTTTTGGTTTTAGTAATGAAAATCGAAAAAAATCATGTTTTTTATGTGTAGATTTTTCTGTGAGATTTAGCAAGAAAATATTTCTTGGGCGCTGGATTCTACACTCGAAAAGCCATCTCCTAGACCTAGTGGAGTTGAGTCAGTTTTTGATTTTAGTAATGAAAATCGAAAAAAATCATGTTTTTTCAGTGTAGATTTTTCTGTGAGATTTAGCAAGGAAATATTTCTTGGGCGCTGGATTCTACACTCGAAAAGCCATCTCCTAGACCTAGTGGAGTTGAGTCAGTTTTTGGTTTTAGTAATGAAAATCGAAAAAAATCATGTTTTTTATGTGTAGATTTTTCTGTGAGATTTAGCAAGAAAATATTTCTTGGGCGCTGGATTCTACACTCGAAAAGCCATCTCCTAGACCTAGTGGAGTTGAGTCAGTTTTTGATTTTAGTAATGAAAATCGAAAAAAATCATGTTTTTTATGTGTAGATTTTTCTGTGAGATTTAGCAAGAAAATATTTCTTGGGCGCTGGATTCTACACTCAAAGAGCCATCTCCTAGACCTAGTGGAGTTGAGTCAGTTTTTGGTTTTAGTAATGAAAATCGAAAAAAATCATGTTTTTTCAGTGTAGATTTTTCTGTGAGATTTAGCAAGAAAATATTTCTTGGGCGCTGGATTCTACACTCGAAAAGCCATCTCCTAGACCTAGTGGAGTTGAGTCAGTTTTTGGTTTTAGTAATGAAAATCGAAAAAAATCATGTTTTTTCAGTGTAGATTTTTCTGTGAGATTTAGCAAGAAAATATTTCTTGGGCGCTGGATTCTACACTCAAAAAGCCATCTCCTAGACCTAGTGGAGTTGAGTCAGTTTTTGGTTTTAGTAATGAAAATCGAAAAAAATCATGTTTTTTCAGTGTAGATTTTTCTGTGAGATTTAGCAAGTAAATATTCCTTGGGCGCTGGATTCTACACTCGAAAAGCCATCTCCTAGACCTAGTGGAGTTGAGTCAGTTTTTGGTTTTAGTAATGAAAATCGAAAAAAATCATGTTTTTTCAGTGTAGATTTTTCTGTGAGATTTAGCAAGAAAATATTTCTTGGGCGCTGGATTCTACACTCAAAGAGCCATCTCCTAGACCTAGTGGAGTTGAGTCAGTTTTTGGTTTTAGTAATGAAAATCGAAAAAAATCATGTTTTTTCAGTGTAGATTTTTCTGTGAGATTTAGCAAGAAAATATTACTTGGGCGCTGGATTCTACACTCGAAAAGCCATCTCCTAGACCTTGTGGAGTTGAGTCAGTTTTTGGTTTTAGTAATGAAAATCGAAAAAAATCATTTTAAAATCATGTTTTTTCAGTGTAGCTTTTTCTGTGAGATTTAGCAAGAAGAAATTTCTCGGGCGCTGGATTCTACACTCAAAAAGCCATCTCCTAGACCTAGTGGAGTTGAGTCAGTTTTTGGTTTTAGTAATGAAAATCGAAAAAAATCATGTTTTTTCAGTGTAGATTTTTCTGTGAGATTTAGCAAGAAAATATTTCTTGGGCGCTGGATTCTACACTCGAAAAGCCATCTCCTAGACCTAGTGGAGTTGAGTCAGTTTTTGGTTTTAGTAATGAAAATCGAAAAAAATCATGTTTTTTCAGTGTAGATTTTTCTGTGAGATTTAGCAAGAAAATATTTCTTGGGCGCTGGATTCTACACTCGAAAAGCCATCTCCTAGACCTAGTGGAGTTGAGTCAGTTTTTGGTTTTAGTAATGAAAATCGAAAAAAATCATGTTTTTTATGTGTAGATTTTTCTGTGAGATTTAGCAAGACAAAATTTCTTGGGCGCTGGATTCTACACTCGAAAAGCCATCTTCCTGACCTAGTGGAGTTAGGTCAGTTTCTTGTTATACTGAAAATTTAAAAAAACATCATGTTTTTTCTCGTGTATAATTTCTTATGAGATTCAGAATTTAGCAGTGATATATATAATTCTTTGACTGCTGGAATCTAGACACGACTCTCAGTACTAGTGGTGATAGATTAGTTCATGATTGAAGTATTGAAAATTCAAAGAAAGTACCTTTCTATATGCCTGTAGAATCTTGTTAAACTATTTGAATTCTTTTTCTGATCGTTTACTTCATTTCATCACTTATTTTTATCTATCTCGAAAGAATTCAAACATCTCTCTTAATTGACAATATTTAATGTGTGTAAAATAAGAGTATACAATCATAATTGATGTTTCATCCCCCGACGACTGTAAACAGCATCCTCGATTACTCATTCGGAGTCTCGAAATGAATCCGCATTCGACCCGTTCGGCAAATATGTAACAGCTGATACAAATATAAAGCACCGCGTTACCCTAAAAGGGGGGAAAATAGCGCGCGCCACTGGCTAGCGCAATCGGAAGTGTTCGGAAATTTGGCCGCTCACTCTGGCTGCCAGCTTCACACAGGTTAAAATGCCTACATTCATGCCCTAACTAAAACAACACCATTTCACCAGATGGAAAATTATTGATTGAACAACACACAAAATATGTGAAGTAGGTACTAAGTACTACTAATTCAATAAATCTGTCAAGTTGAGTAATTGATAATGAGAAGATAGTGAAAGAACAATGGCTATCTTTAAATCCTCCAAGGGTGAATTTCTCAATCTCCAACTTACTGAATTTGTCCAATTCGTTAGACCCATGTTCATCAACTAAACAAAAATCCTGAATTGCAACTCCATTTTTTCTCAATAGATTCTTGCTCTGGTACTCCAGTAAATTCAAGTTCCGTGAAGAAACCTGGAAAATAAAATTATAGAAAACAGAAGATATGTTCAGTATTCTCAAAATAATTATCACCCACTTTAAGTATATCATGGTGCTTCAATATATTTCTGACTGAGTTCCACAAAGAGGTCATTATCAGTTTGGTAGTTCACAAAATACACAGTTCACATTAAATTCTTGATTTTTTTAAGCATGAAGAATTTTTAAATGAGGTTGAACCTTTTTTTGTTGAACACTTGATTGTTGAACCAAATTAGATCTATGGTTGAACAGAACAATTCAGTAACAGTAATTCCTGATTCTTGATGTTTTTTTTCTAGAATAAAAAACTGATAAAAAACAAACAGTCAAAAATCTAGGTGCGTTCGGTTTAACAAAATCGGAGCCGAGCGAGCAGATGCAGATTTGGTGTCACGTGATCACCGCTCCGAGGTAGTAGATTGCGAGCGCCAGCTGTCAGAAGTAACAGAAAACAAACAATTCACTCAACCTTATTACTTTTAAAAACACGTCAGGGCAACAAAGTTCTTTTGAATGTTTGTTGTTCACTTGGGTTTATATTTTGAAAATTACTAGGGAGGGAATGATTCTGTCTCATATGATCGGTCATTAACTGTGAATCAGGGCAGTTGTGATCGCATATATTACAGATATATAATGAATTATGCTACCTACAACAAATTCGTCGGTCATTTTGGCGATTCTGGGCAAGGAGGATTCTAGAAAATTCAGTTTCGTGTTTCGTTTCCACTTGATCAAGTCTTCAATTTTTCGACACAAACGAGATATATCATTTCAATAACATGTTGTTGACATCGATTTGTTGACAACTGACAACCAAATAACCGATCAAATCTGTTTGCTCCTCAAGGCGGAGCAAACAGATTACATCTTTCAGCTCGCTCTGACAATCAACGAACAAGGAGAGCAGATTAGACAGAGGAAGTAGATCTGATTTATCGAACGCTTTCCGAGCTAACAGATGGAATCGAGCCAACAGATATGTTATAACCGAACGCACCTTCTGTAGATTGTGGATATATCACACGAATCCGTTTTGCCCAAACATATGCATAGACGATTCCTATAGACCAATCAGAACAATCCAAGAGGCGCCTGCGTGTTGAGATTTTGAGAAACGTCGTCAACTTGTGCAACCACATGCAACAAACATGCAAGTAAACGTTCGACGCATATATGTACTATTTCTATGTATGGCTCATCGCCTATATAGGATATCTCAACAAAAATGGGACCAAAATGAGAGGTACTTTTTGAATCTATAAGGACGGAAAGTGGAAGATGGAAACAGCCATATTGGTCTGACAAGTTTCGAAATTATTTTTTCCCTACGTCAGCATCAACGCCTATTGGTCGATTTCGTTACCTATAGAGACAGAAGTTGGTCCCGCTTTGAGGACAGCTATGCTTCATAAATATGATTAGTAGATATATGGTTCGACGCACTGACGTTTGTACATGGTGTTCTGTGGGGTTTTACTGTCAGTATTGGCACTTGTCACTAATCTTACTGTCAGAAGTGTCAGATCTGTGAAGACGAAGAGGTTAAGGAGTGAGTGAAGGAAGGAGGTAAATAATTGTATTAAAAATTAAAAATCTGTGAACATTTTCTTTTGAAGTTGATATTGACCTAAATAGTCGATTGTTTCTTCCATTGAAGTAGTTATTCTGTATAATTATGTTAGATTGATTGTCTTCTGAATATTCCAGGAAAGATGGCTGCAAGACAATTCATCATTAGATCATTTTTCTCCAAACTTATAAACAGAACTTGTTCAAGAAAACCAACCGGAGTACAAACAGATTTTTTCAAAAATAATCTGCCATTGTCTGTAATGTGTTTATGTGGAGGATCAGCCACAATTATAGCAGTTTGTAAGTTAAGATCTATTCAAAATGTTTATGCTGCACAACCCAAGACTGTGAGTATATATATGAACTTTATTTTTCTTGATGTGGATCTTTATAATCTCAAAACAATTGTGTTCAGGAAGATGAACACATCTCTTGAATTTGTGGTTGAATATATTTTCAATCAAATTGAAGGGTGTATAGGGAAGATTGGGGTCAATGTACAATGAAACTAGCTATAGCCCTTTTCAGTCAGGTACTATAGTTCAATTTATGAAGTTACATATGAAATGTATATTAATGCATATTACTGAATAAATGACTAAATAAAAAAAATAAATCTATTCAAAATATTCCATAATCAACTAGGATTTTTCTCTTGAAAATTATTTGTAAGGACACTTAGAACTAACAGCACTGTCAAAGTCTTCTCCTGTTTCTATTTGTTATATGCTGGACTGTAGGTAGAACTAGTTGGTTGGTGGATGAAAAATTATGATTTACAAGTAGCAAGTTTTTTTTCCAGGTAGATAAGACTATTCAAACTTGTAACATAATACCTAATCAGGTACCTTCAAAAGAGAGAATGGTTTTTATAGTGGAAAACTGGGCTGAATATTTTCCATTTTCAAACATAGAAACTGGTGGTGGGAATAAAGAAATGCAAAAATGGTACACTAACTAATCATTATGATGTAGATATCATATCATGTGAACATATTTTTCAAATAACTACTGTCTATGTAAGCTTCTAAAGACTGAAGAATGTAATGAATACTCCCAACAAGAATTTTAATGATGCTAGAAAAAATTGGAAAATGAAATAAAACATTGTTACCTTACATCCTTGGACATTTTAACACTTTCTCATTAAATCATACAGTCACAACTCATGAGTTTGTTGATTTCAATTTGAAATAGAATATGTTATGTTTGATTAATAATTCTAATTCAGCTGATATAAATAATAGGAGTTGAATAATCAATGAATTATTTTATAAATCATATTTCTCTAACAAATACATTCTCACATACAGTGTGACCCACTTCTAATGGAAACATCCCTGTATCTTACATAATCGTTGGGTAAGGATCCTGAAATTTGCTGAAGCGAGAGTTATACCAAAAATGCACTCTATGACCAAGTGGGGTCATCTTCAGTGATATACACTGCTCGCCAACAGCCATGGAACCACCCCAATTTTCGAAAAATGATATTAGGAGTCAAAATAGGCCGAAAATCACTTCAGATTTGGAATCAGGACGTCCAATTTACTGACTATTCAAATTTTTCCAGGATAATTTTCAGTTCCGAAAAATGAAATTTTGTCGCATTTTTTATGGAAGCACCCCCGTATCTCACGTAATTGACTTTATCTTTGGACTTTCTCTTCCTCCGGCAAATTTCAGAACCCTACCTCAATAATTACGTGAGATACGGGGGTGCTTCCATGAGAATTGAGACAAATTTTAATTTCACTGAACTGAAAATCTTCTAGGAAAACTTTGAATAGTCAGTAACTTGGGCGTCCTGATTCCGAATCCGACGTGATTTTCAACCTATTTTGACTCCTAATATCATTTTCCGGAAATTGGGGTGGTTCCATGGCTGTTGGCAAGCAGTGTATAACACTGAAAATGACCCCACTTGGTCATAGAGTGCATTTTCGGTACATCTCTCGCTCCAGCAAATTTCAGGATTCTTACCTAACGATTACATAAGATACAGGGGCGTTTCCATTAAAAATGGGTCACACTGTAGGTACTTGATATCAATTTCCAACCCTGATTTATTGATTTTCTAATGTACTGGGATTCCTTTCAAGGGTGGACACCAGCAAAGATTACTGAATGACTAGTTTATCTTCTGTAGTCTATGACACGAGCAATTGTAAGTGCTGGGTGTTGTGAGATTTAAAATGTTTCTTGTTATTCTATCATAATATGGAATTAGCTATACATTTACATCAAAATTTTCAGTCATGATAAGTGTTGAATTGAATGAATTACCTACATTATTCAATAAAAAATACTAATAGCAACAACCACTTTATCAATTTCATTTTTAGAGATGTTCAACAAGCATGCCATCAAGTTCAATTATCATGCTGATGATGATATAGCTGCCCAATGTGGATGAAAAGGTAATTTTACTATCTTGTCTGGTGCAAGTTGCTCAATAGCAGAATTTAAATATTATTATATCAAAAGTTTGATGTGAAAGATTTAATGTCAATTCTTTCCTCCTTTTTGTACAGTGAGTTTGATTGTAGAAAATACTATGAAAAATGGCCAAATATGATTTTACTTGAAATCAGTTACTTCAATTCAATAAAAACGCACAACACTGAAAAAGCAATCATATGGAATCTAATACCAATCCCAATTTGATTGGACTAATGATTATTGAATGAGATAAAGGAGGGGGCATTCAAAGTGAGGAGACATGGTGTATATCCAATAAAAGTTGTTGCAAGATTGTATTTCATTGTATTGTATATTTAGAATTTCCTGATACATTTCTTCTCATGAATTCCAATTGAAGAACTGTTTCAGATTACAGATTAGTTTCCCAGCCTACCGATTTGAGAAAGAACATAGTGAATTCATTCATGGTATAATGTTATCATTATTCAGGAAGAATTGTAATTGTTTCTTTCTTTTGAGTACCAAAATATGTTAATCTAGTACATACCTTTAGTTTTGTTAGGTGCCAGTAACTATATCTACAGTATGTGAGTATATCACTAATAATTCTACTTGCACTTTTACTTTACTCTCATTCATTCAGAGTTTCTGCCATTCAACTAACATTTTCTTAGTTTCATCAAGTTATACGTTCAGATTTTTTGAGTTTGCATGTTTATCACTTTTTATTCTAATTTTTGAGTAGCTTTATTTCATTATTTGCTATGTGTTTTTTTAATATTTTGATCTTCCTTGTATCTCATTTCTTTGGATGATTATTCCTCATAATTCTAATTAGGACCATGAAATCCTATCAACTTCATTGAGTGTGAAATAATAATTCATCAAATAATCCAATCCAATAAAATTTAAGTTCATCGGTAAAATCACAAATGAGCTGAGCAACCCAGCAAAAGTGTCAGAAGATACACATCAAAACCCTGACAGCGAATTTGATACATTATAAAGTCACCAATCATTGATTTGTGATTCCCTATTCACCCTCCTGTATAATGATTTCATCCACCAACAAATCCATTCTTTGTTTTGAGGGTATCTATCAGTGAACTAAGCAACACATTTGAAGGTTTAGTTTGTTCACATGAAAGTATTTTGTTTCAGGATGAAGATGTGAAGGTGGTAAAGTTGACATCTAGGGAAAAAAGATTCATTCGCTTTGCATCTGTTGAATATGATGGACAACTCTACATGACCCCTCAAGACTTTTTAGAGTCTGTTGTGGAAGCCGAACCACGCCGTGAGTCCGTTTATAAAATCTGAATTGATGCTTTTTGAAATAACAGCAAATAAATAAGAGCCCCTTGTGTACTCTTCAAGTTCTAGAATAGTTCCTAGTCAACAAAACTTGTTCCCTATATTTGTAGCTAGAATGAAGAGAAAATTATTGACCATGAAGGAACTGGAGAAAATCAAAGAAGCAACACCATCACTGAGCCAAGGCTCGCCAAGATTGTTCAGAAGTTTGAGAGACAAGGGTGTGTTGTCCATTCATGCAATTAAACTTTGATAATTTCCATATTCCTTTTTTTTTAGGTATAATTTCGTACACGGAATATTTGTTTCTTTTATCAATACTTACAAGTAAGTAAAATTCTATACAGTGAGCTGTAGGGAATAGGTTCTTTAGGATTATCTACAACTATAATACTATTTCTTCACTCTCATAATATTCGTCCAATTTACTAACATCAACTTGTTTGATCAATGTTAGCTCCATGATGTCTATGTTATAATCCAACTCACCATTCTTCAAATGTGCAAGATGTTCTGTCAACCTGGTTTCACTGGGTCTTCCAGTTTGGCCTACATTATGTTCTTCAGCAATTCCGCAATAGAATTGCCTAACAAATCACCTAGTATTGATTTGAACGCAATTGGTATTCTGATTGAATGGAATTGGAATTGTTTCTCTCCAATTCACATCTCTTGAAATTCAGAAGGGTGGGCTCAAATCACACTTCTCACAAATTGAATCTTTGATTGGTCAAAGAGGATGACACTAGTGTATGCACGACAAAATTTGAAGTCATGTAATTTCTCTTATACAACTCATTTATGTAACTTTCCAATTATTTTTAGAGCCTCAGTCTGGTTTCAGGATTGCATTCAATATGTTTGATACAGACGGCAACCAACGAGTGGACAAGAACGAATTTCTTGTGGTATGTATTTGCACACTTTCTTGTTATTTACCCCTTCTCAGTAATATCCCTTGTATCATACCTGAACAGATACGGAAACTATTGGCAGGCAAAAAAATTGAAGATGAAGTTGCTGTAAGTTCTATCCATTTCGTTGGATGCTGTAAGCAAACATTTAACAGCTTGATACTTTTTTGTGTGTTTATAACATTGTGTTTGATAATCAACATCGGTTTATGTCACTCATCTGCCAGCGGCATTCGTTGGAAGAGTACTGTGATGTGACCTTAACTAACATTTAATGGAAGGCAAATACTTTGATTTTATGAGACGTTGACATTCTGATTGAAAAAGAGGGTGTCCGGAAAGGTCATGTCATAAAAGATAGGGCTGATAGAGTGAGCCAAAATGATGGTAGTACTTCATGAAAAAAAAATATGTCTATCGCGCTTTCTCACGGAGTTATTGACCTTGAAAGTTAGAATAATAAAAAAGCAATTCATGTATAACTTTCAAACGGTTGCCATGGTATTAATGATATTCGGGCAGGTGAATAAATTCATACTAATGCACCTTTCCATACGTAAACGGCTTTTCAGTGATTATGTTTTATACAGGATGGGACGGTATTTTTCGTTCAATGAAGGCATTTTTGACAGAGGTGACAAATTTGACATTTTGCTTTCACCGGTGATGCCCTTTGTCTTTTATCTACAAAAATGGAATACTTCATTTCAATCGATATCTTGTACCGATTTAGAGAAAATCGCATTTAAAAACATACATCCCAACCGTTTCAAAGGTGATAAAACTCTATTTATTATCAATGTATGGATAGGACTAATTGGCAACTGCTCAATTATGGATCTTTATGATTGTTGGAACTTCAAATTCAAGTAAATATTCAACTCTTTTTGCAAATACATCCAGAACAGTTGTTAGAAGAGGTTCTTCTTAATATTCCAGGTGAAATGTGGCTGATGTACGATGGTGTGCCTCCTCGATTTGACAAAGCTGTAGGAGATCTTTTGAACATCACATTTCCCCATGGTCCTTCTCCATGGCCACCTCGGTCACCTGATCTTAATTCTCTTTATTTATTTCTTTGGGGCTATCTTAAATGTTTAGAATCAAACACCTGTAAATATTAGGACGGGGCTTTTGAATCGAATTTTTACATCTGCACATACCCTGAGAAATGATCATCATCACATGTTATCGTGAATACAACGCTGATGTTTAGACAAGTTTAGAAAATGTGTTGAAGTTCAAGATGCACATAACCATTTTTGATAATCTTTTGGCTTCACTGATGTTATTAAATGTGTAAATGGAGCTTTTATTACCTCTGAAACGGTTGGAATGTATGTTTCAAAATGTGATTTTCTCTATACCATTTTTGTAGATAAGATAAGGGAATCGAATGGTGGAAGCAGAATATGAAATTAGTATGAGTTTATTTACCTGTCCGAATATCATTGATACCATGGAAACCGTTTGAAAGTTATACATGAGATTCATTTTTTCTATTCAATCTTTCACAATAACTCCGTGACGAAGCGCGAGACATATTTTTCATATGAAGTACCAACAGTATTTTGGTCCACTCTATCAGCACTATCCTTTGCGACATGACTTTTCCGGACACCCTGTATAAGCGAAAATAATTCTTGAAAACATGATGTTTCCATAACTCAATGGCTTCTGCAATAATTTTTTTTTTTTACAGAAAATACACTCAATTGAGAAAATAATATAATAATCACCAATTGAACATATGGTGAATCATCATGGATCTTACTATGTAAGATTTCCAACATAAAAGCATATTAATTCTATCACATCAGTGTTTCATCCTAAAAAAATCGCACGGTTTGTGTTGTTTTTGAGATGTTTCGAGTTTATATACGAATACTAATGATCAGTGCCGTAAATAGCCTTTTCTGCGCCCTGTGCATGCGAGCTTCTATAACTGCGCTCTTATATATTGATTTAATTTCAAGTACTTGGTATGTTAAAGTTTTGAATAGAGAAGGTAGCATAATATAAATTGCATTTAAGTATGAATTGGTGAAAAAACATTTTTTCGAAAATATTTGCAAGATTATTTACAACTACATAATACATAATACACAAATGATTGAGACCACAAATGAATGAGTTCAGATAGTGAAGATTCTTTCAAGCAAGCCATGAACATTTTCACAGATTTACTTTTCGCGCTTTCTTCATTGCGAAATCGTCGATAACTTTTTCATACGACAGGCAGCGCCCTATGCCGCGTTCAATCGACAAAATCGCTAGGCCGGTCAACCTTTCTTGGCCGATCGTAGAGCGCAAGTAAGTTTTTATTAGTTTGAGCTTACTGAATGATCTTTCGCAGGAAGCTACAGTCACTGGCATTGTTAAAAAAATCTTTATAGCGACTACTGCATTGGGAAACATATCTTTCAAATCTAGTTCGACTATAGCTTTAAGAAGACCCAGACTTGTACTACGGTCACATTTATTAAATAATATAGTCGTTTCAGCTTGACTCTTTAAAGTGTCTAATTCAGCCCAAAATTCAGTATTATTAATATCTGCTGAATATTTGATACTCAAATCAGCGGCATGTTTTTTTAGTTCTTCAGCTGGATATTTAGCAATATTTTCTATTGTCAAAAAATTGAAAAGGTGGTGAATATTGTGAAGTTTCTCGAATCTCCATGTGAATTCAGAAATCATTTTATCAATTGCTTCATACATATTAATTTTGAACCTTTGCTGTGGGGTAATATCGTAGCCGGCGTCTGAGATTTCTCCAAGGTCTTGTCTTTTCACTCGCTTTTTACGTTTTTCCGGAAAATAGTCCTCAATTTCACACTCTACACAAACTTTTTCTGCCTTTTCAAAAACGTTATCTATAGTCTCGCGAATATTCTGAATCTGCCTTATTAATCCTTTGATTAATTCAGAGGCTTTGTCAATTGCAATAGTTTTCGACTGTAAAGCTACGTTCACCCTATCAACAGACTCTAAAACTTGATCCCAAATTTGCAGAGTACATATAAATTTATAGTTTATTAGACCCATAATGCTTTTAGCTGTAGCTACTGTTTCTGCATTGTAATCGTTGGTAGTTAAAATCCTCAGTGCACACCAGATTTGGGGCAGTTGCATATTTAAAGCTTTAACGGCTCTAGCTTTAGAAGCCCATCTAGTATCGGCATGTTTCTTTAAAGAAATTTTTAGATGTTTCATTAAGATTTCCCATCTGATGGTAGAACTCGAAAAAAACAGAAATATCTTCTGAATTGTTCCAAAAAATGTGATCATGTCGGGTGTTACACTAGCGGCATGTACGCCAGACAAATTCAAAGAATGTGCTGCACAAGGTAGGTATTCAGCATTTACATTGATTTGTTTAATTTTGGCTTGAACTCCGTTATATTTACCAGCCATGTTACTGCCATTATCGTACCCTTGGCCACGAACATCATCAATTTTCAATCCGTCAGCTTCTAATTTCGTTAAAATTTCTTTTGACAATCCATCGCCCGTTTTTTCGTGAGATAGAATAAAATCTATGAAACGTTCTTCTATGGTAACTGTCTGTTCAGATATTTTTACGAACCTCAAAATTTGTGACATCTGTTCTTGATGCGATACGTCCGGCGTGCAATCAAAAATCATAGAGAAGTATTTTGCGGCACGCACCTCATCTATGATTTGTTTTTTGACCTCGGAAGCGAGAATATCTATTAACTCGTTTTGAATGTATGGCGTAAAATACGAAATATTGCCTTTATTAAGTGACTCGACGTGCGCTCTAAGTTCAGGATCAAATTTTGCTCGTGCGCTGCCAAAAAAAATGAGCGCGGTGTTTTGTCTACTCTTGATGATACTGGCATATAGGTAAGTATGTGTTGCAATCGAGCACTAGGGGCGCAGCAATAACGGGAACTCATCATGAGCAAACCGAAACAATGATAGTCCTGCCTGCTTTGGCCATTCTTTCTTGCGCCCCCCAGAGTCTACGCCCTGTGCCTGGGCACCGGTGGCACCGCCCTATTTACGGCACTGCTAATGATATTGGTAATCTCTTCCTTACAATATTGAAGATATACCTGGATGTGATTGTCTGGAGACTCTGCT
This sequence comes from Phaedon cochleariae, assembly GCA_918026855.4. NCBI lineage: Eukaryota > Metazoa > Arthropoda > Insecta > Coleoptera > Chrysomelidae > Phaedon > Phaedon cochleariae. The sequence continues at coordinate 347,452 of OU896720.1, forward strand.
ATTTATTATTCACTTTGTTCCTTCTTTCTTTAGATGGAGAAAATATTCAGTCATGCTTGGAAAGGTAAACGAGGCATGGCCAATGAAGAAACTGAACAAGTGACGACAATTCAAGAACAATACGTTGATGATGAACAGGGCTTACAGAGGAAACATGTGGTTGATACGACACTGATTGTTCACTTCTTCGGTCTGAGAGGAAATCACGATTTGAACTTCGAGAGTTTCAAAAAGTTTATGCTCCACTTACAAACTGAAGTTCTGGAATTGGAATTCAATGAGTTTTCCAAAGGCCTTGCCACTATTTCTGAGGTTGATTTTGCCAAGATACTATTGCGATACACATATTTAGATACGGATGAATATGACATGTACCTGGATAGGTTATTAGATAGAATGAAGGATACTAAAGGTATCACTTTCGAAGAGTTTCACGTGTTCTGCCAATTCCTCAATAATTTGGAAGATTTCACTATTGCCATGAGAATGTACACCCTCGCGGATCATCCAATATCGAAAGGTAAGTTGATAATCTGAGTCCTTTTTGAAAAAATAAAACAAATTCTTACGCGTCATTTGTTTTGTATGTGGATGATTTTTTATAATGGACTTGCCAGCGAAAAATTCAATTTCATTGTTTGAATCGATTTATATGCATTTTTTGCCAATCTTGCCAAATTTGTCTGCTGATTATTGAAGTGTAAATTTCTCAATAGTACATTATTACCTGACATTTACAGATGAATTCCATAGAGCGGTTAAGATATGTACGGGTACCAATCTGAGTCGACATTTAGTTCATACAGTATTCGCCATATTTGACGATGACGGAGATGGTTTATTGAGCTATCGAGAATTTATAGCCATAATGAAGGACCGTTTACATAGAGGATTCAAGGTTAGTGGAATAATGATTCAGTGAAGGTCAGAAATCAACACACACACACACCTCGTTTTCCTTTACATGGAGCCACCATCCTATATCATTGACTAGACTCAAAATAATCGCCAAAACATGTTTTCTACTATATGGTCATCCACCCATGTCTTTTGGGCGATTTGCTTTTTCCGGCCGAGGAATTACGATTGAGTAAACGCACTGATCCAAGTATGCCTTCTGCATTCCACCAGCCAGGATGTGTGCCTCCTAGGGAGCCGATTATCAGGATGACCAATTCCACAGAATGGTCTGGATAGAGCCTGCGGAGTTCGAAGAGAAGATCTCGATATTTAGTCCGTTTCTCCTCCTCCTTCAAAACGATGTTCGGTTCGGCTGGCGCCGAAAACTCGATCACCAACATCGCTTTGGTTTGATGGTCGAGGACTACATCAGGCTTGTTAGCTTGTATTTGCCTGAGGGTGGGGAATGAGAAGTTCCAATAAATTCGGCACCTCTCATTCTCCACAACGGACTCAATATCCCCCGGAGCATACGGCAGCACTGGGGTCTCGTCTATTCCGTACGAGTGCCTCAAATGATAGTAGAGCACTCGCAATGTCGCATTGTGTCTATGGATGTAGGCCGAGACTGCATACACCGTGCAAGAAGACAGCAGATGCATAATTGTCTCGGGCGCCCTGCGAAAGGCCCTGCAATTTGTGTCAGGGACCCACCCATGACACGGCTACGGTAGACGAGAGTGTTAAAGACCCCATCCTGGCATGAGCCCCTCTGTTTCCGATTCAAGCCCGCCTGACTTGAGAAAGGCAAAAGTGCCCCGGTCTTCAATGGTCTTGAAGTAGACCGAATGCATGGGCTTATCCATGTGACGCTGCAGGAGCTTTCTCACTTCTGCAGCTTTGAGGCGGGCCTTTCTCCGAGCGGGCTCTAGCTCAGTTACTGAGTCCTGAGCCTCGCACTCGGAGTCAAAAATCAGAGACAATTCATCGGCTGCTCGACGTGCTGCCCTAAAAAGAAAAGCTCCTACTCCCGCCGTTGTGAAGAAACTTCTTCGTTTGTATAATTTGGAAGAAAAACATTGTGAATCGCTCAAGAGATATGCTAATACGGGGGCGGGGTGGAACAAACAGAAGGGGCTCCATAAGAATGACGTATATTTTGAATCGCAAGTTGAATTACATTGCCAGAATCATTTTATTCACTATTTTATCCATTTTGCGCAAACCTTCAAGATTAAACGTACATTATATACATATATATCTCATAATAATATTTTCATCTCATATCTTAATACTGACTAATCTTCACAGTTTCACAGGTACCTCGAAAATGCTATGTTAATTTTCTGCCTCTTATTAAATGAAAGCTATATTGACAGTTTTGATGAGCAGGATATTCCCAATTTGTCATTTAACGATAATCCTGAATATTTCAATATCAATTTCTTCCTCCATTAGATGAAAGATTTCATCATGCCGCAATGCTATTTATCTTTGATTTCTCAAACATGACATCGAATTTGTTTGCTGAAGTTGATATCATTTTCTTGTTGCAGTCGTACGCCAAAAACGAAGGTTGGGAAGCGTTTAAATCTTGTATCAAGCAAGAGATGAAAACACCTGCTTAAAATTTTCGATTCTCGAATCTATGTGATCTATCTTGTTTTAATGTTTTTTTCATTGTGCTGGTTGGAGTTTCCTGATTGAATTCACGTTCGCGACGACAGTCGGATATGCCAGACTGTCTGGGAACAATTTTTCGTTCATAGTTTTGTTCATATTTGCTACACTTCCTAGGTGTTCTTCAAGTTTAGATATCAAAACGACACATGTCATTATCTTGAAGAATATTATAAAAATATTACAAAATAGTTAAAATGTAATTTCATTCTCAATCAGGAAACGTCTTGGTACCAAATATTTGAAATTTTGTGATATAAGTGGACGTCTCTCGAATACTTGTCGGATTGTTCGTTTTATGTAAATCCATTGTTTTTGTTGCTATGTTGTATGTTAATGCGCTGCTCGAATTACTGTAACCAATTTGTATTTTGTTTGTGAATTGATGCTAGTCAATACTCAAGTTGCCATGTTGAAAAGCGTATTTTATATATTTTTTTATTGTTGGAATGTTATTGACGCACGATTATTTTGATGTTGGAAGTTATGCATAAAGAATGGAAGTTTTGCTAACCTAAATATGTCGTGTTTAATTTATTTATCAACTGATTTGGGGTGAGGATCAACTAATTCTTCTTCTCACAAATTTAAATACTGATAAAGATACTTGAGAAACAACCAAGCCACATGTCCAAATGAAGTCCACCATTACTTTTGCCCTACTCGGCGATACTGATTTCGGCATTTTCAACAATAGTAACAGGTAATCGGGAGCTACTGTTTTCAGATTCCACAACATTTTGATTGGACAGGTTCACATATTGGACTTCCTCTACTCAAAATCGTGAGCAATTGACATCTAACCCTAAAAAAAAGACATTAGTTACTCACAGATTGCACCTTAGCGATGCATTTTTGAAAGAAAGATAAGGGGTGAGGACACTGACCGCCCGTGAAAATATATATTGTAAAGGAAGAATAAATAAAAGGAAGAATAAATCTCGAAATCTCCTCCACGACATTTAATGGGTGAACAAAGTTATGTTGCAAAAGGAGGGGACATGTTTCGGGCTTATAATAGGCCCATCATCAGCCAAGGTTTATAACGTCCTACAAAAGTCTGAACTTATAACAGGAATACGGTAATATGTTTACCATTTAAATTTAATAATATTCAAAAACTTTAAAGAACATTTTTCATCCTCATGTAAGTAATAACAACTATTACCGTATTCCTGTTACAAGTTTAGACTTTTGTAGGACGTTGGCTGATGATGGGCTTATTATAAGCCGGAAACATGTCTCCCCCTTTTGCTTCATAACTTTGTTCACCCATTAAGTGTCGTGGAGTTGATTTCGATATTTATTCTTCCTTTAAACACTACCACTCCACTTTGAGCAATATGGACTTCTTCACACATTTTCTGGGGTATTTTCGTGGATCGATTGGTTCCTGAACGGCACTCTAGTATATGTGATGAAGCAGAGTTTTTATAAAGGAGGGCCTAGCCATTTAGTAGCATAAAGTGTAAATATAGGTGTTAGAAACAAACCATGTCATACCAGCAGAGGGACAAAATGTTACAACTCAAAAAGGTATCGCAACACATGTCTGCCTGACAAGTGATGAGAATCTCAAGAAGATAATTTGTCTAGAATCCGCTTGATTCCCCAAGTTTTGGGATCCCAACACCGGTCAGTGGATCATCTAGCCACTCTGAAATTTCCAGGTGTTATGATAGTCTGCAGTTTTGTAACGTTTTGTCTGTAGTGCATATTTAAAGATTTGTGTTAGACGTATTCGCAAGGTTTGGTTTTTTTAGTCGGTAGTGTAACTTGCGGATATTGAGGGGCTCCAGTACGATTGATCAGGCGCTGGAGAGTTAGAACGTCTTAAAATTATGCTAATGCTTGAATTGCAGTTTGGAGTTGAATTAGTGGTCAATAATCTCTGTTATAAAGACACTTCGATACAAAAGAAAAAACAAAAACTCCAAGTCGGTCGAACACCCGAAAGAACTTACAAATAAGTAATTTCCACATTGGAAAAATTAAATGGATAATAATTAAAGATCCACTCTCAAACGAGGACGATGAAGGTCCTTTGAGAGGGAATTTATAATTCTCCCTTCATGATGGATGATCCACCTCCAGTGAAATAGGAGCCGAATTCGGCCTTAGTTCTTGTATGTTCGTAGGCGAAGCTAGCCAAACTCAGCAGAATATGGTCGATTTATAGACAAAGCAAGTAGCTGAACTATTTAGGAATGTCCTTTCCGAAGCAGGACAATCACGAACTTAGATATTCTGACTTTTAAATAATAAAATTATTTTAATCCGGCCCTGATAAGACATTCCTCCTTGTGCATAACATTTATAATATATTCTGCATTACGGATCTCTACCCTTCGGTACTCATCAAAAATTAGTTCACCTTGTCGCTCATATAATATATACCGCCCCTACTGAATAGAATTTTTGGCTTCATTTTAAGGATGGTTCATCTTGTTAGTGTAAATAATCAAGATGGAACATACTTATTTGAAAGTTCCTTAGGCTGTCCAGCCGTTTGAAAAATGTCAACGATTAATTGGACTAATCAATTTGTCTCTGATGGTGGCCTAACCTTTAATTTAGTTTCTTGTCGACGGACTTGGAGTTTTTGTGTTTTTTCTACTGAACATTACCGGGCCACGGCCACTTTGAGTATGGATGGTTTCCATGACTTTGTCCTAACCAAAGATTATACAAACCCTAGATAGACACCGTAAATCTAAGAATGGGCAACGCAAGTTGGGATTGAACAGAGCGGTAGTAATCAGCTGTGCGCATTTATTCATTATAACGCCTCGTATTTTACCGACTCCGATATCAATATTTGGTTAACGAATCAGCACATCCGATAAGCCGCCGGTCTGTTAGATCACATCGGAGCGTTACCAATTTTTACACAGGCGTTGACTATCTAGTTTATGTATTAATGTATGCCCTAACAAATAAACTGCTGGTTAGAGGGGCCACACGAGCGTTATGCAACGCACGTTGAACGGGCGTTATTTTGGAACGCACGAACAAATCTTGCGGCCACATAGGCGTTCAGTTGCGAGCATCAATTTGTTGAATATACATGTGACAATCATAGAAGATCAGCTTGATGTTGTCGCATTTCTAATTTTGCACCTCGAATTACATATTTGAGGAAAAAAGGAAAAGCCGGATAAATAAAGCGTAAATGGTGGGTACATCCTATAAAGAGTGAAAGGTTATTATGTGGATCATTTTGAACTCTATATTATCACTTCCACATGCCTTCATCAGAGGGTTCCCAAAGCACGGGACGTTTTTGGACTTCACTTATCAAGACTTCTACTAACAAACTTTACTGATATTGTTATCAATGAATTAAGAAATTACGCTAATTAATAACAACTTTACGATACGGACAGCTATGTTGCTATATCACAAAAATACTTCCAGAACGTATGAAGCGTCACCTCTGATTTATAGATACAATAACGCGTCTCTCAACGTTCCGCAATCAGTGCCGTAAGACGATGAAATAAAGTTAAGCATTTATAGATTTTCCTGAATTTGACACTCGCCAATCTTGTCATATTGATTTGTGTTATTATTTTCGTTCGGACTATCAAGTATCATTCCAATTCTACCAATGGGTGATAACCTCGATTATGAATATTTGGCACTGCTACAGCTGGAGTTCTGTAATGTGCGGCAGCAATAGTAGCTTTCGCAAATCGGAAATGTTGTCAGTTCAAGATGGGACCTCTGAATAGGTATTGAAAATCAAAAGGTTTCTTTCAAGCTACATACCTGCATGTCCATGAGAACAATCTCCAACCCCAACAATTTTTCAAATATACTCCTATGGATTTGATTCTTTGCAACCATCTGCTCCAGTTTTAATACCTACCACTCATCATAAAGCAACACATAGGTATCTTACATGATCTCAATTCATCATCAATGAATAATGAATGAAAAAATTGAAGTTACCAGATAAATTCATAATCCGTATAATATCCGTGCAATCTCTTTTTTCCAACTAGTAAGTACGTGTAGAAAATTCAGGAGCATTTTGCTGACCTCAAAATAAGAAGAAAAGTTTGTATAAATATATGTTTGAAAGTTATTCGTTTCTGAGATACGGAGTGTCAAAGTTTAATTCTTATTTTTGTTTTTTGTCAATAAATTTCAAAATAATTGTGATATTGGAATGGAATTTGATATCTAGGGGTATTTTTCAATGACAATATATCAAATTTTATGTTAGTTTGTCTCTTACTCAATAAACCATTTTGGAATTTCAACTTCTTGTCATTCCAAATTACTTGCATTGATTATTTCAAGTCTCAATATATCGAAAACAGTTTCCCGCAGCGATCTCTAACAGGAATATATTTTTTACATAAAAGTGTTCTAAATATCTAATTTTCTACTATGAAACATACAGGTACGCACAAAAAAGTTATGACATTCTATAAATAGTACCGGAAAATCCTATGTGTTATCTTCTATCGTGTAACAAAAGTACTTGCGTTACGCTACGTTATTGAATCTTTAAATCAGGGGTGGAAAGACGCCGGTTCAAATGAATATCATGTGCCTTCGTATATTTGACCATTTGTGGAACAAAAGCGCGCGCTTTGTCCACCAACGAGCATACTAGAGAGGCGAGCGACCGTTTACAATGGCTGACGTGCGATAAGTTGAACGCGCGTTGGTAGTGTTAAGGTCGTGACACAATGTAAAGGAATCGAAAATAAAGAATAAAAAATTAGAAATGAAGGTATGCTATTGGTCAATTATTCTAACCTTGAACACGTTTTTCATCCCTATTCCTTATTCTTTTGCATTGTGTTTGGACGTTGATCCCACGCTGGTGTTATTCTACAACGTCCGATACAATAGGTGCGTTTTGTTGTGCCATTCCGGAAGTGATAGAATGAGTGGGCTCAAGAAAACGGATATGGCGCCTGACAATGGAACTGTGGAACCATTTGATATTTCCAACCTCAATATCTGATATTATATTTGTCCTCGTATTAGTCTCTGGTATGTAACCATTTTACCATTACAATCATTCTGCTTTTACTCTCACGAATCAAAAATTGATGTAGACTAATTTAATATCCATGATTCTCAACCAACGTTTGAGAATAATGATTGTATTTATCATATCAATGCCTTAGCCTTAGATGAAGGAATTCCTGGTTTTCTGTGGTTCTCTTCAATTTCTATTCATTATTAATAGCTTATATGCGATAAATGCTGACCATTTTTTTTTCAATCAATTCTCATGTCAAGTCACTTTTATTTGTCATTCCAAATTTTCAATCCTTCTCATGAGGATTGCGAATGGGAAAGGAAATGGGTTTGAATGCACAACAAAACGTGTGCAATGCCAAGAACCAGACTGAGTTATAGCACAACAAAACGCACCTAATACGCGCTATAACTTCCATCATTTGAACGCTCGTGTGACCCCTCTCTTGATACTGCGAATATTCAAAGATAATCCTCATATTATCTGATTCTTCAGTTGTGTGTTGTGTTCTCTAAACAGCCGCACTCACTTCGCTCGGATATTCGTCTGGTGCTGGATCTCGCCGTCGCAGTTCCACCTGCTGCCCCGCTCGTCCCCCCTGAAACAGAACTCCCTGGCCGTGAAGGTCTCCACGAAGGGCAAATCGTCCACCTTCGAATTGGCGCTCGACAACCGCAGCAGCAGCCGCAGATTGTTGAGCACGCTGGTGTGCCTGACCAGCACCAGGTGCAGCATGCCGTCGCCTATACATAAACCAGTCTCAAAAAGGTATACAGGGTGTCGGCTATTTAATGGTACACTAGCAGAACTGCAGACTCTTTGAATGAAGATATTGAGATTTAGCCAAACTTATCTCATAGCGTTTTCCACTCGTCGCACTAGCTCGAACTTTTCCGACACTGAGTGCGTTTTGCATGATCCACTGAGAATTTCAAGGGCGAACTTTTGTCGAGAAATGATTTCTACTGGCTTTCAAATTTGCTCGTTGCCCGCTCAGAGTTCGAGTTTTCAGAACTGTGCTTGTACGACGGTGCGATACACATAACCTCAAATATTCGAGTCACGAGTGGAAAAATGTTTGGAATTTGAATAATTATGAATGTCTCATTGAAGTTTATTGCTATTATTAAGTACAATAATTTCCGAAATCATATACTTCGGATACAAGCGATGATGAAGAAATGATGATTGAGATACAGAAGTACTTCGTTACGAAACAGCGTTTACGGAAGATTCAAATTACCTAAAAGTTGAAGGAAGCTATTCAGATGTGCAGGTATTAAACATATTTGATTGTTGATTCAGTAATGATGAAAAATACTAACTTCGTGAACGACACTTCAATGCTACATCACTATATTGTCGAATGATTCAATTGAACATCAATGACAATGAACATTCAAATATAAGACTGTTTATGGGTGGTTTCTGGCAGTGTTCACAGGGAAACCACAATAAGAGGTAGATGAATCCATTTCATGTGGAACAAAGGAACCAGATGTACTTTTAATAATTCAACTTTTTGATAGAACAATAATTGTTAATAATTATTATTCTGACATTTCTGATGACAAGAACGTCGCACCAACTCTCTATTTCTATTCCACTGCTCTGTGCTAGAACCGCACTTTATGGAAGAACCAAGACAGTGCCACTTGTACTTGCTCTGTGCTAGTGCGCTCTGTAAATCGGCGAGTGGAAAACGCTATCAGTCAAAAAGTTGTTAATAACAAAGTTTCAATTCGCATATCGTTCACGATGACATAACAGCACATTTGACATTTGGGGGATTCTGAGTCGAGAAATTCAAATCCGTTCTTAGTCACTTGTAGAGGGTGCCACTTACGATACATTAAATCTCTTTGAAATGATTTGACTTTTTTGTATCACGGTGTATGAGTCTGAATTTTGAAGATTATGTATTAAGCATCTTTTTCACGAAAAAATGGCATACTTTGCAATAGGGAGTAGACTATTTTTTTATTTCTTAAATAGAATCACTCAAATAACTTTCAATTTCATATTTTCAAAGAATTTTTTGATCGATTTTAAGGTGCTAAAATCATCAATAATGCCAACTGTAATTTTAAAACGGCCAGAAATTTACCGCCAGTAAAAACTGACGCCACGATGTCGTAAGTAGGGGCAGACCATAGCACAGTTGCCATGTGCTGAAATACGATTGGGAATTTCAGAAATATTAGTTATTTGATAATTCATTCTTAATTGAGTATTAGTTATACTCCTAATTAGCAATAAAAATGCAATTGTCTCAAAATGTTCCCTTATGATTTGTGGCTTATTGATTATAATAAATTTGTGTAAATAATAATTATATTAATTCACACTAGAGGACATTTGAATCGGTGAACGTGACAACCACGGCGCACGACTTGTGGGCGTGGTTGTCAGTTCTCAGCATTTAGCACAATGTTGCCAAGTCTCCAACATTCACATGATATGTTGTTATGAAGAATAAGGAATATTTGGACATGCTGGTTGCTCGAAAAAGTCAAGAATGAACTATAACATCATGGGTTCCTCCTATTATGTTTTATTCAACGACAGGACTCCAACATCTTTTTGATAACTTGATTATAATTGGTGACTTGACAACTTTGCTTCATGAGTGGAAATGGAAGATTATCTGACCAATAACGAAACAGCATAAAAACTGACGTCACCATTTATTCGACATATCGCCAAATGGCAGCCATGAAGGTTCGTTTGAAATGAGCTCTGAAATTCAGCAATTTCGAACAACGCATAGACTCATTATTTACATAAATAGAAAAAGCGTGAGAAGTGTTGCGAAAACTAATTTAGGTTCCTGACGACACAGTGGAGTAATTGAATGCCAATAATTCATCATCAGTCCACTCGCCCATTGTCTCACCGTTTTCGAGATATGTGGGAATCAATTATTCAATAAAACTTCGCAAATTCAACATTCAGACTAATACACCATGACACAAAAAATGCATTTTAAAGAGATTTAATGTACCGTAAGTGGCGCCCTCTACAAGTGACATCCATACTAAAAAAAAGATTCGAATTTCTCGCTTCAGAAAACCCCCTCCAAATTTCGTGACGTTTTGCAAATTGAAACTTTGAGACTCTGTATCTTTGTTATTATCATTTTCTGTCCAAGATAAGTTTGGCTAAACCTAAATATTTTTGATCAAGGAATCTGCAGTTTTGCTGTGTACCATTAATTAGCGGACAACCTGTATAACTAAAAAAGGCATTCCATTAATAAATGAAACATTACGAAACATTGACAAATAATACTGAAGACGGTCCCACTTGGTCCTTGAGTGTATCATTGGTATATCTCTCACAGACTCAAAGTTGCAAACTTTTTAATCCATCCTCAATGATTATTACGGAAGATACGGAGGTGCAACCATGGGAAATGTAACACTGAATATATTTTTGCGAATATTTCTGAAGTTGTGGAGGAAAACGGTAAGGCTAATGTTAAATCTCTTGTTTTTGCAGATTGCAGTTTGTAAACGTTGTGTGTTCATGGTTGGTCTATCCATTTATTTATTTATTTATTTTTTATGCATTCGAGTATACACGGTGACATTTTGACAACTTCCCCCCTCCAATCTCTTCCTTCCAGTAAATAATATGAAAATTCGATAAGACCGGTTCATTTTATTTCCAAGGAGGGCACTTGAAATGAATATTTTTAGCCCTCTTGGTTCAACCTCCTCGGAGGGGTAGATGTTACCATCAGAATCTCGATTGGGAAGGGGGATCAAGTGGCGCATCATTTCGAAGAGCGTTCAATTCGCTTTCCAAAGGTACCCTAGTTTATCATTTTGTGTTGCGCACTTTCCGAAAAATGCCGAGTCAATTAGAAAACTTTCCACCAGAAATATCTTCCTTCCAGTAAATTATATGGAAAATCGAAAAGACACAAAGTGGTTATCCTATGGATGTCCCAGATGTCCTGTTGAGGATATCCATTGGATGACCAATGGATGAAGGTGTGTTATTAGGGTTGTCGAAATTATGGAATAATGATCGTAACTCTCCATACAATCCAAAGTCATAGGTTTTCAACTGAGTTAGCATTTCTGCTGCGCCATTATTATTTTCACTTCGACTCAACAGCGATCTCACCCAGTACCTGCGTTGTCGACGCTTTTTCCTTTTCTTTTCAAGAGAATTCATAATTAACCATCCACAAGACATGATGGAAAAATCATCTTCACTGCACATGTTCTCACTGTACAGTCTGACCACCGGAAATGAGTGAAAACTTAAATGAAACTAGAACTCGGTTAGGAGTCCGTTTATTTGCAACAACGTTTCTGATTTGTTTCTGTTTTGTTGCAACTTTTGTCGGAGTTTTCATTTTCGGAAAAAAAGTTGCAACTTGACGTGTATGTTTGGAGGAAATCCGCCTCAATATTGACCAGTCAGACACACATGTAAATTGATGATAATAAACTACTCTACTTTAGAGTGACTTTATACATAGAGTGACGACAATAGACATCCAAATGGCTGCCATTTCCGGAATGTCAATTCACTAAATAGCTAAAAATCTGAAGGGCATCTCCCATGCATTAATGAATTTGCGCCTTGGAAGTGCCGACCAGATGTTAGGTTTAGTTTTATTTCACAATCTGAATAGTCTGAGACTTAGGAGCCCTAAAAGACGGATTCTAATAGTTAATATCCAAGGTACTGACGTATAGAGTTTCATGTCTGATTGTTGGATGTTTCGTGTCCAAAGAGAAAAAACAAAGACAAAGCATTGGCAAAGTGAAATAGAATGCATAGAATTGAATGGAGAAAACAAGACAGGTGGAAGCACCTTCATATTACAGGTCTGACCAATCAAAAAGTGTACAACTATTGTCGTCAGTCTACTCTACTCTACTTGCCTAGGTGGCTGTAGGGCGCGATGCCTCTGGGACTACGGCTGCACGCGCAGCTGATGTTCGCGCCGCTGATCATGAAAAAGTTGCCGGATATCGTGCGCCATTTGCACGCCAAATCGGCCGCGTTCGGGCTGCCGCTCGACCGGCATCGGGCGCAGTTCTCTCGGCAAGGTTCCTCGGCGACAGTCTCGTTCTCCGAGTAGACGGCGATCTCTCCTCGGTATCCTTTGTTGCCTACCAGCTTCTTGAAGCCTGAAAATTATAATTTATAACTCGTTTTTTCAAAAAATATTCTTGCTCTTCCAGGGATCCGAACCTAGCAACTGAAATATAATCATACTCTTTATTTGGCATGGTGCCGGTTAGATTATAGGTAAACGATTTCAATATGCCATATAATGGGTAGACGATTGTATGGCGTAGGTAAAAACATAATACGAATTGACACTATTGGCCCAGTGCCGGCTGAATTATAGGCAAACGAATACAATATGCCATACAATGGGCCGACGTTTAACCAGTGCAGCTTGACCATGGCTAGCAATCTGCCGATCTATCATATACTGGGCCAGAAGGCGGCCAGAGATTTGATGTTTGCTGAGAAACTACAACATCCCAAAATGGGGATTCTATATATTTCACACACAACAAAATATAAAAGGAGGCCAAATATTGAAAATAATCCGTCACGAGTGTCATGTTTTCGGCATATTCAAGATTTTGTTCAAATTTTTCATTGAAATTAATTGGGAGCATTAGTAGTTTATTGAGCAGGAATTGATAATATATCATTAGTTGAGTGAGTATATTGTGCTTTCATCATGTACTTACTGCTGCAATGTTCGAGGATTATTTGAAAATACGAAAATTCGTTTCATTTTATGTATCAAAAGTGACTAAATGAACTATTATAACAGGATTTTCTTGAGTTAGGACTTCTTGTCGTTCATGAATTCACCATTGAAAGTCGAAAATATCACGCATCGTTCCCATTTGAACAAAAAATTGTGAAAATGAAAATGTGAACTCAAATGAATGTCATGATGCCTGTAAATTTGGTTTGAAACTTCGGAAATTTAGCAAGGTTCTCCCACGCCTCGCTATTTTTACAAAGTACGCGATATTGAGAGATTTTGAAACTCCTTTCAATAGGAAGTGATAACACCATTTGACTTTTTATACATCTATATTAAGCTGTGACTGTGCGTACATGCCTTTTCGAAGTAATACGTCATGAAAATGGTCGAGGAGCCGAAACTCAAAACTTAACGATTTTTTTCTGAACTCAAATTTGATCCTACGACAAAAATAAATAATGTGTGCATTGAATTCTCATAAACTATACAGATGAATGAAAATTTGAATGTTAGAAATTTGCTCATTGTGATAAAAAATTACTAACCAGAGAAGTCGTATCTATGGGGTCCCATCCACCGATATTGGTCGCTGTGGTAGGCGACATCTCCCAGATAACCATAGCTAAGTACGCTGGCGAACAAACGTAGTAAAGTATGTTCATCATATACAGAAACTAAGTCTAATCCTATTGAATCCCCGAATATTATTTGTAAGACAGCAGTCGTTACATCTGTAGTTCCATGAATGCAATAGGCTATTGTGTCAGTACTTCCACCTTAAAAAAAAATACATTCCCAATTAATAATGTTCAAGAATGTTTTCATGGTAGGATAGGGATTACTTTCAGGCATTAACTGTAAAAAAAGTATATTATGCATCCTTAAGAATCACATATTCATAATACTCGCGAAGCATCTTTGGTTGGAAGTACTGTTGACCGTATAAATAAAAATTCGGCTGCGCAAGGAACTAGGACATATACAGAACAAATTCACGAATATGAAAAACTCTTCAACAAGTATGGAATGCGACACGCAAACTTCTGAGTAGGCGAAGAAAACTGGGGGGCAGTATTCCATCATTCTGACCAATTATAATAAACAGATCCGTATGGCGAAGAAGGAAACGTGGAGGCGTTTCTGTGGAGAGGTGGAAACAACCTCAGAAGCAGCACGCCTCCATCGGATCCTGGCCAACGAACCTGTATATATTAGTGTGACCCATTTAAGATGGAAGCACCCTTATAAAACTTACATTTTTCAACCGATTGGAATGATTTTTTTTTTGTTCGGTAGATATTCAAAAAGTCTATTAGGACACTAAATATCATGAATAAATCTCCATTTCCAGGGCCAACTAATCTGATTTTTCAAGGTCAAAAATCTAAAAAAATTACTAGCGATTTTTTTAGAAAAAATCTGACTACACCACTGGATTTGTGACATTTTCAAATGGGTAACATGTAAATTACGTTGAAATGCGTCAATCAATAAAAAAGTTATAAAGGAATGAAATTTGAAAAATATGCCGTTTAATCAACCCACCAATTCATGTTCAGGAATTTTATGAAAATTCTGTATACTCCACTGGATTCAGGATGTCTTGAAATATTACTGATCACAGTTTCATCGAAATCTGTTCAGTAATAAAAATTGATGGGTTGATTAAACGACATATTTTTCAAATTTCATTCCTTTATAACTTTTTTATTGATTGACGCATTTCAACGTAATTTACATGTTACCCATTTGAAAATGTCACAAATCCAGTGGTGTAGTCAGATTTTTTCTAAAAAAATCGCTAGTATTTTTTAAAGATTTTTGACCTTGAAAAATCAGATTAGTTGGCCCTGGAAATGGAGATTTATTCATGATATTTGGTGTCCTAATAGACTTTTTGACCTAACAAAAAAAATCATTCCAATCGGTTGAAAAATGTAAGTTTTATAAGGGTGCTTCCATCTTAAATGGGTCACACTGTATACAGTATGATGCAAATGTATGAAATAAATTCATTATTTCAGAAATGGGCGACATTTGAAGAAATTCCAAAAACACGTGAGTTCTAATTTTTGAAACCTCATCTCATGACATTCATATGAGAGATGTTACGTCACCGGTGTTGGAGTAATGACGTAATGGACGGTATTTTTAAATACAAACAGGGGTCATGTGACACCTCG
Organism: Phaedon cochleariae; assembly: GCA_918026855.4. NCBI lineage: Eukaryota > Metazoa > Arthropoda > Insecta > Coleoptera > Chrysomelidae > Phaedon > Phaedon cochleariae. The sequence goes on from OU896720.1 coordinate 362,978, forward strand.
TTTGAAAGGTCTACTGATCGTCTATCCAATAGTAAAAATTTTGCAAAAGAAGATTGAAATTAAAATGGATTATCATTTGGTTAACTGAATCTTGCAGAGATCTTCTACTGAGAATTGAACATCGAAGGGTCGTCTAGTTGAGAAAATACATCGATAAAAAAGTTCTGAACTCTACTTTTTGGATTTTTTTCGGAAGTCGTCATGTTTTGAAATGAATTTATTCCATACATTTGCATCATACTGTATATATATAATATATAATGAAACCTGACGGGACATATATCGCGTTCGGTATTTACATCAGACTGCTCCGATGATCTGAATCGTTCGTTTATGACATCTACAGTGTGTCCATTTAGTGCGTAATTCTTCGATATCTCGAAATCAATTATCACAAGAGAAAAACTTTGGAGTAAAAACTTTTTCAGTTACTAAAGTTGCTCATTTCGAAAATATTTCCAACGATACTGGGTGTTTCATAAAAGCGGGGCAACTCGAAGACGAGTTTTTTCAAACGGAACTCCCAGTATTGTTCATTCGAAATTTATTCCGCTCAAGTTCAGCTCTACATCGCTGTAAAAAAAAAATTGAATTTGGTTGCGCCGTTGCCAAGTTATAATTGATAAACCCATTTTTACTACTATTGAAGGGTCATGTTCAATTGGGTATGGTATATTTATTTATTGAAATTTTGAAAATATTTTTGGCATACAGTAGTAGCAAAGTCTCACGTATACCAATCCAGTAATCTTGCGAGATACTCCTCTACAGGGTGCTGAAATTTACATTCTGAATATTGTAAGATTCAGACGACGATCATAAGAAATTTTCAAATGGAACACCCTGTATTTTCCATCACGGATTCATTTCGACATCATTCGCCTTTTCATCGCAGGAGAAAAAATCGAAATCGGTTGCGGCGTTTTCAAGTTATGAGTAATTTCCTTATTTTTATTACTATTTCGGGGTAATTTGTTCGTCCTGATGGTTCCTTAATTTGATTTGAGTGTGGGAATATTGCTTGCCACATGACATTCGAGATTCTACATAGATCATTCAGGTATTTTTGTGATATGTGCATCGTCAAAATTTGAAATATTCCGTAACCTTGTTATTTATGATTCAAATAATATGTGAAACAAACAACCATACCAAAAGCAACGCCTGTCTTTGGAATAACTCCTACAATACAAACAATGAAGATGCGTATTGCGAAAATTAGGAATTTTTTTCGAAATTTGGGCCATTTTTATTGTCGTTATTTCCACAATCCAAATCTCCATTTACCTTGAAGCAGGTAAACATAATGATACAAACAATATGTCTCTACTACGCAGCTTTTGGGAGGAAATTCAGCAAAATTTCGAATCAATCCAAGATATATTTGATTGTAGCGATGTTTGACAGGTCATTACACAAATATTTCGAACAAAATTCGAACTTGGAGAGCCTGTAAATGTTCCTTTTGTAAAAAAATATATGAATGGTCAATGAAAAAATTTGATTATACCGTAGCAACGCAATATTTCCACAATACAAATAAATGAAAGAACTATGACGTACAAATTACCACGAAATAGTAGTGAAAATAAGGAAATCAACCATAACTTGACAACGCCGCAACCGATTCCGATTTGTTTTCCAGCGATAAAAAGGCGAAAGATTTCGAAATGAATTTTTGAATAAAAATACAGGGTGTTCCATTTGAAAAATTCTGATGAATGTCATCTGAATCTTGCAAAATTCTAAATGCAAAATTGAGCACCCTGTTGAAGAACATGTCGCAAAATTACTGGATTGGTAAACGTTGGACCTTGCTCCTACCGTATGCCAAAAATATTTTCAAAATCTGAATAAATGAATATACCATGCCCAATTCAACATAACTCTTCAATAATGGTAAAAATAGATTTATCAATTATAACTTGGCAACGCCGCAACCGATTCCAATTTTTTTCACAGCGATGTGAAGGTGAACCTCGACGGAATTAATTCCGAATGAACAATACTGGGTGTTCCATTTGAAAAAACTCTTCTTCGAGTTGCCCTGCTTTTATAAAACACCCAGTGATATTGAAACCAATTTTGAAATGAGCAACTTTAGTAACTGAAAAAGTTTTTTCTCCAAAGTTTTTCTCTATAGGTTATGGCTTTCGAGATATCGAAGAATTACGCACTAAATGGACACACTGTAGATGTAGGGGAAGTAGATCTCATCCGTTCGGCAATTAAAATCGGAGCGATCTGACAAAGATCATAATGCTCGGAGAATTTTGACCGAGCAAAGCGATTGATCTGAATTTTTGATGTTCATGTTCAAATGTTTATGTATGACTGGCCGTTGTGCTCGTATTCGTATTTTCAAAATAACGTTTTCATAATGGAAGAAATACAACTTTTTGATTCTGAGCAAGACAAAACACACACCTTTATGGTGTCAGATGAGAATTATGAAGAAAATGTTGCTTGAATTGCAGGTCAGTAAAATGAGGCACTGTTTCTTCGGCAAAATGTTCAACTTTTTCCAAAGCACATCGTTCCTCTTCATAGTCTTCATCATCCTCTTCAAAAATAATTTGATGTTCCGAAACAAGAGCTAGCACAGTTTCTGGTATACTCATATTGAAATGAAAATAAATGAAATAAATAAATGGGGTTAGGTTGGGTTACCGTCACACTGTCAACAAAATGTCCACTTCGTTCGTTTATTGCCGATTGCTCCGATCTATCTGTGACCACGTGACTAGAATCTGCTCTAATCTGCGATGTAAATACCGAACGTGACTATATACTGAAACTGACAGGGAAACTCTAGAGATTCTACTTCAGGCTCATCTACCAGATTCGGTTGAGAATTAAAAACGATAGTCTTCTACAAGACCCACTAAACCCTCACCTGAGGGCTGCCGAGCGGGACTGTTCGGTATCGAAGAAGATTGTTGACTACAGTTAATTGATGTGAGCCATAGAAACTTTTGAATCCTATAAAGCGCCAGGACCGGACGGAGTAATCCCTGCAATGCCACAGTCCAGCTGGCTCCATTTATTTGTGGGTTATTGAGAGCAAGTCTAGCAACGGGTGACATACTCTCAGGTTAAGGCGTTCAAGCCGATAGCTCTATCATCATTCATGTTGAAGGTGATGAAGAAACTAATTGAAATGCAAATCAGGGAAAACTTCCTCTTTGAAATGCCACTACATATAAACCAGCATGCATATCAATAGGGAAAATCCTGTGAAACGGCTCTTCATCAACTGGTGGTGAAAATTGAAGCCCCAATAAGCTCTTGCAGCCTTTCTGGATAAAAAACATGCTACACAACAGAACAGCGGAATCTTCATTGCTTGGCGAAAACATGGAGGTGACAATTTCTAGGGGTTGCCCACAGGGTGGAGTTTTCATTCCTGCTGTGGGATTTGGTTATTGACGAGGTCCTGGAAAAACTAAACAATGCAGGAATCTACTCACAAGGGTATGCAGATGATCTCGTCATTCTTGTAGAGGGGCGGCATCCTGAAATTATTTCAGACCTGATGCAGCGAGCCCTGAATATAGTAGAGGGTTGGTGCAGAAAGGCAGACCTTAGGGTCAACTCTAGTAAAACTGCACTTATGGCCTTCACAAAGAAGAAGGAACTGGCCAAACTAAAAGTTCTCAGAGTTTTTGAAACACAGGAGGTTAAATATTCTGGAGTAACCCTAGATGCTAAGCTTAACTGGAACACTCAACAGCGAAAGACTGTCAGCAAAGGCGAAATGGCACTAATGGCTGCTCGGAGAACGATTCGTAACACATGGGGACTGAAACTACGCATGGAACATTCGCTGTATACTGCTGTGGTGAGACCAATGATTGTATACGGATCGCTTGTCTGGTGGCTTAATACTGATCAGATATTGGCTATAATGGAGCTTTCAAAACTGTAGATTGGCATATCTCTGCATCACTGGTGCAATGCGCAGCACTCCTACCGCTGCTATGGAAATCTTACGCAACATTCCGCCTCTTGATATCTTCATCAAGGCGGAAGCGAGGATGGGGGCACACAGACTGGAGTGTAGTGGCAACTGGCATGCTAGGAGTGCTTCCTGGGCATATCAAAATAATCAGCCTAGTTTCAAGACCACTAATGGAAATGGAAAGTGATCAACTGTTGCCCAGAAATAACTACTACAGATCCTTCAACACTCGTCTCTACTGGGAAGAAATGGCCTTCACTAACACTGAGGAAGGCACGGTAGTGTGGTACACTGACAGGTCTAAGACGGATGAGGTTACGGGATGTCTCAGAGAGAATATTGTGAGAGGATACAGAGATAAACAAAGCCTCATATGCTCAGATAGTCAGGCAGCCAACCAATCTATAAAATGCAATAAAATCAGATCAAGACTGGTCTGGGATTGAATTCAAAGCCTGCTAACCCTGGCAAATCACAACAAGGTCACGCTTCAATACGTGCCATGGCATAAGCAGCTGACGGTCTTACTAGGCAAGGGCTGCGGCGTTGTTTATTGGACCGAACCTGTGTTCGGAATCCCCAAAACCTCAATACGCGGCTGGCTGGCAAGGTGGACGCAAGAAAGACATCAGGCATACTGGAACAACGTTCCAGGACAAAAACACAGAAACTGATGGTTGGAACACTGTCCAGAACATTGACTAACGACATTCTGAGCCTAAACAGAAGTCAGATCAGACAAGTGACTGGTCTAATAACCGGTCACTGCCCCTTGAGGAAACATATGCATCAAATGGGCATCTATACAGACGAACCTATATGCAGACTATGCAATGAGAAGGAGGAAACGGCCACCTATGCGATATTGGAGTACGAGGCACTAGCACATTGAAGATACAACCTTCTGGGAGCACTAAACTCACATGAGGTTTTTCCAACGAAAGATTTGGTGAAGAGGCTGCTAAACCTCATCAAGGTAGCGAACCTGTTCACCTGAGTTAACGGCATGATCAGGAATACAATAGGCCCAAAGGCTGCAGTGTTGTGGGCTTCGAACCCTGACTGGTCATTCTGCTATAAATCAATCAATTAATGGGATGCTAAAACTGTTTAGTTATTTATATAGTAGTATATTCATTACCTCAATAAATAAATGAATTTGTATTGACAAAAATAAGAAAGTAATGCACGGTGATAAATACCGCAAAAAGAAATACTTACCTGGAATGATACCAATTGGAATCTTCGGTTTTGGCAGCGACTGATTAATATCATCAGCGTCGATTCCATTCTGTCGGCATTCCCTTAAAACTAACCCGTTGAACAACTCAGAAACAGTCCCATCACCACCCACGCAAGCAACGGCATCGAAAAACTCTAGGTTGTGGCTGATCAGGTAATCCTTGATCTGATCTTTCCTTTGTGAAACATTGACTGTGACTTCAACGCCAGCCACATCAAATAATCGCTTTCCGAATTTCTCGTAGATCTGCATGGCATTCCGTTTGCCACCGAACGGATTGACAAACAGAAGCAAATGTTTCGGCCGTTTCTCAAAACCTGAAAGAATCTGATTTATATTATCGGGGATAATCCGAATTGAGGCTTCTGAATCCAGTGGTGGACAAAAATGTGAATTTATTGCTGTGACTTCTTGTGAATAACGGTATATCATATTTGATTTCTCACCTTTCAAATGAGCTTGCAAAGTTTTCACCCACGATGAAACCTGTTGGGGATCTGTATGTTTTAATAGTAACTTTTTGTAAATCCATTTCGGTCCCGACTCCCTTTCAGCATAATGAATTGTGAACGATAGAGGATCTATTTGTCTGATCTCGCTGGGGTGACAACTTTTGTAATTATATTCCACAGATATCACATTTTCAATTGGCACACTTTTTTTATCTACAACATAAATAACTAGAATCCAAAAAAAAATTGAAATTTTCGCTAATAGTTTTTCTATTTGACCCTCGTAACCACTGATTTCTGAGAACAATGAAAATGCTAAGATTGAATTATAAATCATCATGCAAACATTTTATTATTACTTGTATTGCTATATTTATATAGGGTAACTCGTTAGACGTTTATGGAGAACGGGACATAAGATCATTCTGAATTCTGCACCACCCTGTATTTGTTTCAATTAAATGTCAGTAGATAGTTGTTGAAAAGTTGAGATAGGGACATGTGAGCCGTTTTGACCAATGATGAATAGTTTCGACAAAAAAAATTCCCAAAGTTGAGAAATGTCGATTTTTCACACCCATATCTCTGTAATCAGGGTGTTCCATTTGAAATAACAAAGTTGTTGCTACTTTTCGATAGAAGCGGCAACGCCGCAGAGCTGAAAATATTTCAGATCGATAGACCAAGAGCAACTACGTGAGTAACCAAAATTTCAGAATGATCCTATGTCCCGTTCTCCATAAACGTCTAACGTACCATCGACCGTGAGTTACCCTGTTGTTGAAATATAAAAAGTTCAAATAAATCCACGAAAAATAGTATTGTCATGTTGACATTTCAATAAATGTTGGAAACGGATCGAAATATTGATATTTGAAAACCTTCTGAAGGTCATTTCAGGAATTCTCTCTTCATATACTTTTCTTCTGTGAAAACTTCATGATGAATAGATGGAAAATCACAAGCAAAGGAAAACATCGGTTTTGAGCACCGCTTAATTAATATTTTTTACTGTTTAGTTTTTTTGAAAATAACAGGAAATCTAAATCGAACCACTTCCAGATCTAAACCTTATCTACATGAACTTCCATCACTCATTATTGCCCTTATTAAGAAAAAGAGGAAGATGTACCGAGAATACTGACAATAAAACCCTAACCAAGACTTCAAAACACATTTGATCAGGTATAATAAAAACATACAAAATCTAATATACCAATATAGTGAAAACAAGTGGATCGAGACATGTGATGAAATCAATCAAATGCAAGGGAAACATTACTGGCACCAAATCATGCAAGAAAATTAGCAGGTATAAACCAAAAACTACATCCCACCATCTTGAACAAAATGTTGAAATATACACAACTGAGGAAGAATAAAAAGCAACAATATTTGCGGACCATTTCACAAGCGCCTTTGAAGAAGATAGAGACGAAAATCTTTACCAAAAAGTCGAAGAATGGTATAATCAATACTTTTGAGACAATCCCCAAATGGATGAATATAATATTGACGAGGAAGAATATTTCAAAATAGTACACCAAGGCAAAAACAGCGCGCCCGGAATCGATAATATCACAAAAAATATAATTAGAAAACTGGACTATGATATTCACCTTTTCATTTTATCAAAATGTATGAATATTGTATAAATACACAACACTTCCCACCAGAGTGGAAGAAAGGAGTAATAATAACAATTCCAAAACCAAACACGAACCACAGTCAACCAAGAAACTACAGACCAATTATAGCGAATTCCATTCGTAAACCTGGTGGTGCACTGGTTTTGCACCAGTTTTGCACCCGCACTACGTTAGTTCTCTCCAAAATGTGAACTGGTGCATTCCCAATGGAATACGAAATAATATAATAAAATTTTATTGTTGGAGGTTAAATCGGATAAATTTGTTTGTCTTTGTTTATTACTTGTCCGCATCCTGAAATTCTTTCTTGGCTTCAGGAACAAAGCAGATGTTCCATGGAATTAATTTTGAGCAGTTTTTTCAATAAGTACCTCTTCATCATTGAATTATAGTGCAAAACTCTCAACAGAATTATAAATTCTGGGAAGTAATCTCTCTTATTTTCTTGAAACCTCCAAATTTTCATCACTACTTGATGATTTTCATTCATTTTTGGTTTTTAAACCATGCATATTCAATGATTCCGCCATTTTCAAAACTGCACTGACTTCGCACGACCTATTAGAGCTCGTGCGAGAATTGTTGCACTGAGCTCTAAACTATGCGAACCAGTTTTCCAATGGAATTCAAAATCCGACACCAGTTTTACCAATGGAATACAAAATATGCACTTAGTGCGAGCCAGTTTTACCAATGGAATTCGCTATTTCTCTCCTCCCAGTGTTGGGCAATAATAACCTTGAAAGACTGATGAAACAAATGATGGAACAAACAATAGGACATGCAATCCCGGCTCACCAATATGGTTTTCGCCAAAAATGTGGAACAGTACATCCCATTTCAGTACTTGTATGAAACGTACAAGCATGCAAACTTTCTGGATATCATTCCGCAGCAATTTTCCTAGATATAAACAAGGCCTTTGACAGTGTATGGCATAAGGGAATGCTCTACAAACTATTCATGTTGGACTGCCCCAAATATATGATACACCTAGTAGAAGACCAAGGTCCGTCTAGTTAATAGGTTGCCTTATAAATTTCCAGCCAATCAGCGACCGCGTGAATGACGTCACTCTGTGTTCCCATGCGAATTTGTTTATTTTTCGCCAATATGTCAAGTATGTTAGGTTAGTGTCACCGAAACCAAAGAAATCTCGTGATTTTCTGATTAATCTTAGTAACTATTTCTCAATCAATAATACTATATTCGATGTGCGAATAATTTGAAATAGTATTCCCTTGTATGGATGTTTCATTCAATTCGAAGATACAGACACTACAAAATAATAGCCTGAATGGTCACCCATTCTCCTTGGTATGTTCCGAATGTATCAGAGAACGAATATCAACTTACGAAAAAGCCACTACCCATATGAAAACCAGATATCCCAAGAATCAGTTGACTATGCCCCTGAAAAAACACCCAAGACTTTCTTTGGTCCAATCTTCTCAAGTTTCAATTTTTAATCACTGGATCAATTATTAGATCTTTGGGTTCATATCTCTGTATATTTTAATATTTGTGATACCTCAGAGACAAAATGAGAATGCCTGTATATGCATCAAACCTCAACTTTGTTTTGATTTTGCCTTCACTGCTGACTACTGTAATAGTGATACAACAGAAAACAAGGTCCATCAAATTAAATTCTAGTAGGTATGACTGATTTTAAGTAAACTCTGCAAGGAAAGTATATAGGTAATCTATTATAGGATTTGATAATTCATTAAATGTCTCATTGGAATAAAATCACAGCAACTGTATAATTTTACAACTATTGTTTGCCCTTTATAATTTGATAATGTTGTCATGAATACCTACTGATGGAATATTGTGTTATACAATTTATGAGAAATTAATAAAACTTCTTTCTAATTCCTTCTCATGACTATTATACTAGCTGTATCAAGTGGCCAGTCCCATATCACTGTGTAGGCAAAATCCCACAGCAACTACCTAAGTACAAGAATTTTTATATCAGAATATATTCTCCAGTTTGTATGAGAGTAATAAGAATAATGAGATGTTCATAGGGATTCAGAGGCCCTGAAATATATTTATAAGGAGAGGTGAACCACCTTGGAATCATGGTGTACAGGCATGTGGGATTCCAGTGGAATTCCGGTGGGATTCCGTAGGAATGTGGGATTCTGGTGTACAAAATTTTTAGAAGGTAGGTAGTTTACCCCTTGATTTATAATATAATTATATATAATATAATATCTATTTATCATAAAAAATAGACTTTTGTTAAGAAATACAATTTATCAAGAATACAGAGATGGATAGATTTATTGGTGTTGATATACATGGTCTATTTACACAGGTCAAGGTCAATTATGCTAGCATACATAACAAAATAATATTGTAAAAATATACATGAAAGAAAAGATGAAACAGGTTCATTTAAAAATTATGTTATATCAATAAAATACATATACATTATAGAGAAAGAAACATGAAATATCAGAAAGTCATATTAAGGTATCCTACATTTATTATAATAAAATAACACCATTACTCTCTGAAGCATTATTAACATATGGAATAAAGGTTAAAGGCACATTTTTATGTTGTCTTTCTATTGGAAATACTATTTTTCATCACTGCTTCTACCATTTTGAGTAATACATTTTTCATATAAATTATTTTCACAAAAACCAAGGAATGAATGGCAGTCGAAATTCTTTGCATAATAAACTAGAACTACTTTTTCCTCCAATTGACGTTAAAAGTGTCTTTAATGACACTTGACAGGCATAATATGTGTATTTTTACTGCCTAGTCAGAAAAGTGAACTTTTTCTGCCTAGGCAGAATATTGTGTGAATTTAAATATTTGTATTTTGCATGAAATTGAAACGAATTTGGAGAAAAAACTGTTTGTTTCACATGGCAGAAAAGGAGATTCAAAGCCTTGGCTGGTTTCCTAGACACAGCTACGCCTTGGCTATGAAAGGCCACGGCATTGAATCTTGTACTTTTCTACCTAGTAAAACAAATACCTATCAGCTATTTGACATTTTTCTTGTAATAGCTCTATTTTTTTTATTTGGATCAGAATATCTTCTGTAGGATTTTTAAGAGGATGAAAAAATAAGTGAATGGTGAACAAAAACATAAGTCATTTACCAACTTGTATCTTCTTCATTTGAAGAATGGGATTTATTTAAAAAAATATGTACCTATACTTAAAACCTTCATCCACTAGAAACTAATGTTTCAAGGAACTTGCACAGAGATCCTTATGTATATACTTGTGTCTACCTGTATAATTAACTTTATACAAATTTATATACGTATATCATATACTAGGTGATTTTGAGGGTTTGGATTACACAGGGTGTTGCGAAATTCGACCGACAACGCTTCACAGATTCTATTCAATTTTGTAGAAAAAAACGCATAACCATCAACTGAGCTAAAAACCAAATAGAAGCTTGCATAGACAATTTTCAATTACTGTAGAAAATTACAAAAATGTCTATTTTTTCTAACAAGTAGGTATATCTAATCAACTCACCAAGAAACATATTTTCGATATAATCTCCTATTGAAAATGATGAAAATTGCCAAGTGAGCTTCTATGTTGGGTCAAATATCTCGAGAACTGATCATTTTATCTGAAACTGAGAAATTGGTAATAATCAAAATTTCTTCAGTGGCGTAGAAAATATGGGAGAAAAGGTTATTACCACCACCCCCTGTAGTGAGATACTGGATAAAATGTCAGGAATGCAAAGACTTCAAGCGTTCCCAACTAGCATTTATAGTCGCGATTACGTAATTACGACTATTGGGTCGACTAGTAAGTAATATTTACTAGTTGTGGTTACGTTATAATTACCAATATGTTACTTAACATATCACCAAGAATTGACTAAATTAGGTGATCGATCAAGTAAAGACAACATCGTAGAAACCTAATTGGTGACCATAGAGTAATTGCAACTGTGAAGCTCTCTTGGGGAGGTAAGCGTTACCGTAATAATATATCCAAAGTTGCGAAACCTTAAGAGTAGTTTTGAGGAGTGACAGTTTCGAAATAGTTACTTCGTAATAAGCCATGAGAATTTCTCACTTTGAAGTCATTATCTAGTGTAAAAACTACGTAATTTTCACTCACTAAATAACTATCACTGACATTTATACTATGAAGTTCTGAAATAAGTGATAGTTACGTTATTATCACTAAATATAGGTAATAGTTTCTTGAGCCATGGTGCCTGTGACTGAAAATGCTAGTTGAGTTGTTCAGTTATTGCAAAAAACAATTCTTATTTCACAACTTCAGACCTTCATGTCCCTACCTTAGTCGTTATAACATCACAAAGCCTATCACGACCTGTGAATATTGTCCCTCGAACTTTGCAACACCCTATATAGTTATGGAAATATAGTATAGTAGTAGTAGTAGGATGTACTTTGCTTTTGGGTGTATGATAAATTGACATTCATCATACAGGGCGTGGAAAGAAATTCTGAATTGAGACTCTATCACGAATCTGCGATTAGAGGTCTATCAAAATCACAAGTTTCCATCGTTCAAGTTTGAAAAGGAATATTCTCAGATAAATTATGAACATACAAAAATGGATATATATTTATATAAAGCAATACATTGAGAATTCGCATTCTCTATGTGATGAGAATATTTACTCTTTCTCAGTAGTTTTCTGTTGAATATTCAGAATGATGTGTGCATATACATATTTTTGTCTGAAGGAAAATGCAAATTCTCAATTTCAGAAGTTTTTATATTTTATTTTCAAACTCTTATCGTGTGTGTTCAATAGATATAATTCAATGTTCGTCGTGGCATATAGCCAGGAAAGTAGTTGTTTTCTATTGAATCAACTGAGAAAGAGTAAATATTCTCATCACATAGAGAATGCGAATTCTCAATGTATTGCTTTATATAAATATATATCCATTTTTGTATGTTCATAATTTATCTGAGAATATTCCTTTTCAACAGGATGTACTTTGTTGGATGTGTATGTACACACCAACTGGCCATCGACCTTACATACCAGAAGTCCTTCAGCCATGTGTGTTATGTGTAGGCTTTGTTACTGACTCCATACGCCACCTAGAAGCAGCCCTGTTAATTGGAACGCAACAGTGAATCGTGCGGAATCATCTCCGGCCGAGGCTACGAAAATTAGAATTTATAACTCGTTTTATAAATAAAAATTCTCTGCTCCGCCGGCAATTCGAACTGGGGACCTTCCGATTACCAGTCGAGCGCTTCACCAACTGCGCTATTCCGCCGTCTATGGAAATATATTTTCAAATCTACTTCGTTTTTGATTACTGAACTATTTTTCTCATCTTTTTTGCAAGCTTCTGAGGCTCACCAGGCATTTTAGAATATTTCCTTTTGCTGGCCTGTGTATTATCCTCCTTCTTTGAATTCAAATATTTGATTCGGACAAAATGTCTGAGTTTGCAGAAGGAGTGAATGAGTTCTTTTGAAATGTTGAGCTTTCTAACTTTTGCTGAAATATATTTCAATGTATTATCAACTACATTTTTCTTTGTATAAAATGAATCTTTATGATATTTCAAAAAATATTTCTCCATTTTTTCAATTTGTGTAGTCCATTCTTGTGAAGGCTGAATGAGGCCACCAAATGAAAGGCTCTGTATCCATGAGGGCATATTGTATGAATGTACATTTATAATTTCACCTTGGTAGGTATATTTTCCAAGATATGGATGTGTTTTCAAAAATTTCTTAGCAAGATATCCAGCAATGTAGGACAGTCCATCTCGTTCAACCATTCTTCCTTGTGATTTAGGAGATGAATCAGTGGATGATATTGTACTTGAAGAAGAAATCCTTTCAACTATAAGAGATGAAGATGAAGAATTAGTGGCTTCAGTACCTACACTACACTGTGTTGTTTCTATCTGGACATTGTCAATTTTTGCCTTTTTGAGGGCACTAGATAGCAAAAATTCTGCTTCTTCATCTCTTATAATATTGCTGTCAACATTTGTATTTTTTTGTACTAAACCTGGATTTTTACCCAGGAGAATCATTCGAATCCTATACAGGGCATTTAAGGGCGATGGGTGATCATGAAGACCTCCTCGTGTTCTTAGCTAAAACATAAAAATATAGGTACTAGTTATTCATCTCTTCATTTATTTGAAATGAAATAAGCTAGAGTTTGTTTGAATACAATACAAAGTTAATTTATGAAAATGTAACAAAGAAATGCATTAAAAATTTGAAATTTTAAATAATATACCTGGGAAAAGAAGTTCTCTAGGCAGTCCTGATTCAGTCGATGAGTTAAAATATATGTAGCTTTCAGTTTCTCCTTGACATGCAAATATAAATGCTGTAGGGAAGTAGTTGATATTATTATACCCTTTTGAAAAACTTGCAGAGAAGTTTTGCCATCACATAGCATACCACCAATAGTTGAAATCATTTCTTGTAATATCTCATCTTGTTTTTCAAGATCTAAACCATATGGCATTTTAGTAGGTACACTAGCTGTAGGAGTATATGAGTTCATAATATCAAACCAGTTATTCACCAACTCTGTAAATTTTCCAACATTTTTTGCTTGTGTTTCATTTTCTCCAAATTTATAATACTGGAGGGCAGTGGCTGTTGTATTGGAAAATAGCTCTGCAGCAAGCCTTACATTCTGTCTTTCAGTTTTAAAGCAATTTATATGTAAGTTTTTCAGCTTGTGACAGGAACTTATTTCACTACCTGAGTGTTCTATCAACTTTTGCACTGGTATTTTATTTAAAGATGTTCCATCATTGAGGGTGAATCCAGTGTCTATGAACCAATTCCTTAAGAGCTTCAATAAATGGGGAACATCAGCAAAAAAGTACACAGGCTCTTTTGTAACTGGATGATCATGATAGGTTTTATTTATATTGATATCCAAGGCCTTCCATAACCCTTGGTTTCCAGCACCACAGTCTGAGACACAAGCCACTACATTATATTTTATGTTATGCAGTTTGGTTATTGCAGTTTCTAATAATTCCTTTGTCATTTTCTGATCAAAACCAATATATATTGGCTGCTTCCACTTATCAAACAAACCTCTGGCCATTATTATTTGCATGTATGAGTGTGGACCAACAATTTCATCTTCCTTTTGGTCATATTCAAGTAAAGAAGAGACTTTAACTTCATCAAATGACAGCACTGTTGTTCTTTGAAATTCATTTTTGTCCCTAGCCACAGTTTCCATAACTCGAAGAATATCATTCAACATACCAGATCTCAAATTTATATTACCTGCCCATCTCTGTAATGTAGAAATACTGGGGAGTGGGTATTTCAAAGTTTCTCTCAGGTATACATAACTTCTTTTCCCCAAATACCTCAATGTAAATGCTTTTGAAAGCTCTTCATTTGTCCACCTGACTTTTTTCTTTCTCTTTAGAACAATATCCACTTGATTAGAGGACACAAAATCTTTAAAAAGTTCCTTGGCCCTCTTTTCGAAAGAAGAATTAGATTGTTCAATTTCTTGCTCAAGTTCAGCAATTCTATTATTTTTAAAATCATTGTTGTTTTTTTTCAATGCATCATTTTCTGCCTGTAGTCCTTCCAATTTATCCCTCAATATATCATTTCCTGTCTGTAATTTTTTCAATTTATTCCTCAATATATCATTTTCTGTCTGAATAAGTCTATACTTTTTTTCAAATACTTGTGCTTCAGTCAATTGTTCAGGAACAGCTTCTGAAAATAATTAAAAGCAATATAGAAATAGATAAAAGTACTGTACCAACTTTTTATAGCTATTCCAAGGAATAAACATCTAATACCAGAATCATTTCCATTCTAAGAAATAAGTAGACAAGTACCCTTATTGAGATCCTTATCATGCTCAACAATTCCATTTTCTACCTCTTGTTCCTGGATGAGGAGGTCTTCTTTTGTATTGTCAGCTGATTTATTATTTTTCTCTAAAGGAACAGAAACTGATTCTTGCTGGCCTTCTGAAGCCAAGAGGAACAATGATGGTACAGCTATAAAAAATACATTATACATACAGTAAATGTCTCAGCAAATTTGAACCACACACTGGAGCACACACTTCACCTGTTTTTTTCAATTTCTTTGGAGTGATTTTCAAAAGATTTGCTTTCAGAAAATCTTCATAGTCTTCTGGCAGGAAATGCCTACTACAAATACGTTTGCTCTTCACTGAAAATAAATCTTTCTTGTTGCATCTCCTCACCCATTCTTGGCATATCTGAGGCGTACTCGGAAAGGAAAAAAATCTTAGCTTTTCGTTCTCCTTGGGGAATTTTGAATTCCTTTTACAGCCAGCCACACCACAAGTTGTTCCTCCCGGCATCTGGAAAGTGTTGTTCGTTTTTAACAATCACAATATATCACGAAACTATATAAATTGCCCAGCAAACAAGATCGACCAGTGAATATGATTTCTTTTCATTCTTGCACTGCTCTGTGTATAAGCTCAAATTAATATTTGAATAAAAATGCCTACTACAGAATCATTAATGATGAATCAACCCATAGTTTGAAGAAAAAAATCTACAAATTTCGATTTGGGAATAATTTTGTGGCCGATTTATTTTGCTGGGCAGTGATAGGTTATATTTCTCATCAAATGCATTTACCTTCAACTTCTCTGAGAGAATATTTTAGTATTTTTTCACACTCACAATCTTCTCACAACAATAAATAATGTCTTATTAGAATAATCACTCACAATCTTCTCACAACAATAAATAATGTCTTATTAGAATAATAATTCAGTTGCAAAGCAATTTCAAAAGCCACACAAACCTCGCGGGTGCAATGGCGGGTAAATGTCTAAAAGGAAAGAATCTTATTGGCGAAACATAGTGGAACGCAGGGTGACGTCACGGCCAAAAGTTATGCGATAACCTATTAACTAGACGGACCTTGGTAGAAGACTACCTACAAAGAAGATCCCTACAAGTGAAAGTACTGCATCACCTTTCAACCGTCTTCCAGCCACAACAGGGACTCCCGCAGGGCTCACCCCTATCACCATTTCTGTTCAACATCTACTGCCACGACGTATTTGTCCAGAACATTCCAAACCATCAGGAACGATTCACATCGACCTATGGAACGACACTGCCATAATTAGACAGAACAAAACACTAGAGAAAACAGTGAGAAAAATACAAGAACCAATCGAGGATACTATGAGATGGTATGGTGTGACAAATGGAGACTGAAGCCAAACCCAGAGAAATCCCAACTGATAATATTCAACCATAATATCTCCAATAATTCACCTTCAGTCAGTGTGAATAATCATATAGTGAGAACGAGCACACTAGCCAAGTACTTAGGAGTTCACTTGTATCCGAAATTGAACTTTAATCACCACTTTAAACTCATGAAGAGCCAAACATTTTCGGAACTTAACATATAAGAAGAGAGGAATTAGCAGAAAAACAGCAGCTCACATTTACAAAGCCATATGCCGCCCCATACTCAAATATGCTCACCCAATATACATCAACACCAGAAAGCCACCCATGAAGAATCTAGAAGTAGCAGAAAGATCTAGCCTGAGAGCAATCACGAAAATACGGCATCCTCAAAACCCCCTTCACAACCCTCCAAATGAACTTCTCTACCAACTCACTAATGTACAACGAATTAGCACAGTATACACCCTAGCTTTTCTGCTAGGGTGTATACTGTGGAATTAGCGAGAGGCTGGAAAAATTAGCACAGAAGTTCTCTAACAATGGAAGTAACCTGCAGATCATTCAAACCCAGTGCATCCAAAGACACCCTACAGAGACCTCAAGTTACAAGTTTCTAATAAACACCTTGGTGGAATGCATCACCAACATTGCAGAAATGCCAAGAAATTAAAAAATTGATCAATCTTGAACACTTTCCTTCTCACTCACATCAACAAACAATAATTCACATAAATATGATTATATTTTATTATTCAATCAATGAAATGAAATACAATAGATTTCAATGTATTACAGGCTGAAGGACTTCCGTCGGTGGCCAATTGGGTAACCAATAAAGCACTTTTATTATTATTATTATTTTCTAAATGGGTATATTTACCAGGTCTTACATTTCTGAAACTTGTAAATAAAGATAAGAATGTTTCAATTATTGCCAAGCAGTAATCTATAATTCTATGTGAATGGCAGGAAATTGGCAACAAATCATTATCAAACATACTGGACGAATTTGAAAATGTCAATACTGTGGCAGCACGTCTGAGGGTTAATTGAGGTCATTCGGAATTTTTTTTATGAACAAATTATCAATGATACGTTAGGCACGTCTTTTTACTAAGGACAAATTCCAATGATTATTTTTTTTACATGTCAAAATGTGACGTTTTCCTTGTTTCAACCAATATCAATGCGTGATTCTAGCCAATCATTCGGAATCATACTGATAATTTGTTAGTATCAAATTACCGCGATGACTTATTCACGTTTGGATCTTCCTTCAAATGGATACAAAAAGGGACCCATAGACTGCGATGTTGATAGGCTGTTTTGTTCGACTAACAAGTCTGTTCGAACAAAAATTGCGCACAACCGAAGTGTGTGGCTGTAAAATGTTCGTTTTCGCTGGCCACACACTTTAGTTTTGTGTCTTTTTTGTTCGAACAGACTTGTTCGACGAACAAAACGGCCTACCAACAACGCAGTCTATGGGGCACCTTTAGAGAATTAGCATTGACTTGACTTGGTTGTCAAGGTAACGCAGCTATTTGTCTCAATGTAAACATTTCGAATTCAGAACCGACGCCATTGTTAAGTATCAGTCAGACTTCGTATTTTGTGATTTTCTCTAACGTTTAAACGAGTTGGTATAGGTTCGGAAAAACTTTACAATTATTATTAGTCATTAACAGAAACCGACATGAGCACGAGATTTGGTCAAAGCTCGGCTGATTCAATACATTTAGCTGTCGAACAAGCAACACCAATCAACACCACAAAAAGCAAGAATACGATATGGAAACAGTTTTTGGAGTTCTGCCTTGAACGTAATTATGAGTTGACTGCAACAACCGAGATGAAACAAATCGCATCAATTATGGAGGACTGGGCATATAACATGCGAAAAAAAAATGGAGAAAACTACAAAGAATCTGTTGTCAAAACTTTGTGGAATGTCACCGCAAAACTTATCCAGGAAAAATATTTCAGGGAGTATAATAGAAACATTGATCCGTTCACTGATATTGAATTTAAGACCGCGCGAGATGCGCGGAATTGCAAACGTCGAGAACTTCAACATATTCCTGAAAAAAGAAAAGCATCTTCTGTTGCTCTCAAGAAAGAAGAAATAGAAAAAATGATAGCAGCATGGGACGAAAATACTCCAAATGGCTTACAAAGGAAGTTTTATCATACTGCTAGCTACGAATTGGCTTGGAGAGGCGGAGAAGCGACAAAAGCATTAGTACAGTATTTTAGAGAAGAAATGGATCATTATGGAAATCAAACTGGAAGGATAGAATATAATCCAATAATTTCTAAAACAGCACAAGGAGGATCGCACAGGTTATCTGATAGCAAATTTTTAACGCCAAATGAAAATGAGACTGAAAAATGTCCAGTACGTCTCTTTCGGAAGTTAATGTCGAAAAGAAGTGCAAATATTCAAATTGATCGTTTATTTTTAACACCTAATCCAAATTGGCAGCAACCTTTGTCTAAGGGGTGGTACAAAAATCTTCCGGTAGGACAAAATGAAATAGCAAAATGGACAAAACAAGCGGCCCGAAAGATTGGCTTGGATCCTAGCAAAATCAAGGTTACAAACCATTCACATCGTTCTTCTGCTGTGACACAACTCGCTAAAAGTGGAGTAAGTGAGCAGCAGTGGTTGAAGATAACTGGACATTCATCTGCAAGCTCCATCAAACCCTATCTTCAACTTGACAAAGAGCATCACGCAAGCATGATAAACAACTTGAGAGGAAACACTGTTTCGACCTCTTCATCTCAAGGAAATTGTACAATAACATACAATAATTGCACCATTACAAACGTAAATTGTAAACATTCTTGATTGTTTGATATATAATTATTTGATATATAATTGTTTGATATATAATTGTTTGATATATAATTGTTTGATATATAATTGTATGATAAATGATTGTTCAATAAATAATTGTTTAATAAACATATTCTGGGGCATTTTGCGAAATAGTAAAAAAAATAATCACGCCGAATTACATTCGTGTTGGTTATTTTTTTAAATAATTTTAACTAGATTTAGCACTCGTCTTTGTTGCTATTGAGAAATCCCACTCGTGGACTTCGTCCACTCGTGAAATTTCTATAGCAACAAAGATTCGTGCATCTAGTTAAAATTATCAAAAAATTACCACCACTTGTGTAATTACTGTTGATTATTATTTCAACTGGAATATCATCCCATCGACTAGTCAAATAAAAAAAACCTTGGAGGGGTGGTTTTGTTCTGAGCACTGAGTTAGCTTGTTTGGCCCACCTAGTATATTTTTATGAAGACAATATCTCTTCCATTCTTCCTTGCAAATGTCACAGGATTTTATGGTAGGTATTTACTTGAAAAATTCACATTCTTTGAGTAAATTTTAATTCTAAATGATCTATCTCTAAGGTTTATAGCATTAATTTTAGAGTTTGTTTGGAAAAATCTCTATGATTAAAAAATTTTAATATTCCTGAAAATAATGAACGAATATCTATTTAAAACATGATTCATTCATGAAGCAGAAAACTCATTTATAAGATAATAGTATCTTTTGGCAGTCATTACATTTTTCACACATCTTCAAATGCTTTTATACAGATAAAACCGGAGATAAAACATCAAAGCACACTTGAAAATGCCTCATAATTTGTGATTATTATGAACACAATTTTTTAATCATTGCCATCATGAAAGTCCCATATAGGAATAGATGATGGTTTTGAAACTAGAAAAACCAACATTTTTTTTGTATATGTATAAGAGCCAACCATCGGCGATAGGCCAAGGTTAAGTTAGACCATTATTCAATACCCAGTCTAGAATATGACCAAAGATAAATAGAAAATCAACAGAGGTCAACCTGACCATGAATAATTATTCAAGAAAAACAAATCTGACAGTAAACACAAGCAAGACATTTTGGAACACCCCTAGGGGCATCCCAGAAAGTAATATCATTTCTTATTACCTCTACAATACTGTGAATTTATCAACACATTACACAATTTTTAAACTATCACAAAAGTAATTTGAAAAAGTTTTAGGATTGTAAGAGGGACTCTGGGGTACTTTCAATTTTCAGAGTGTTCTTTTTGAAAACTAAAGTAAAAGGTGTTATTTTGACAAACTGCACCTAGAGATTGAATATCATGATGGCATAGATAATTAGGTAACTCCATGAATGAATTGATATTATCATGTACATTCTACTATTTTTCTATTCTAGTATCAAGTTTTATATATTTTCCTGACCCTGTCAATGCCTATACTGATGTATTTCAGTGGATGGAAATAAAGATTTTGTATAGTATAACTATAAAATAATGAGTGAGAAGTCTCCTTGAGTAAACATAATTTCAAATCAATTATGACCAAATATTAATGTTCTTCAATTCAGGTTTCTATAATTTGTTTGTTCAAAGGTTCCTGACCTTAATAAACTGATTTTCATTGAAAAAAATTACATTGAAAGAACAGACAATCACCTTATACATATGATAAGTATAGATATACAGCTGGTATTTATAATAAATATAGGAAATATGTCACCATGATATTTCAAGGTGAATAGAGCTACATCATTATTTTATGTTGGTCTGTGGAAAATTAGTCTTGTTTTTCATTTATCAATCAATTGCTTTTAATAATTGATGATTTCCTTTAGATGAAATAACCAAACATAGGAGGATAATGTACCTACCTGTAGGTATTGTTTTCCATCTGCTATGGCTTGAAATATATGAAAAACAAATCAATGGAAAGGAAATAAATACTCACCAGAAGGAAGTTTTTCATTATCCCAAACAATATTTCCTTTGTGTAAAATTATCTTGACTTTTTTCTTTCCACTATGAAATGAAGTCAAAAGGACCGATTTCTGGATATCGCTAGCCATTTCACATTTCGGGTTTTCGATGTGGCATATTTTAGCAAAACAGGTAATTAAACAGGTTTACGAAATAAATTCATATCGCTAATGGTCATGGTCTGAAGGTTCCTTTCCTACAAAAGTACAAAACACTCCCACCATGGTTTGTTGTTACTCGGTCGACTGACGGTGACGACTGACTGTGACTGACATGGCGCTGGCACTGACATGTTTTGGTCCGGTTGACAGACAAATGATGTTGACAGAAAAACGTCTCGGGTCAGTGGTTAGGAGGCAATTGGGACGGACAGGTCCTTTTTAGGTGAATTATATTGATATGCCTCGGTGGATTCAGCGTGTACTGACGTCAATGCCTGCATGCAGCATGACCATGACAGTAACGTAACAAGTTTGATAGCTGGGGCTGCGGACGTTCAAGTTTCAATTTTATAATAAAAGTTTCACGTTTATAAGAAAAAAAGAAGCGAATCAATTATGATTTAAATTATCGAATTTCAATTTAAGCTTATCATGAACTTTTTTGTTTCATCAATGTCCTCTAAACTAGTGTAAACCACCGTTTATTTTAGATTTCAATAAATGTCCATCATGTAGGAGGGTGACGTCTTCGAATGAGAATACGACACTCACACTGTAATACCCTATATTTATCTTAAACCGACTACTAGCTTACAAGACAAAAGACTCGAGAGGTACAATCAGAAATGGTCTATATTTCGTATGTAGTTATATCATAAACAGCTCATCTCCACTGACTCATTGCCTTGTCATGCCTTTGACTCGGCATTATCCTGCACGGCCATCCGCCATTCTGGTTTAATTCGTCCTCGAATGTCCATTTTTCCTAACCTGACATAAGCATTTCACCTGACATATATGCCATCTTAGGGCTGATATGCCATCTGAGGGACGAATATATGCCATCACAGGACTGAACATATGCCATCAGAGGCTCGAACATAAGCCATCAGAAAGCCGAACATATGCCACCTAAGGACCGAACAATTGCCATATGTAAGAGCCAACCTTTGCCGTCTGAGGGCCAACATTTGCCATCTGAGGGCCAACCTTTTCACATATAACTGATTATTCTGAATCTCGAAACGTTACAGCTGCTCCCCTACTACCAGTACTACCACAGCTTCATAGGGGCGACTTGATCTTTTCGTATAACGATCTTCTTTCACTTATTTATAATAGTCATTAGGAAGAACTTTCACCACTTTGAATGGACCTCGATACTTTGGAAGAAGCTTCTTGCTTTGATTGTTTGTAGCGAAGCTAGTATCTCGGAGGGCCCCTCTTTTTATTGAAGGCAGTGTTTTGTTAAGCACTGTTATCCTCTAACCTTCTTGCTGCTTCGGCTCTGATTTCAGTTATGTCAATTGGACAGACTTCATCAATTTATCGTTGTCTGTTCTCAATTGGTAGCCGAAATGTAATTCTACTAATTCCACATCCCAATTGTCGGAATCCGTACTTGCCCCTGTTAATTGTAGCAGAGGAGCATCCAGAATTGTATTGTTCCATGCACATCCCACTGTTTTCGCAAATTTATAGAAAATTTTTCTCGTAAAACGGCCCCACTCACGAAACTTTAAAAAAAGACTCCCCCTGGGAGTGGAATGAAGTTCATAAGGAAATTGCGAAGGAGTTGAAAAATAGAATATCTTATTCCAAACCAATTCTAACAACATTCATCCCAAGTTTACCCACATTTAGTCTACACTGATGCCGATAGGGAAAAAAAACCAGTAGCCTTTATTCAGTAAACAAACCACCGACCAAGAAAAAAATTACCATTCGTTCGAACTAGAATTATTAGCAATCGTGAAAACTTTGGAACGATTTAAATATTACTTGATGGGTTACAAATTTACGATTATCACCGATTGTAACGCGGTCAAAAAAGCCTTACATAAAGAAGGCATAATTCCAAGAATCGCTCGCTGGATTCTGTTCTTACAGGATTTCTGTAATAAGGCGTGCTTTTAGTGATTCGGTGTTTGGTGCTGTTGATGCCAATATGATGCCTTGTTGAATTTGTACTAATTCCACATCCCAATTGTCGGAAGCCGTATATACTTGCCCCTGTTAATTGTAGCAGGAGCATCTAGAATTGTTTTGTTCATTCGCTCAGCTTGGCTGTTACTTCTTGGCATTCCAACCGCCTAATTTTAGAAAACCAATACTGCTGTTTAATTCTCTACAGTTTTTTTTATATCGAAACTATGACAAACTCTCTCAATATGACCTTTTTCTCACAGATTTTTTTCTCTCTTGAGTCTACACGCGTTCTTCTCTCATGTCCTTTTTTTCCGCATAAGTTAAATGAGTTTTGTTGTATTTCACCTGAGAGTATCGTGAATGACTTGTACTTGGGTCATTCGTATTGTTCCGGTGCTTAGGTTGGTCTTCTTCTGGAGAATAGACTTTATTTTTCAAATAAGTTGCTACTGAAGCTAGGATATTTGGGTCACCTATATTTGAAACTTCAACAGCAGATGAAATATTCTTATCGTTGATGGCACCTATCACGAGTGATATTTTGTCGGCGCTGGAAAAATTCTAATTCAGTTTATTGATTTTTGCCAAGTGTTGAAAATGAGAGGTCACCTTTTATTTGTGGTCTGTGATTGGCAATATTCATTAATAGTTCGTAAGTATTTCGAGTACTCTGAAAAGTATCATTTAATATTTTTTTCCATTCCTTCCAAGTGAGCTCTGACCAACTTTTTTCACTCGGAATGAAGCTGAATTTGGGGATGAGAATCTCCCCTTACAGTTTCGTCTCTCCGTTTGGAATTATTTTGTCTCCTTCGGTACTTTCTGCTTGATGAAGATGATGTCGTTGATCTGGAACGCTCTCTCCAGCTCCTATTCCTGGATTTGGCATTATCAACAAGCACACAAAACATAGTAACCACTTCTGATGTAGGAGGGTGAGGTCTTCGAATGAGACTACGACTCTAACACTCTGTAACACCCTATATTTAACTGAAACCGACAACTAGCTTATAAGACAAGTTGTTACTGGAAAGGTATAAACAGAAATTATCTATATTTCGTATGTGGTTATATCATTGACGATAGCTCATCTCATCTGACTCACTGCCTTGTCATGCCTATGACTCGGCATCATCCTGCAATCAGAACAGAATATCTGTTTACAGAATTTGTTCCACAAGATATGTTATAAGTTCCAGTACATATTGTTGATCAGTCAATTGAGAGTAAAAACTTGTTTAGTTTACCTTCAATTTAATCTTCAATGAGTGTTCATCATTGCAAGACAGCTCTCACAGATATATTATGAAAATTGAATAGCCAATATAAAAGGAAACTATTGGGCTATTGCATGCTCTTTCCTCAGGCTGTCTCACCAAATTGAAATGATAAATCCATTCTAGGTAGGTATGTGCTGTAGAGAGGTTTTTATCCTCAAGAACAAGAAATAAAACACTTTGAACTCTTCAAAATTTATAAATAATATTATTGATATATAACATATTACCTATATAAAATAATATATAATAGAAATAAAAATGACTTGAGAATGGGAGTATCATGCTGCAGCAGTGCAACTGATAAAGATATTTCAATGATAGGGTGTTCTCAGATTTCAATCAACCAACTCATCCTGCTAAGGATCACTTCACTGGCAGCATAATATACTTCGGGTTTGATAATGAACGTCCATTAATAATAACAATTAACAATAACTATAACCAAAACGAAATGGAACTAAACAATGATCAAAAATAATAGGTGGATAGGTGTTAGTGGTATGAAAGGTCTGTTCGTTTGTGTTGCTGAACTTGCTAAAGCTGATTTTGTTCCCATAGTTGTCTCTGTTCATGGCATAATGTAAACAGAGTCATAGAAAAAAATCAAGTTTAGCAGGTAGAGAAAACATGATTAACAGGCCTATAGACATGTCAAAAACGTCACAGCCAATAAGAGCATTTAAAATAACAAGAATTGAAATTGTATGTGAATTGGGATGTGTTTCAGACTGCCGTCTTTGGTACTTTTCAAAGACATTCATATATTGGAAATTGATTAGGAAAAATGCGAATATTGCCAACTGAACAATATCACAATCACAGGGAAATCTGATAAAATAATAAGATTCGTTCTATTAAAAAGCATCTTCAGAGATCCAGGCGTATGCTCACAACCATATGCGCATACCTTCACAATCACATTTGCATAAAATATACTTTCAACATGAGGAAAGCTTACTTTATTAGGAGACAAAAAATGACCTATCTGGACATCAAACCACAACTTTTCCTACCGAAATGTCCATAGCTATCAGAAAATACTCCACTTAAAGAACCACTTTCCTTAACCATCAAGTACCGGGTCTTCAACAATGAATAAGTGCCACGTGACCATTTTTGATGCGGCGTCTCTTTTCCACCCACGTTAAAAAGATACGAATGTAGTCTTGGTTGCATAGTAATCTGTCACGAGGTTATCAATCATTGTTGAAGACTCGTTATAAACACCACCTATTAAAAGCGTTTTGTTTGGGTCGATTACCTCGAAAATTATTCTGGATAAACTAAGTCCTATTTCGCAAACAAAAAATCTAAGAATTGTTTGCACAGCTCGAATCCCACGAAACAGGCTGCATTCGCAGGGAAAGCCCGAAGTAAGACAGGCGTGATGCCCTTGTAGAGGGCGAGTGGACCTTCGTTTCTCATCAAGTCTCGGAAAACGTCGCGTATACCGTTCTTATAAGTGCCTTCGGGAGCTAAAAAAAAATTCAATAACAGAATTTTCATTGTGGATGAAATCCGCAGGGGACACAATGTCACGACCCATGGCTACAGGGTGGTGACTCGGGGGTGAACTCGCTTGGGAGGCCGAGAAATGAAAACAGTTATTCGTTATACAGCTACAATTTATTGAAAAAAATAGTTTCATTAGTGGTTCAGACCAACGAGGATCAAAACAAACGTACATCCGACTTCGCAATACAGAGAATCATTACATAACTTGGCACCATGAAGATAGATACGTAAGTACTTACAAAATTATCTCTAGGAGACGCAGGGGATGAACCATAGTGAGTGCTGGCTGATCAGACCCAAACTGTCCCCTTGCCTTATCGGCTGTTCGATATTTATTTAGAATATTTCGACATAGTCAGCGTTTTACTCCATATGCGAGTATTTCATTCCGGTTGACTGAACTGCCAACGTAAGTGAAATATTATACGCGTTTCCTTTAATCGAATATTATACGATGAAAAAATGAATAATTAACTTTACTAATGAAATATTTTCTTGAATCAATATAATTTCGAATATAGTAGCTATGATAAAATATTTGTGGTTCCTATCGTGACAATATTAGGTGAGCGGGACAGGCTTTATCAATCGACTTGATTTAGCAAAGTATTTTGCTAATTTCAGTTCTGTGTTTTCGGGAAAAGGTACAGGTCCATGACTACAAAGATTTTCTTGGCAAACTTTTATCTTATGGCGAGTTTCAAAGGAATGCAGCGGCAGCAATTCGCTCGTACATACATAGGAACCCATCAAGATGATCCTCCAAGAGTTGAATTATGTCAGTGGCTTCTATATCAACCTCATAAGAATGACAACACGGACAAAATCACATTTTCGCGAAACAAAGTGAATAATTGTCAAAACTTCCATGTTTAGAATGTTTGAAATCTCCACGTTGTACGAAAAACACATTTTGTGTTAAGATTTTCACTATAAATGTCCAAGAACTTTGGGAACACTTTTTCGTTGAACTAATCAATTAGAGATCGGTGTAGAGCCAACCAAAGTGGGTGGAGAAATATTATATTGTGCAACAAATGGGGAAAGTTCAACTTGTTGCACACTATATATGCTTCTACAACTGCACAAATTTGAATAATACAAGTAATGTAACTTATTGGTATTCATTTTATACTGTGGCACTTCGCGACATTGAATATTGTGACCACTGAGTAGACGCCTTTCCTAGTTTCACGAAGTATACCAAAAAGGTGCACTGTCCGAAAAAGATTTTATTTTTGTATTTCTTTAAATTTCATAAATTTTTCGCATGCCAATTCATAATTTTTTCTTGAAATTTCCGGCAACAAACTTTTGCAGCTTTTTCCTTTATCTCTGGCGGTGCATTATGAAAATCGCCACTACTCTCAGTTTATTCATATATTATTTATTATGAATTGTTGGAATAATATTCAATGGAAATTGCGATTTTTATCAGAGCACTGATGAAAACTCTAACTACCCTAAAAATTAAGCTTCTGCTGACAGTTATGACAATTATTCAATGCTGAACAGCAGCCAACTAAGTTTTGGTCGATTTCTGTTGATTCTCCATGGAAATGTATGTGGTTGGCAAATTGCCATGAAAAAAATATTTCTCACAGTACGAGCACATGGTTTTGAAACTAAGTAAGCTATGAGAAATACGCCACTTTTTCATCTCAGTTGTAGAAAATTGTGTTATACATGGTGTTTTCTCGTGTTCTGAATCACATCCATTTTTTGTGACTTCTTTGATAAAACTCAAATTCCAAAGGTCTAAATTACGCGTAAAACTATAACTTACCTTTTTTTTTGGATGTATCATGAATTGATGAATGAAGAAAAGTTTCCATCGTTTATGTTTGAACCCTTTGATTGGGTGGAAGTATTGAACAGGAATATTCTCAGATATAATTTCAATACTCAACATATTGGTAAGTTATATTTTTATATCATATTATTTTATCCGATTTGAGAGATAATATCAATTCTCAATTTCAGGGGATTTGCATTTTTCATGCTCTCTTTTTGGATGTTCAACAGATATAATTCATTGTTCGGCGTGGCAAATAGCCAGGAAGGTAGTTGTTTTCTGTTGAATAAACCGAGTTAGAATTGATAATTTCATCACATAGAGAATGCGAATTCTCAATGTAATTCTTTATATATAATATATATATATCCATATTTTTTTATGTTCATTATTATATCTGAGAATATCCTTTTTCTATAACTTACCTGTTTGGAGTCGACTTTTCAATACATCGGGAGGCATACCAATCGCCCAGTTGGCTATACCTGCTGATCCACCGGCAAGGATGGTTCCTAAAATACTGGGCGATTCAGCACCGCCTTTCGTTATGACGTCTTTTATCACTTCATATGTTAAAAAATACATTCCACTAGCTGGAACATCTGAAATATAGAACAGGAGGGGAGTCAGCAATGAACTGAAGGAATATAGAAATATGTTTCCGAAACTTAGTCGACCCGCTAGGTTTTTCAATCATTATAATTTTGATTCCAATGCCGCAAAAGGCCTAGCACCTATACACATTCAAGTGTTGCGTACCGTTCAAAACCAACAATGAAAATATTCTAAAAGTTACTTACGTTGGTTGAAGTAACTTCAGAAAGACCTGTAAAGCATTGAGTTATGAAAGGGAGCCAATCTGGAAACAACATAATGCCTATATGATTCAGGGTAGTAAAATCCTTGAAATGAGTGTTAGAAAATATCGATTTTCATTGAGTTCTCAAAAAAAAACAGAATCGGTTCAGCTTTTCATTTCTACAGTGTTACTATACAAGCTGGGCCACCCAGTAACGCCTCGCTCTCTAGAAGGCTAACCACTCATCTTCTTTGAAATCTTCCTCTCTAAGACGTTGCATGTCAACAAAGGCTACCATTTGAAATCATTTCGAAACATACAGGTTGTCCCCAAAAAAAAGCAATCCACTGAAGTTATACTTTTTTTAATGGAACACCCCATATATTATTCTATTTTGAGATTCTCCCTGAAGAGCTGATCTCAACGACCCATCGTACTTGGGGTCTAGCAGTAATAATTACTGAGATAAAGGGGGAGAAAAATCGAGATTTCCCAAGTTCAGGGATTTTTTGTGTCGAAACTATTCATAATTGGTCAAAATGGTTCACATATCCCTATCTCAAGTTTTTATCAACTATCGATTGGTATTTTATTAAAATAGATACAGGGTGGTCAAAAATCTTGATTCTGAACCACCCAGTATTTTTCACACCCTATATCTCAGTAATTATCATTGCTAGACCCCAAGTATGATGAAACGTTGAAATCAACCATTCAGGGAGAATCTCAAAATGCAAAAATTTATAGGGTGTTTCATTAAAAATGTTTGAAATAATAAAGAAGGAAGAATTCCAAGAAGATGAGTGGTCACCTTCTAGAGACCGAGGCGTTACTGGTGGCCCACCCTGTATATTTCATAAAATGCAGGGCATTAGTGTGTACCGAGGTGTATTCATTTTTGAATTGATTCCGGAAAATGACATTCAAATTGTTTTATAAACTAGACTCTATTATGCTCTTGTATGGAAATTTTTGTACAACACGTACACGCCCTGTATATATCATATAATTCTTCTATTGGTCTGATCAACATGAATTAACATGGAAATTCAATGAGCTATTGAGCAATGTAAGAATATACAGGGTATGCCATTCAAAATGAGCAATATACGTTATTCAAAACAATTATTTATTTAAAAATTTTATTTTCAAAATTTTAACAAATTTCCAGGGCTAGCAACGGTGATGGACTCGATTTCTTAAAAATTCCTCGACTGTTGGCCGAATCTGTTCGAAGATAAATATTTTTTAAGCGTCAGGAAATGAGTGGGATGTGCATCCTATCTAGTATCAATGTTACTACAACAGTGTGTGTGCAGTTGACCAACAATGTCGAGATATCTGTTGGCCCTGTGGTGTACGTTAATAAGTTTATTTTTGGAAGTAAGTAATCCATGCAAAATTATTGTTTTATCGCTTATTCAATATAGGTTGTCACAGATTAGAGTCCATGAAATAATTTTGTGAATGTGACCCTTCTACTGAAATGTGAGCCCACAACATAAAATAATCTATTCAACCGATTTTAACGTTTTGAGATCGATCAAAAAATCATCAAAAAATCGCCCTTCTAAATTTCAATAAACTACCTTTAGCTTAGGATATTATTTGTGAAAATCAGAACACAAAATTCATAGCTACTTCAGCATTACCGGGGTTAATTATTGTACAGGATGAGTTGGAAGGAACGGACATATCTCCGAGCTGCATGAAATAATTACAATAATTTGAGCAGTTGATCAGTAGGTGAATATACTGTGAACAGATGAAAATGAAGAAGAAAAAATATAATTATATAACTAGTTTGGAATAAGAGTGTACATTTGCTTTCTGAAATTAAATTTGGACAAAGTATATCTAAAGACGGCACATTTTTTAGGCTTCTACACATTGATGTGATTGGACTATTGAAGTGATGTGAATTTCGGACATCGATTTGGAAAATTACCAAAATTACCTGATTTTTGTAAAAGCTGTTTATGAGAAACTTTGTCGAAGGCTTTGCAGAAATCGGCATACACAACATCCACTTGGTGACGATTATCGAGTGAGTTTGATATATACTGAGTGAACGTGCATAGGTTTGAGATTTCATAAATCCATGTTGAAACTCTGATAAAGAGTGGCCAACATGAGAGTAAATGACATCGAATAGAATAATTTCGAATAGTTTCTAGAAAACTGAAATAAGTGCGATGGGTCTTTAGTTATATCAGCGATATTTCCGGATTTGAATATAAGGCTAACACGGGACGTTTCCAGATGTTAGGGAAAGTTTCGGTTTTCAAAATATGATTGTAAAACAATAGGTGTACGACAGAAGATTTCTACATGAGATTTAACTAATCTAACAGGAATATTATCTGGCCCGCATGTTAGTTTATTCTTCAACTTTTTTGCTGCTCTGAGAATGAGGTCATCAGGAATATCTTTGATATACAGAGAGCATTATTCAAGATGCTGGCATTTTCAGTATTGGTATCATTTAAAGAATCCTTATCAGAGACATATTATATACAGTGCTGAAGTAATCTGCAAACGCATTGACAATAGATTGCGGCGATGTTAATTTCGTATCATTAAAAACTATTTGTCCAGGGATGCGTGATTTTTGTTTTGATTCAGAAAGGACCAGAACCCACGAGGATGTTTTGTCAAGTTGTTTTTCGATGTCTTTGAATTCAGAGTATGCCAGATTTATGTCTCGTTCAACTATTCGTCTCATGTATCTGTATCGTCTAGATAAAAATGATATTGGCATTTTCTATACATTTTGTGATATTCGTGTGTTCTATTGATTTGGAGAGGGGCGCATTGATGAATTATATTTTGAGTGACTGCATTGAATTTTTCACAAGCTATATTCACATCAGATGTTGTTTTTACGAAATTCCGATCTACTTCGTTGAACAACTGAACAAACTTTGATTATCAATTTTTCGAAAATTGTGACGTTTGACATATTCGGCGTGAACACATTTTTAGATTCAAAATTAAGTTCAAAATTCACAACTAGAGAAGGGTGTCATATCGACTCAAATCGAGAAGCACTTGGGTGTTTACATTTTCAGGAGACAGTACTAAACCTAAAATCAAGTAATTCAAGTGGTTTTCCAATAGGGCAAGTCTGTAGATTTATTTTTTGATTTTTTTTCCCAATTTCCCTTAATTTTATAATACTATTCAAGATTTTTTGCAAACAAAAACGATTTACCGGATGAGTGAATCCTTCTTTACTTTTTAAATGAAAAAGTCGACGTTTCGAAGGATTTTGGGTTTGAAAATTGTATTCTTGATTGAAAATTGTGGAGATACGATGCATATACGCAGTTCGACCACTCGCAATGCTTCGATTGATTTCCGAATTGAATAAAACCGATTATTAATATTTGTATTTGGAACACTGTCGTCAACTTGTTGGATGGTATATGAAAATGTGAAAAAAAGATATGTGGAAACATGAATATTCGGATACCATTCCAAATTTGGAGACCATAATTTGAAGTTGACGTGAAGTTGCCATTTTCTTCCTTTTGACTGTTTTCTTTGCTGAAAAAATGAATTCAATGTTGCTTAAATCGACAGCGTTAATGTTACATAATATATTCTAATTTAAAAAAATTCTGAACTATAAAATAAAAACAAGACTTAACCATGTTCAGTTTTCAAACCCCTTCTAGCTAGAATATGGTTGAAGGAAAACAAATTCTCCATCCGTCTCCATGCAGGCCATCAAAATTGTAACGAACCTTTTTTCAGGCCAATGGGCTATGGACACAGGAGGCCAACAACTGCCCGTCAATATGTACATGCCGGTTAGAACATCTGACAGAAACGGCCATTTACAGATTCATGCAGAAACAGAAAGATGGGTCGGTTTCCGAGGAAATTGGTTCAGTGGAAAATAACGATGTGAGTATGACGAATTCCATAGAAAATTAAATATACAGGGTGGCCATTTGAAAACGAAACAGTGGGTTGCCAGAACCGGATTATAAAACAACACTGGAACACGTCAACTACTTTTTGGAGGGGGAGATCGTTCTAAAATATTTTCAGCTCTGAGGCCTTGCCACTTCTATCTACAAGTAGCAACAACTCTGTTATTT
This sequence comes from Phaedon cochleariae, assembly GCA_918026855.4. Taxonomy (NCBI): domain Eukaryota; kingdom Metazoa; phylum Arthropoda; class Insecta; order Coleoptera; family Chrysomelidae; genus Phaedon; species Phaedon cochleariae. Next base: position 395,916 of record OU896720.1, read on the forward strand.
CCAATGGAATACCCTGTATTTCATCATTACATTTTCAGATTCTCCCTGGAGAGCCGATTTCATCGATTTTTCACACTTGTGGTCTAGCTGGGATGATTACAGTGTAGATAGTGTTCAAAATCGAGATTTTCCAACTCTAGGATTTTTTGTGTCGTAACTATTCATTATTGGTAAAAACGGCTGTTATATCCCTGTCTCAACTTTTGATTTACTATCTACTGACATTTTATTGAAACAGATACAGGATTGACAGAATTTTGAATCTTAAACCACCCTGTATTTGTTCCAATTAAATGTCAGTAACACCCTATGTAATAATTCCAGCTAGATCCCAAGTGTGATACATTAATGAAATGAGCACAGAAAGGATCTAAAAATGCAAGGAAATACAGGGTATTCCATTTGAGATATAAAAGTGGAAGAAGTCAAAGTTGTTGCTACTTTTCGACAGAAGCGGCAACGCCGCAGCGCTGGAAATACTTTAGAACGATGTCCTCCTTGAAAATGTAGTTGACGTGTTCCAGTGTTTTATTATAATCTGGTTCTGGTGCCCTACAGAGCCTCTCTTTCGTTTTCAAATGGCCACCCTGTATGTTTTTTTCTGGCTATCTAATCTACACAATCGTCTGATACCATTGGCATCAATTCCGGCGTTCCACAAGGATCAATTTTGGCACCAACATTATTCCTGCTTCATATCAATGATCTGTTGGGAGTAACAACTTGCCCCATCCACAGCTTTGCAGATGATAGTACCCTCCATACTGCGTTCTCTTCCAGAATTCCCATTTCTTCCCAGAAAACTAAGAACTCACGGCGCAGGCAGGTCAATGCTGTCAATGAAGATCTTGCTGAAATCACAGCCTGGGGAACAAACAACCTAGTTGAATTCAACGCCACCAAAACTCAAGCCTGCATTTTCTCTAGAAAGGCGGAACTCAGTATGCCCGATATTGCAATGTCTGGCTCAACCATCCCCACCAAGCCCACCATATCTATGCTTGGTATTTCCATCAGCAACACTCTTTCATGGGATAATCATGTTAGATCCATCGCAAAAGCTGCTTCACAAAAACTCGGATTCTTGTTCCGTGCGAAAAGCTACTTTACACCTCAACAGCTTCTCATGATCTACAAAGCGCAGATACGGCCTGTTCTAGAATACTGTTCCCACATATGGGGTTCAGCACCAAAACATACGCTGATGCTCTTAGATTCCATCCAGAGAAGAGCCATTCGCCTGGTGGTAGTAGTAGTATTTATTTAAATAGGATACCCTAATATACATACATAATTCATATTATAAAATTTACAAAAGACAATTTGTTAAAAAATCAGTTACTAAACTTAAGTGAAATACATTATTAAGAATAAATATAAGATTTAATATAAAATAAAATGTGATTATTAAAAAAACAAACAATAAAATGACATTAGTTAGTAATAAAAATATAGCCACAGCCAAATAATTTAAAGTGCCTTAAAACAACTAATATTAGAGTTGGCCATCTCTTGATAGAATGTATGATAACAATTTCGTTTTGAAGCAATATATCGTATTACATTGTTTTATTTCCTCTGGTAATTGATTATATTCATTCAATCCTTTGAAAAATATAGATTTCATTGAACTCTTCAGCTTTGTCCTATTGATATGAAAATTATGTACGGACCGTGTATTATAGTTATGGAGTTCATTGTTGTATGTAACAAATTGTTTGAAGTAATCAGGAAACATATTCCTTGTGATTTTAAAGACAAATAGCATGGCCATATAATACAGTCTTTGATCTACTGATTGCCATTTCAATGCTGCGAGCATCGTTTTTATTGGGGTGTATCTGTTGCATTGTAAAATTACTCGCATTCCTCTGTTCTGCAATTTTTGTAATATTTGGATTTCATTTTTTTGTAGAAGATATAAAATAGAAGAACAGTAATCAAAATGTGGCTGGATTATCGCTTTATATACAGTTGTTCGGCTAGATAGAGAAAGTTGTGCAGAAATTCTTGTGAAAAAATATAGTTTTTTTGAAATTTTATTACAGATGTATTTACAATGAGACTTCATCTCCAAACATTCATCAATTATGCATCCTAAATACTTGAATTCGTGTACCCATTCTACCCTTTCATCTTCAAGTACTAAGTTGATTGTGTTGTAATTTATATTTGACAATTTGAACCTATTATTCAATACCATAGCCTTTGTTTTGGAAATGTTTAACTTCAGTTTGTTTATGTTCAAAAATTTTTCAATATTATTCAAAACTCCATTCAATCTCGTTACAGTTTCATTCAAGTTATCTCCATAGCAAGCAATCAGGGTGTCATCAGCGAAAAGATTCAAAAAATCATAGCCTTGCACATAATTAATATCATTCAGATATATGATGAATAATAATGGTCCTAGGACACTACCCTGGGGCACTCCTTGGCTATTCAGTATTTTGTTTGAAACAGATTTATTATATTTTGTCATTTGGAATCTATTGCTCAGGTATGCTTCAAACCACTTCAAAACAGTCCCTTTCAGGCCATAATATTCTAATTTTTTAATTAATATATGTCTGTCTATGGTTTCAAAAGCCCGTTTGAAATCTAAGAATATTGCCACTATGTATTTATTATCATCGATTAATTGCTTCCATTTAGACACTGTAAGCTGCAGAGAAGTTTCGCAGGAATGATTTTCACGAAAGCCTGATTGGTTGCCAAGAAGGAGCTTATTTGTAGAAAAATATTGTAGCAATTGGTCATGTACTTCTGTTTCAATGATTTTCTCCAATGGGGGCAATGGTGGGTGACGCCACACTCACTCACTCTTTGACATCATTGGAACACCGTAGAAAGGTCGGCGACCTTTCACTTTTCTATCGATACTTCCACGGGAAATGTTCTTCGGAAATCTCTGCTATCATCCCTTCACTAGCAATACCAATCAGACGAACTAGACAAGCCCAGTCAGCACATCCTTTCGTTGTCAACCTCGAAAGATGTCGAACAGCACTTTATCAAGACTCCTTCATCCATAGAACGGCTAGGCTCTGGAATTCATTGCCTGTGGAAGTATTCCCAACAACATATAATCTCCAAAAGTTCAAAAAAAATTCCAATACCTACCTCCTGTCCCCCTCCCTAGGAACGCACGATGTTCTTTGAACATTATAGGGATTCCCTTTCGTGCTCTCCAAGCGATAAAAAAAACACAATAATTCGAGAAAATTAATCCAATCCGATCACTTGCGTCAAATCTATTCAATATCTGAGATTCTTGAATTTCACGCAAGTCCTGCAGTGATTATGACAGAACATATATTTCGCTTCAGGTACTATACGAAGAAAACGAAGACACAATAGAATTCCTCGAGGAACACGGATCGGCGATCATACGATCAGCAACGTGCATCCTTCAAACGGAAACAGAAGCCGTGAAACTGCTCGAAGACCTTCCTAAAAACATCGAAAGCCTAACGATCATCAAAGGATTCGAATCGGGCAACAAAACTGTGAAATTCAGCGACTTGCCCATCTTCCCGCAGCTGCTAGCTTTGGAGCTGATAGGCCCCAACCTGAAAAGCCGAGCATCAAACAGCCACCTCATCTGCGAAATCGACTCTGCCATCCCGAAACTCAAATTCCTGAATCTAGAGAGGGTCCTGATAAGAAATTCCAAGCAGCAGATAATACAGTTCTTGAAAGAAGTGAAAGAAGAAGACGTCACGTTCGAATACGTCCATAAAGTCGATGGTAATCCCCACGACTTGACTATGGTACAAAGAAGCACCAACGACGAGGAGATCGTTCCTTACGAAGTTTTCAAACAACAAAAAGAAAAGAACGGCGATCCCCCGTTGTTCATAGGCTTCAAAGCTTTACTGCTTCTGAGAATCACCAGCTGCGAGTTGAACAGCATCAGCTGGGAAATGTTTGACGGCCTCTCAGAACTCCAGTATCTGATCCTAGAAAAGAACAACCTGCGATTCATCCCCCCCTTCGCGTTCTACGGCACGCCTAACCTCAAAATTCTATCCTTGTCTCACAACAAGCTACTGGACATTCAGATAACCGATTTGGCTGGTCTGTTGCAGCTCGAGTACATAGATCTGTCATTCAACAATTTCACACAGTTATCGGAGCTGTCGCTACCTCCTTTCCCCAAGCTGAAACTGGCCAATTTTGCGGACAACCCTATCGGTCTGGTATTCCCCAACACCTTCGAGGTCATGAACACCACCAACTCTTTGGTCATAGGCAGTGACGCTATCCCGCTCGGTTTAATCACGAATTCCTTTCTCGGACTGAATGAGCTGGAGAAGTTGACTTTGAAAAATGTGGAACTGGCGCTACTCAAGAGAGATCTCTTAAGCGGAATGCACGCGCTGAGAGAGTTAGCCCTCACCGGTAACATAACCGAGCTTGAGTACGACGCCTTCTTGGAAGTGCCCAAAATCCAGAAACTCGCGCTCTCCAACTGCCAAATAAAAAACATCTCCATGGACACGTTCATGGGCCTGCAAGACTTGCGCCTCTTGGATCTCTCGAGGAACCTCCTGGAGTACATCCCGCCAGGCGCCTTCGATCACTTGACCGGCATTAAAGAGCTCTACCTGAACGGCAACAATTTCAAACAGCTGGCCCACAACGTGTTTTCGAAGATCCACCCGAAGCTGCTGCGCCTGACCGACAATCCCTGGCACTGCTCATGCGCGATGAGCGACTGGAAACCTCTGACAATAAACAAGGTTAGGTCATGTTAGGTTAGTTTTCTAGCGGATTACACTTGGCTTTGAGACTTCCGTATGCGCATAACGTTGACCACTCAGTGACCAGAAATTCTCAATGTTCGGAAGTCTCAAAGCAAAGTGGAATCCGTGTCGCTAGCCGTCTGTAGTTAATTTTACCATGAACAGTACAGAATCACCATATGTCAAAATAGAAATAGATCTATTCCCATACTGAAGTCTAACAAATTTCTAGTCATGATTATTGGCTGTAGCTTGAACTGGGATAACCATATAAATCGCTTAGCCTCTAAATTAGCCTCAATTTGTGAGGTCATAAAGAATTAAGAAAACACGTTGCGCATGTGCAATATGTTATTATCTATTCCTATGAAATTTGTTCTGGGGTTCAGGCTCTCATGCTAACAATATATTCATATTGACGAATATTACAAAAAAAATATCCTGAGGTTCATTCTTGGATTGCAATATAATACCTCATGTAGATAGTTTTTGATAAAACGTGGACTGCTTACTGTACCCTCATTGTTTTATCTATTATTGGTAGTCTTTGTGAGAAAAAAAAACATGAATATTTGTTAAACAAAAATTCGGATGAATACACATCTAGTATGGACATGATCACATGTAACAGAAATAATCTGAGTATTCCACAACATTCAGCTAACTGATTTTTTTCCAAAAAAATAAACATTGAACTATTATAGAGCAATACAGGCCTACAACAAATTACCAACACAAATTAGGGACAATAAAAATCCAGCTATATTTAGGAGTTAATATGATTTTAATTGTTGGAAATAATTCTTCCCTACTGCTACCTTTTTTTTCTGATCATTCTTAATGTCTTTTTATTAGTGGTTACATTTGTTGACGTTGCTCTTGTCTTTATAGATTTGTACAGCGATAAAAATATTGTTATTATTATAAGGTGAGGCAGAGGATCCTGCAACCCTGCGACTACACCGGCGACAAGGGGGTGGCTTGTACGACGAAGAGCCGTTTCGGCGTCAGATACGTGTACGATAATAAGGTGGCGCCCAAGTGTTCGGAGCCCAGCCAGTTCGTCAACTGGAACGTGTTCCATGCGATGAGGAGGATCCTAAAATGCGCTGATTATAAGCCCAAGTTGAGGAAACACTCGGTGGTTGGTGAGGACGACCGGACTCAGGTGCAGAGTTCGACGCAAGCGTCCGCTACGGTAGCTTTTCGGAATATGTCGAAACTAGAGAAACTCAAATATAAAATGAAGAAATACAATGAGTATCCTTTGGATGGAAACATATCTCAGCTGCTGAGTAAGCCAGGTATAGAAATGCCGGAGGAAATGCCAATTGATGGTGATGTCATAAAGGACAATTATATCAAGAATGTTCAGAACAGTACGGTGAAAAATATTGAAGTTAAAAGATATCGGAAACGCTTCAGGAAAGTACACAGAAGAATGAAGCAAATAAATAACGATATTAGTAATGTTATTTAATATATTTCTCTTGAAGAAAACAAACTTGTTCATTCGATATTAAATACTTTAACTAATAGAAATTGAATTGTAAATCTGATGAGTGAACAATGTTGGTAGGTAGCTTAGACAGGTTGCCTCAAGGTCGCACGATCATGGCATCATCACACCTGTCCGATATATCTGATCCTATATGTTGTTCTTGAATGAATAAGTGTGAAATATTTCAGAGAGTAATATTTGTTCTCATATTTCCATATAAAACTGTGCATATACACATATTTTGAAATGAAATTTTGACAATCACCAACCAGCTTGAAATGTATCATTATACAAGATGATCATGAAAAAACAATCAGTACTTCCTACTTCAACACCCTATATCACAAAAACCAAGGAATAAAAGGCACACATATTCACATGAAATTTTATACAGGGTGTCCCGAAATTGAATAGAAATATTTCAACCACAGATTTTAGGAAAAAAGTTGCAAAAAAAGTGCATGTAAACCCCCTGTGATAAAATAATAAAATTTTATATAATGTAATACATACTTAACTTTTTATGCCTGATTTGGAAATGTGAGGAACTTTCCAAAGTTTTGATCAGGGGCGTGGAAAATATGTAGGACTAGGGACACTTTTCTCTTTTCCCAACTTTCTTGTTTATGCGATTTTCGGCAGTTTGACTAGAAAATATGAAAATCTCTTCATTTTTACTCAAAATTGGTACTCTTGTTTAAGATAAATCGATTTTCAAAGTCGTCTGCGAAATAAAAATAGTATATTTTCCGAGGTATTTTCTTAATAGAGTACCATTTTTGAGTTAAAAAGATAAAATCTCATATTTCCTGGTCCAACTGCCAAAAATTGCATAAACAAAGAAGTTGAGGAAAAAAGTGCACCTGCCCCACCTGTTTCCCGTGCCCCTGATCAAAATTTCGGAAAATTCTCAACATTTCATAATTGGGCATAAACAGTTAGGCACATGTACGAAATTTGGTTATTTTATTATATAGATTTTCGAAAATATTTACAAAAAATCATCATCTCGGGCTCCCCTCCAGATGACTATAACCCTCAGGGGGCCTTTTCTGAACCCATGTTTATATGAACTTTTTTTACTATAGTTGTTGCTAGAATCTGTGGTTGAAATATTTCTATGTAATTTCGGGACACCCTGTATAATTTGACAAGGAATCACTTCTGAAATTTGTTCACACTTCATTTATTCATAGCATGCAGATCTCTTGCTATAAATCATCATTTTATTAGAACATTCAAATGGGCAGGGAGAGTGATGTCAGTGTATGCTGGAGAGTTTGGAGGCCACCTATCCAGTTAATCAATCTCAGTTGGTAACATTCCCATTTGAAAAAATTAAGTCACCTATCCCCAAGGCTATTTAACTCTATTAGAAGTTAATAGATCTTGACCTATCTCTGTCTGGAAAAATGTATAAATCAGGGATAGCTTGGATTGAGAATATGTCTTCCCCATCTATCCTTGTCTTCAGTGTTCCAACGTAAAATAATGAAAAATTTTTTTTTGCAACATTGGAAATGAGAGAAAATGGAGAAGACGTTCTTATTAACCTCAATATAAAAATGGTTAGAATGGTCTTCTTCTCCATTTCTTCTCATTTTCAATGTTACCAACAAACAATTTTCATTAGACAAGGAAAAATGGGGAAGACATTTTTGTCTCTGAATTTAACCACTGACGGCGATTTCCAGCGTTGCCAGACCAAGTACTTTTGTACTAGATCTAGTACCTTTTTACTCTGTCTAGTAGCTATAGTAGGCCAATTGCAAAATTCCTATGTTTTGAAATATCAACATTGCTGAAATAGACAAAAGTTCAGTGTGCAATATAAGTGAAATGTTATTATTGTTTTCCGTCCAAGAATAGTTGAGTTCTGTGCTTCCTGTACTATGCAGTTCATATTACCTGTCAATTTCAAATCATCATGTTCTGAATTGAAGTTTTTTGACTAATGAGAAATGAGATATTCAGAATGTTCAGTTCAATAGCTTTCAGTCTGCCCCCCCCCCCTTCACCTTACTCAATAAAAGGAAGTTTGAATGAAAATCCAAACTACTTTATACCTTTCTAGAACTAGTACTTTTTTGGTGATTTTTTTAGAACATTTTGTTGCTGGGCTGGCAACAGTGGCAACCCTCATGATTTCAGATTCAATGGATATACCTTTGGATATACTCTCAAAAGAGACATCCATAGTTTTTTGTACTTTCTCCCTTGGTAGAACTCACCTCTAAGCAAAGTAGCTCCAGCTCCTCTGTATATGCTTGCTATGCCACCCTGCTTGTACAGTTTCTTTACACAATCTACTGGCCCATCATAGACTTTGGGCATATTAGCTCCTTGCTGGATCTGCAACAGGCACTTGATCCTTTCCCCGGGCGCCATTATGAGAGTGGTGAAAATGCCGGAAAATGCCCCGGCCGCGAAGTATTCCAGGTGGGTCAATTTTCCATTGGCAGGGCCAAAAATTTGTTTTCCTACGCCAAAGCCCATGAAGGAGATGGCGAATATGGGGGCCACCCCTACCAAGGGAGCTCCCATGCCCTTGTACAGTCCCCTGAAACCCTCATTTCGCACAGTCTTTTTGAAGCAGTCTATGGTTCCCGTGTACAAAGGTGTTTCGCCAGCTTTGACTACCGGCATAGTTTGCAACCTGACCTGTTAAGAGAGGGAACATGTTCGTTTGGGCATGTTGTATGTTTTTTTCAAGAAAATTTATTACCAAACATATATTTATGACAGCATAGTAACATATGATCATGTATTTTCAGTCTCATTATTGTGAGCTTCGTCATTAAATTATAATTTATCAATACATTTAAATGAACAGACTATAGGTAGGTGGATAGGTAGGTATTGAGAAACATAAAAACTATGCATAGCTCAATGAATAGTATCCTCCAGGTAGGATCCTCGAATTTAGCTCATTGAAATGAATTTAATAAATGAGTGCATATATTCGACACTGCTTGAACAATCGAAATAATAAAGTATATTCAACTTGAGATATCTATCAATTAATTTATCATGCTGAATGTTCACTTACTTTTATTGTATCCAAGGGATGTCCAACCAATACTGTACATATTCCACCAAAACCACCACAAATAAAATATTCTCCTGGCCCCATGTCACCCATTATTGCTATAAAATAGAGAAATGAATTTGAGAATTTGAAATTCGAATTTTCTTTAAGTTTTCAAATTGAAATAACAAAATTCTCTTCTGTCAAAAAATCAAAATGACATAGTGACACAGCGGCAGTGTTGCCAGCTGCTGAACATGAAATGTCGCAGAAAGTTACGAATAAAACCGCTAGAAGTCGCTAGCGGGCGAAGCGAACAAAGAGCCCTCCGCAGGTAAAATTTTTGAAAATTCAGCGACTTTTTTCCGTGATTTAGCGATATTTTCCATCATCTTTCCTCATTTCCAGGCAGGTTTTAAAATCAGATTAAAAATCGTGAAAGCCTTGTATATTCAGATTAGAAAGAAAAAAAAATGTTTGTAATGCTCAGAGTAGAGTGGTGGTAATTGGAGGAAGAAAAATTCTCCAAGACATCTACACCACATTCAATTTATGGAAATGACTTGGAGACAATCTCTCTTTCTTCATAAAAAAATATATTAATTTTCCTATAACATCTCATTCCGTGCTATTGCTACTGGTATGTACATTGGTGAATCACAAAATATGTTCCTCGGACGTATTTGAAGTATTTCTTTGGACAAATCACTTGTTAATCAACCTGTAATACCATAACAACTCATATTTCTAGCTGTTCCACATCATTCAGATCTGCGACTTCATTGTTATTAGTAAGTTATGTCACATAGGTTCCAATAAGTTTCAATAACGCTGTAGGAGGAATGAAAGGTTCCACAACGAGCATTTTAATTTTCTCAACCATATCGAATAGACAAAATATTATAGGTACGAATGGTGTGGAAGGAGTAGCACAAATGCGAGAATTGACAAGCCCCGGGGTTTATCGCGGGAGAGAGAAGGACATATAATGCCCTCTCACTCGCGAGAATGCATTTGGCACATAGCCGAAGCACAGTACTTCATCATACTTCGTCTCGTAAGCAACTGGTTGGCTCAGTAGGCAGAGCATCGGCATGCCAAGCCGGCGGGCCGGGGTTCGAATCCGTGCGAGGCTCATCTTTTTTTTATTTTTTTCTTGTTCTCAAGTGATTTCTAAAAAATATTCTCTATGGGAAATAGGTTCATTTAGGGGTTTTCTATGTTTGTGGTTTAGGCCAGAGGTGAGGTTCGGTTAGGTTAGGTTAGAATAGAATAGAATATTTTATTTGGTGTTAATAAACATTAAGTTTTACACAGGTCAACGAAACAAGTACAGATATACTCATAAAATAGATAGGTTAGGTTTTCTCATTTTTTATGCAGAAACAATATTTTCCTTCCTCAAGAAAAATTCTCCTTCTTCAAGAAAAAAGGTTCATCTGAGCGAGAGCGAGTTATGCGACCTTCTCTTTCCCGCGATGAACCACGGGGCTGGTCAATTCTCGCAGCACAAATGATGATAGAGATTCACTGTACGTAGACTTCCACGTAGACGTTAACGTACGAAAAATAACGTTTACGTATTGTCGTTAAATTTGAGTTGAAGTCGCCACTTTGGTCGTCACTGTCATCATAACCAGAGATTAGTCAACTGTGGTTGACTAATCTCTGTCATAACGTAATAATACATTTTGTTTTCGGTTTGTATTGGTCATTTTTGGTTGTGTGTTTAGATTCGAACATTTATTCCTGTCAAAATTAGAGGACTCCTTGATAATTTTGACTCATCGGCATATTTCGAGTATCGTTTGGTTAACGTACGCTGATATTTAAGGTATACGTGAAGGAACGTGAGATAACGTACACCCGTACACCCCAACTAACAACGCAAACGTGAAGAATTGGAAAATGCGAATGGGTAGTTGTCAATTTCTACGTTTACGTTAACGTTCATGACAACACTTCAACTCTCTGATAACAAAACCTGTCATCTGTCATATTCTTCTCTGCTCATCTCGTCTCGAATGTTTCAATGTGAATTCATATTTGTCGTTACAAATTCATGTGATAAGAATATCTCCATAACCGCAATAACTATCTCGAAACGCTGGAATTCCGACACGTCACAAATCAAGTTGAAATGTCACATTCATCTACTCTATAGACACTCTAGACACAGTAGAGAGCTTCTCTAGATTTAGTGACAGAGAGAGAGAGAGAGAGAGAATATACTTTATTGTCATGAAGAAAAGATACATTCTTATGGACAAAGCACATATGTAGAGTTAAAAGTGTAAATAAAAAACTAAAAATATAAAACAGACATTAAAAAGACTCTTACATTAGCACAAAACCGTTAAGACGGCAACCCTGCACAATAAGCAGTGACTTGATTCACGTTCAGCGTTATTTTAACCGCCTTGAAGCTATCTACCAGCTGATCTAATGGAATCTTCCAGCTGCTGAACAGGAAACGAGAAAGAGAAGAAATATTCACATATCTGGGAATGAGGGAATGAGCCATTATCTTTCAGGAATCTAGAATGAAAAAATAACTCCCAAACAATCTGAAATGCAATTTTTCTATGCTGTCAGCTGTCATATCAGTGATTTGTAGCTGTCACTGTCAAATAACTTTGGTCTAACTGCGACGGCGCAGCTGTACACTCCTCCAGTGATGCCAACCTGTAGGAATATTTCCATATTATGGGAATTTTCGTTGAAAACAATATAACATATAAACCTCGATATAAACTCATATGGGAATTTTCGTACTTGGCTACCTGCTGCTAGTCTGTACCAGGGATGAGTTAACTTATCTCTGTCTGTGCCATCTTATGTTATGTTAGTGCTCTGGTGTTCTGAGTTTCTGTGTCGTGTGTCGTGTGCACCGACTCAAGTGTTACACTCATGAATCCGAGGGACATAGGCGTATCGAAGGTGGAAGGTTGGGAGGGGTCTACTATGTGAGGTTGATAATATCACCAGTAAATTCTGATATTATTTTCATCAAGCCGACTCCTGATGACATAAACAAAACAATTCAGTCGACCCCATCCACCTTGCTAGGAAATTGCACTGACAGTACTGAATCTGCTAATTTTTCATTCTGAAATAAAAAAAAATCCACTGAAAGTGACAGATACTTTTAGCAGATGTACTATTCATTCCAAATATTTCGATTCAACATTCTGCTGAAAATGCTGACTACCGAAAGGTAGTGTAGTGTCTTCAGTGAACTGTTATTTTAGAGGGAGAAGGAATGCCACATTTATTTCCGATGTTTTTCAAACATTTAGTCGCGTCTTATCAGTGATAAATTGATAATATCATATTTCATATCAGAATAAAATGCCTTTCACTAAAATAATTGACGCTGAGAATAATATTACAATTTCACCAGCTGATCAACCGCTGCTGATTACTGATGAATATTATGAAAACGTGTTCCGATTTACAGCATTGTATTTTTGGTATAATATTTCGTAACACAGATTTTCACTGACCAGTACCTACTGACCAGTTGAATTCTGAATATAGCCTTCGATACCACGTCAAAGTCATGAAAGACAGCTTGGAGGTTTATGCGTATTGAGCAGAAGCGTTCTCAGGCGAGCAACTGACCCTACAAGGTTGCTGCGATATGACTACTATCACTACTAGCAGTCTCACATAATAGAGTAATCATTCGGTGGCAATCGGTGGTCTTGTGTCCGACTGCCGACCAATGACTGTCATGAAAATTACCGCAGTCGTTTCATGATTCATGCACTGAACTCGATTCTCGAGCATAGAAGCATTTTCATTATCGAAGTTTTTCTCTTCTTCATCATGCAAGTCATGAACTGTTGAGATATTTATCAAAAAAGAAATTTTTTCAAATTCAATGTGGAAAATATTATGAATATGGACCGGAGTAGTCTTTTCTTTTTTCTTTTGGTACCCACTTCTAACGAAAACAAACATGGGGAAAATTTTGGAAAAAAATGGGATTTTCTTGACCCTTGCTAGGGAATTTCTATCAAAATAGGTTGGCAACACTGGCACTGTGCTGCTCCTCCTCCATCATTCTCAACTCCGCAACCGCAACTTCTTGTAATCAGCGGAGCCGGAGCTGTGGTGTGAAATATTTTAAATGAGTATCAAATAATTAACAAATTTCAGAATATCCTCTACGATTAGACAAATCAAAGATGGCTGTATCCATAGGAAGAATATTTGGCCGTGTGATCAGTAAGTACTTACATAATGCACTACCATCCAAAATAGAATTCATGACACATCTAGCTAACCAATGATGAAGAAGTCGTGTGTTTTTTACAGCCTACAGACTTGTAACTTTCAGGTTTTTCTTATGTCACAGCTACTGATTTTATATTTCAGCTGATGGATTCAAAGTCGGTCATCCAGTCAGATTCAATAGTTATGAGGCTACAAGGAAGAATCTGAAACTGAATGCCCAAACCAAAGTTATTTGCCAAGGTTTCACTGGGAAACAGGGAACTTTCCACAGTAAACAAGCCATAGAATATGGGTCTAAGATGGTTGGAGGAGTGTCACCTGGCAAAGGTGGTAAAACTCACCTGGATTTGCCAGTATTCAATACAGTAGCTGAGGTAAATTAATTCAAAAAACCTCAGAGGGCATAATATATATTCAGTGGATTAATTTGACATTTCATATTCTGGCTACCATTCAAATCAAAATAGTTATTTGTTATTTTCTGTTCTCAACATTATCAACTATCTATAATATCTAATGGTGGATTGATGGACTCAACTAAACTAAGAATTAACAATTGAATTAAGAATCCAAGAAGCTGATTACTTGAATAATACCAAAAGACCAATCAGCTTCCAAAGATTCTTAATTTAATTGTTTATTCTTGCTTTAGTTGAGTTCATAAATCCACCATAAAACTTCCTTTAATTTGGAAGAATGCTCTTTGCCCTTTTGGGGAGTGTCATAACTATCAAAGGACAGTAACATGAATGACCTTTGAAACCAAAGAATTTTTCAAATGTTTTAAAAATGTATGAATCAAAATCCAATCAAAGAAATGATATAAATGATATAATATATCAGCACTTGAATTCCATTACTCCTTTTATTTTTCTTATCTGGTCATGAAATCTGTTGATCAACTTCGAGTATTATTTTTTAAAATTTGTCCACAAACATTAGCCCTAGGCCAGTGAATGTAAAACATTGTCCTAATTAAATCAATAGTTACTTGATTGAAGTGAGTCATTGATAATTCTTCATAAGATATCACAACCAATTCTTAGGCTATTTACCTAAGTCTGAGCCTAAGTCCTTCTGCCTCTTTATGAGATGATTTTTTGAAAATATTTAAGTACTATAATCATGTATGTATACTGTTGTGGACTGATTATTGTCATTTATTCTAACTCTTAATTGAGTATGGCTGCTAGTTCCTGTTATCTTGCCTATTATGAATGTATAAATAACACATTTTCCCAGTTCAGTTTTTATCATAGATTTGAAAAATAAACTGGTTCTATCTATGGTTGAATATAGCCAGTGAGTTGGTCAGTCATATATTATATCAGAGTAGCTGACAAATGTTGTTTTGCCATAAACATAATTTCTAGAAAATATATTTTTATTTAAATATTTTCCCAACACACTTTAATTCTTTCTTTTTCTTTTCAGTTTGGCTACCCATAAAAGCATGTTTCTTTGGTTTTTCAAACTATCTATTCATTTTTACATTATCATTACAAAGCTCGTTCGCCATATTGGGTCCGCCATTTTGAATTTGCCAATTTTTAGGTAACATCATAATCTCCAGCCCCAAAAACCCTCAGAAATTTTAAATGGAATTGGATCATAATCACAAAACTCGTTCGCCATGTTGGATTCGCCATCTTGAATTTGCAAATTATGACGAATGAATCATAATCTCCGACTTCAAAAACCCCCAGATACCAATTCTGAATAGATTTGGATCACATAATCAAAGCAATTGTCCGCCATATTAGATCCGCCATTTTGAGTTTCCTAATTTTGTCGAAAGAGTCATGATCTAAAACTCCTAAAACCCCCAGATACAAATTTTTAATGGGATCGGATCATAATTACAAAACTCGTCCGCCATATTGAATCCGCCATTTTGAATTTCATAATTTTGACGACGGAATCATATTCTCCGACCCCGAAAACCCCTAGATACCAATTTTGAATAGATTCGGATCATAATTACAAAACTTGTCCGCCATATTGGATCCGCCATCTTGAAATTACAAATTTTGATGAAAGAATCATAATCTCCGACCTCTAAAACCCCCAGATACCAATTTTGAATAAAATCGTATTACAAAACTCGTCCACTATATTGGATCCGCCATATTGAATTTTCAATTGAAAAATCAACTTACGACCGATTCACATCCCTACCGAATACTCACAAAAATTTTCATACGAATCGGTCAATCCGTTTCGAAGGAGTTTGGCGACAAACACCGTGATAGAGACAGGAGACTCGCATATCATTAGATATTGTTGAAATATACAGGGTGTCCAAGAAAGTGTGTGAAATCTCTTGGATTCAGATAGAACTTGAGAAGGGATAAGGAATAAGATGAAAATATCTGTATAATGATCTAGTCATGCTATCGCCATCTAGCGGCGTTAGTTCTAAGCACGTCATACACAGCATGACGCCCTACGTCTACACATTACAGAGTGCTACTACTAGTAAAACACTCTGCTGACAGATGGCACCACCTGAATGAATACTTGAGTGTAAACCCACCATTCCTATACACCGAACTACAATCAATCAATTTAGTAATCATTTGGAACTTAAAAGAGTTATAGGACAAGTCAACAAAGCAGCACACAAAAATATAACTCAAAATAATAGTGATAATGATAATAATAATAATATGTTCCTTATTATCTAATATTATATAAAATTCTCCCGTCCCGGTCACGGTGTTAGTGGTCGAACTCATCCGAAACGGTTCGACCGATTCGTATGAAATTTTTTGTGCGTATTCGGTAGGTATGAGAATCGGTCGTAATCTATTTTTTAAATCGAAAATTGAAGATGACGAATCCAATATGGCGGACGAGTATTGTTATCCGATTTCATTCAAAATTGGTACTTGGGGGTTTTCGGGGTCGGAGATTATGATTCTTTCGTCAAATTTTGGAAATTCAAGATGGCGAATCCAATATGGCGGACAAGTTTTGTAATTATGGTCAGATTCCATTCAAAATTGGCATCTGGGGGTTTCCGAGGTCGGAGATTATGAATTCTTCATCAAAATTAGGAAATTCTAAATGGCGGATCCAATATGGCGGACGAGTTTTGTAATTATGGTCAGATTCCATTCAAAATTGGTATCTGGGGTTTTCGAGGTCAGAGATTATGATTTTTGATCAAAATTAGGAAATTGAAAATGGCGGATCCAATATGGCGGACGAGTTTTGTAATTGTGATCAAATTCTATTCAAAACTGGTATCTGTAGATCTGCGGGGTTGGAGATTATGATTCTTTCGTCAAAATTGGAAAATTCAAGATGGCGGATCCAATATATTGGACGAGTTTTATAATTATATGATCCGATTCTATCCAAAGTTGGTGTCTAGGGGTTTTCTAGGTCAGAGATTATGATACATTATTAGATTTTTGAAAAAATTTGGAAATTCTTTATATACAGGGTGTCCCAAAATTAGCCTGCCAAACTTCACCAGCGGCTTTTACGACTAAAAATAGAAAGAAAACTCTCAATGAACATGAGTCGAGAAATGTCTCCTAAGGAAGCTACGGCCTCCTGAAAGGGAGTTCCTGAAGATGATATTTCTTGAGTTTTTCCAATTATATTCAAAATTGGTATCTGAGGGTTTTCGGGGTCGGAGATTATGGTTCGTTTGATTTTTGATCAAAATTTGGAAATTCAAAATGGTGGATCCAATATGGCGGACAAGTTTTGTAATTATGGTCAGATTTTATTCAAAATTGGTATCTGGAGGTTTAAGAGGTCAGAGATATGAATCATTTGTCAAAATGGGGAAATTCAAAATGGCGGATCCAATATGGCGGACGAGTTTTTTAATTATGATCAGGTTCTATGCAAAATTGGTATCGGGGGGGGGGGGGTTTCGGAGTCGAAGATAATGATTCTTTCATCAAAATTTGGAAATCCAAGATGGCAGATTTAATATGGCGGACGAGTATTGTAACTTTGATCCGATTTCATCCCAAATTTGTATCTGGGGGATTTTGGGATCGGAGATTATGATTATTGATCAAAATTAGGAAATTAAAGATAAAGGATCCAATATGGCAACTGGGTTTTGTAATTATGATCCGATTCTATTCAAAATTTGTATCTGGCTGTTTTCGGGGCCGGAGAAGAATTAGAAAACAAAATAATAAAAGTATGTTGATAAATATTTAACTTAAAAAATATTTTCTAGAAATAATTGTATATAAGTAGCAAAACAACGTTTGCCGGATATCAGCTATTGTAATAAATATTAGTTTGAAAAACTAATGAAACACCTTTTTATAGATAGCCAAACTAAAAAGAAGTGAGTAGAAATAAAGAGTAATTTGAAAAAATTAAGAGGTATAGAGTACCGAACTAAAAAGAAGTAGAAAATAAATAGAGTAGTTTGAAAAACTAAAGAATCCCGCTTTTATTGATTGACAAACTAAAAAGAAGTAGAAATAAAATAATGAAAGTTTTCTGATGAATATTTATCTAAAAATTGTTTTCTAGAAATAATGTTTATGGCAAAACAACGTTTGCCGGGTCAGCTAGTAATAATATAAGAATAAAACACACAGATATTGATGTAAAGTTGAAATTATAAAATTAAAATTGATATAGATTAACCAAGTGCTCCTTCAAATTCTTGTATAGAATCAGGACAAAGATCTATGAGGAGCTTGGACAATGCACGTTTGAATTTGCAAATAGACAGGATAGTTTTCAAATTTTGTGATAGAGAATTGAACATGTGGACACAAATTGTTTGGTGACCTTTTGGTTAGTTCCAGGGTGCCTGAATGGTACATGGTAGTCCTCTTTCTTTCTAGTATTGTGAGAGTGCTTGTCATTATGTACAAATTTTGATTTTGATGAACATATTATGTCATAAGCTCAAGGATGTATATGCCAGTGACTGTTAGAATTTTATTTTATTTAAATATGTTCTTACATGAGTGTGTTTGTTGCTGGACAACTAACTAGGCATCTTAAAATACACTTCTGAGCAAGAAATACATTAAATCTAATGGGTGAGAGAACGTGGATGAACAGAGTTGCCCCAATTGTCAGCAGGAGCGAGAGAGTACTGTTTCGGCGCACCAGGTCTCATCAGCCGCTCTCGGTCTGCTGACAACTGGGACAACTAAATGCGTCGGGTATGTCACCCATTTCGAAGACGCCGGATACTGCATGATGATATAGTCATGCTTTTGCCATCTAGTGGCAACTCTGTTCATTCTGGATCTCTTAATTAATATACTATACTAATATACTAATAATACTAAATGTGAAATCGGAAATAATCCAGAGCAGTCAGAATTTGATGAAGAACTCAGAGCTGTCAGTAAATGTGAAATGCTGCATTGTATTTGTTTGCAAGCATTAACTTTTACAAGAGACCACGTTGTAGGCCCGTGCTGCTACCGGAGCTGATGCTTCTGTGATCTATGTCCCTCCTCCGGGTGCGGCTGCTGCCATTTTCGAGGCGTTGGACGCTGAAATTCCGCTTATTGTTTGCATAACCGAGGGTATTCCTCAGCATGACATGGTTAGAGTGAAACACAGGCTTCTCCGTCAGTCAAAATCTAGATTAATCGGACCTAACTGCCCAGGTGAGTCCCAAAATCAGAAACACAAACCTTTATATCGCCCCTCTAGCCAAACGCCAGTTCAAAAGCTCCTCTATAAATGGGCATTAACATGCCAAGCACCAGACAAGCCACTGCAATTATACCCATGGTAATAAGCGCCAAGAATCAAACAGAAATGGGAGCATGAAGGTGCCTGCCGACCAGGCCTGGGAAAAAATATCGATATATCGATAAATATATCGAATATCGATATATAATTTCAAAAATGTCAATATATCTTTATTTGTTCTTTGGAATCAAAGCCTAAAACTAGGCGTAGAACTTACCAATACATAATTTATAAGTACACCAAAAATAACAAGAGAATATAAAATAATGATAGTACAAATACTATACAGAAATATGTGTATATAGGACATCACATACATAAAAATAACACATAAATGATGTAGGTTTAATAAAATTTAATCTATAGTTGCCAACTGTCAGAGAAATACTCTTCTATTGTATATGCTTTTGATTCAAGAATATCTTTCAGTCTGAGTTTGAGTTTTTTTGGAGGCAATAATATGAGCAATTTTGGTAGCTTATTATGAATTTGTATCACAGTAAATTGTATATTTTTTTGAACATAATATGTCAAGTTTGTTTTTATATTCAATAAGTGATACTTGTGTCTCCTATGCTGTTCATGATGATCCCTAGAATATCCTGCAAATAAGTTCATGTTTTCGGCAACAAACATTATTGACTCATATCGATAAACATCCATATATCGATAGTTATTGATTTCCTCTCAATATATTGGAAACAATAAATTCATTTTATTTATGTGACCCCTAGACACGTTCGTAATATCCAGACAATAGTTCTAATGTTTTTGAAATTAATTCAAATTTTTTTCAAATGTTTGCACAGGCATCAGGCATAAAAATATATGGCGTAGGTTGTTAGGTAAATAGTTTTTATACTGATTCAATTAGTTTTGTTGAAGATTTTATATCCGTTGTTTAGGATAAACAATATGATTATTTTGGGTTAGGCGTGGAAAAAAATCGATGTATCGATATATGATTTGACAAATACAAAAATATTGATATATCGATATGTTTTGACTCATCGATAATCGATATGTGAAATGCCGGAAAAATTAAAGTTCCATATGTGTACGAGTACTGTAGGGCGAATACTTTGTGTTTGTGCCACAGGTAAATTAGCAACTCGACCTTGAACTTGAGGAATGATAGGATCCGGTTCACTATTCAGTTTTTCATCGAATAAAGTTTCTATTATTTCTATCTGTTTCATTAAATTTCCTTTACTAATTTTTCCGGGCTCATTGGCCAAATTTAATCTTTTTAATCGCGCATATAAATGTTTCAATTTCGCCTCCACGTGTCTAGATTCCTTACTATTCACCGAACGGAATTCATGAGCATTTACGTAAGTTTCCAAGTCAACTAATTTCGTATCACAAACATCTAACTCGACGGTTACATCCTGAACGTATGCTTCAGCTAATTCTAATTCTTCTGTTTGCATCAGCGTTTTCAACTTCCTCCGCATCGACAACACCGTTTCCGACTCCACATTCGCGAAGCCCCTGACTTCCAGTTCATATTCTATCTCATCTCTAACCAATCGTGATAGATCCATATCGAAATTTATGCAAGTGGTCGACTTGTTAGATGAAATATAAAAAAAAACGTGTGTTACAAAAGCAATAAGTTCAAAACACAATCTATACTTAATTAATTACTTAAAATCTCACAATAAATATCCGCAACAACATCAAAAATATGATAACTGACAAAACACTCTTATACAAAACAAAGAACAATAACAAAAAAATGTTTGGCCCCACGTTTAGGCGCCAGTTTATAACCTTCTCCCTGTAGGTATTTTAATTTCCAAGTCGAAATGAACTGATAAATTTTGAGAACGACAAGTAATGTGCTTGTTCATAGTAAAGGGTCGTGGGCAATTTTACTATTCGTATAATATATAGCCAAGCTAATAAAGAATTCAAGTAATGGGCGCCAAGTGATTTACAAATCCCAACAAAATGTAACGTTCCCTAAGTTGACTCCACTAAACTACCCCAGAGGTGTGTGGTACGAATACTACCGATTTCATAAACACGCTGGGCATGTACTGATGTATAAAATGTATATTTGAGATAGTAAAATCACAAAAATTGACTGCAGAAATAATTACTGTAAGGAATACAGTAACATGTATCAAATATGATAAGTCTAAATCGAAAATAGGGATCCCCAAGATATCTAGCAAGAGTGAAAGTCGTTGAATGATCGAGAAAATAACGTCATTCACCAACTCGAACACGTAATATGCGCTCAAATCCTAATCTAAATCATTAATCTCATGTACTCATATTTATCATCGATAATTATTGAACACTGAACCCAACACAACAATAACACCATACGAAATCAAATTCCCAGCACAGTAAACCTATCAAATAATAGTCCCTTATTGCTTTTGTAACGACAATCCATAAATTAGAATCCTCTATGAGGAACTTATCAACAATTTCTTGGTACGATGTGTCAGCATTAAACTCGATCGAAATTTCCGTTATAGTTGGTATGTCCCAGCGACATATAAGGATAAAAAAGGTCTAACACCGACCACGACAGCTGCTAGTTTGTCGATTTTCCAATTCGATCGCTCGGCACTTGGATATACGATCGACGTTTTTTTAAACACCGTCCCAAAATTGTGATACGCCGGCATGTTCGCTATAGAACAATGCGGCCTAACCAAAACATCTAAAAAAAGTTGAACCGCGATAAAAACACGAATGCTTTCGAGAAAATAATTGATTATGAATCTGAAAAATTCAAAATACTAATCTTCTAATAATAATTGTTATAGCTCACCTCCCAATGCCGAAACCCTAACACTGACGGAGATGTATGGGAAGCTACTTCGAACACAATCCGAGATATTATATATCCAAATTATTTCAAACTTGCAACAATGACTCTTCTACAAGACTTGCAATACCCCCCCATAGACCAAGTCGGGAAAATATCCGTTAAACACGTAATTTTAAATTGATAACCCGAAATTAGCTACCTATCTGGATCGTACTCCTCGATAATTTTCTCGCTATCGTCTTCGAACGAATCTCCTGGTTTTTATCATCTTTTTTCCAGCCCACGGGTTCCAATATCGCGATTTTGATATACCGGGTGATTTGACTTTGTCATGGATAAGACTATTAACGATTTGGATACCTCAACTGATAGAGAATAAACGAAAAACGTAACAAAACGTCTCCTCCATCACGCGTCAATATTTGATGCTTCCTGTCTCAAGACGCTTGTGACTCTTGCAGGCATCATCGCGCCCGAGCAGTGCAAGATCGGCATCATGCCGGGCCACATCCACCAGCGCGGCGTCGTGGGCGTTGTGTCTCGTTCGGGCACGCTCACCTACGAGGCCGTGCACCAGACGACGCAGGTCGGGCTGGGTCAGACACTGTGTGTCGGCATCGGCGGCGACCCGTTCAACGGCACCGACTTCATCGATTGTCTGGAGGTGTTCCTGAATGATCCCGAGACAAAGGGGATCATTCTCATCGGGGAGATCGGCGGGGTGGCCGAGGAGCAGGCCGCCGATTATCTCATGACGCACAATACGGTGAGTGGAATAGTGGAGCGAGTCTGTTTTGCCACAGAAGAGAGGTAAAGATCCTGTCGCCGTTACCCCGTTTTGTTTTATTTAATTAAATATCCACTGTTGAAATAGTACCTTGGTAAACAACACTGGGTGAATAACATCAATAGTAATCTGGATTTCAACACTTGAATATGCATGTACCTTGGATATCAGTTGTTAGAATATGTCTTTTGGGTCCCGTAAGTCTCGGAATATTTAAATGAAGAAATGAAAATAACAAATATCTATCCTAATATCAGGTGGGCACTTCGGAGGCGCAAATTCATTACTGCATGCTATTCAGTGACTTGACCACGAATGAAATTGACGTTTTAGTCTTCTGCGCAACACCACGAGTCGATTCGATATGAATACAAAAATTTAGTGGAAAGACAACTGGTTCTTAGAGGATCAAACTGTGGTTCTGCGATCAGTTGAGTTAGTGATTCTCGCTAAGTTTGGTTCGATGTCCGACCAAGCTTATAGGCAATAATTTATATCAATTGTTAGAATACCTCTTTTGAGTCCCGTAAGTCTCGTAATATTCGAATGATGAAATGAAAATAACAAATATCTAACCTAATATCAGGTGGGCACTTCGGAGGCGCAAATTCATTACTGCATGCTATTCAGTGACTTGACCACGAATGCCATTGATGTTTTATTCTTCTGCACAACACCATGAGCCGATTCGATATGAATACAAACATTTAGTGGAAAGACATAACTGGTTCTTAGAGGATTAAACTGTGATTCTGCGATCAGTTGCGTTGGTGTTTCTCGCTAAGTTTGGTTTGGTGCCCGACCAAGCTTCCAGGCAATAATTTACCGTATTTTCAAGAGTTACACATTTCGTATTGTGAAGTTGGCTGCAAAGGTGTCAGATATAAATAAAATCGGCGGCGACCCGTTCATCGGCACCGACTTTATCGATTGTCTGGAGGTGTTCCTGACCGATCCCGAGACCAAGGGGATTATTCTCATTGGGGAGATAGGCCGGGTGGTGAGTTATTTGCACGAAATTTGGTACCCGGGGTTTTGTTGACGTGGGAAATGATACTTCCGTATTAATTTTTATGTAACATCTAATAGGCGCTGAGTACGCTGTCATTATTCATTTAAAATTACCCCAGCATTTCTGACAGCAAACTTTTGGTACTTTTCATAAAAAAAACCTTTCTCCCTCACCTTTTTCTAGTAAAAATGGTTCTTTAGCTCCTAGGGCGCTAAGTGAAGTTGCTGAGAATATTACAATAACTAAGTATGTGTTGGTCTCGTCAAAATAAACTACTTCTTTCGTTTAAAATGTTTATCGAAAAACGATTTGTTTTCGAAATTTTCCAAAACATGCATCGGTATAAAAAATGTAATGTGTAAAATGTACCTTTCTACAGCCCAAATGGTTGATTCATAAAACTTTGATGATTTGATCACAATTCCACTGCATTGGGTAAATTATTGAGAAAACTAAATCACTATTGAATACTTCATATTATATATATCGCTAGGAAATAATAAATGAGAGAACATATGCACACCCATCCTAGAATACTCGCTAAAATATTATGTGAACAAATTGAAAAAGTAGGTAATCATTACACAACCTCAAATTGACCTTGAATAATTAGTTCACTAAGTTCACTGTTGCTTGAACGCCGGGTACCTACGATAAAAAATGTAATAACATAATGAAAATGTAACGATGGTTATATTGATGCATAAAATGATACAAACTTCTGCATACAGTACAGCTCTAATCTTTCATGATAAATCACTGAAGTCAACAACAGAACAATTACAACAATTAATCAACAAGACCAGCACTTGGTTCAAACTATGGAGACTGAAACCAAATCCAAGGAAATCACCTACAGTCACAATCAACAATCACACCCTCAGGAGCCAAAATTCAGCAAAGTACCTCGGTATTGAAATGGACAACAAACTCAACTTCAACCAACACACAAAAAAAAATCAAAAATCAGTGCAAAGCAAGAGGAAAACACTTCCGGGCAATGACATACAAAAACCACGGCATTGATGTTGGAACCGCATCGAAAATATACAAGATGATTTGCCGGCCAATATTAGAATACGCACATATCGTATACCTGAGCTGTCGAAATCCCGCCCTCAGAAACCTCCAAGTAGCTGAAACATCCACCCTCCGAAGTATCACCAAAATTCGTCACCCGGACAACACACTTCACAATCCACCAAACGAACTCCTGTATGAACTGACAAAAGTGAAACCAATCCAAAACAGATTCTTGGATCTGGCAAGCAAATTCTCAAAACGAGAACATAACATCAACTTCCCCAGACCATACTGTAAGGAACTTGAAGAAAGACGCCACCCACTCTACAAGCACCCGGAAAGAACCATTTGGGAAGTTATCACACACCTAAGTGAACAAGACTGAAGATAACATCTTTTTTTTTCTTTTTTTTTTTTCATAAAGATTCACTTTCTTCTATAACCTAAAAATTTAAATTGATATTATAAAAATTATATGTGAAAATTGTTACTGGCTGAAGGACCTCGGTCGATGGCCATTTGTTTTTAACCAATAAAGAACATTTATTAGTATTATTATTAACAGAGCAAACACGAACGACTCATGCGACGGAATACATGACGAACAGACAAAAGGAAACACGAAACAAAGATGGCGATGACATATGCATTATTTCAGTCCACTAGATACATTATGGAAATTTGTTGGAAATGTGTCACTAGTCTTTGGATAGGCATTCAGGTTTATCCCATGGATGTACAATTCATGTCCATGAATATCCGGAAATTTTTTGGAAATACATTGGTGTCAGTGGTATTCCATTGGATAGGCATTTTGGTTCATCCAATGGATGTGGAAGGCCTGTGTTATTAGCAGGGGCACTGTATATTATTCATGGCTCTATAACATGATTTTTTTTTCATTACCCAAACCAAAAATCCATTACCCCCTCCCCTCCCCCAGAAAAAAAAATTATCGACGCCCCTGGGATAAAGAGTATTTCAGAGTTCTCCAGTTTTGAAGCTTTACGGCAGAGGAAAAGATTTGAAGCTTGATTGTACTCTTCTTGAACAGATGATTTTTTTTTCATTGCCTAAACCAAGAAGCCATTACCTTTTCCCACCCAAGAAAAAAATTATTAACGCCCCTGGGATAAAGAGTACCGTCAAACGTGGTCGTGAAACAAAAATATACAAAAAAGCCTTAATTTTTTCTGGTAAAATATTTTGTTGTTGTGATTGCATTCTTATGATATATTATAATCTCGGCATGCTAGGAATAAATCAAATTATATGAAATTGATAATTAATTCATAGTATTGCAAGATATAACATAAAAAATATCCACAATCACAAAATATAAACCCCGATTTCATAGGAACTAGAATGATTCATTCTACCCATTATAGTTACCACTTCAAAGTAAAAAAAATGCTAAAATTTAACTAAGAACATTTGGACAAAAATGTTATCAAATGTTTCTTCAGTAATAACTATTTAACACATTTAGAGCATGGAAGTAAATGAAATTATAAAGTTAGGGCCTCCACAATCGTTAAACAGTTTTGTAAAAATAGTAAAATCTGTTAGAGCCCAAAGTGCGACCTAAAATGTGTTCGTGATACTCTAGTGTTTCTTTAAGCGCGGCGAAACGTGGACACCCTTCTTCACTTACTTAGCCGTACTGATGAGACGACTGGTACACGAAAACGTTTCAATTTCGCAGCTAGAGCAAACAGCGCCCTCTTTTGTACTGAAACACCCGACTGATTTTTTTTTTATCGATTGGAGCGCACGAAAGGGAATCCCTATAATGTTCAAAGAACATCGTGCGTTCCTAGGGAGGATAGGGACAGGAGGTAGGTATTGGAATTTTTTTTGAATTTTTGGAGATTATATGTTGTTGGGAATACTTCCACAGGCAATGAATTCCAGAGCCTAGCCGTTCTATGGATGAAGGAGTCTTGATAAAGTGCTGTTCGACATCTTTCGAGGTTGACAACGAAAGGATGTGCTGACTGGGCTTGTCTAGTTCGTCTGATTGGTATTGCTAGTGAAGGGATGATTGCAGAGATTTCCGAAGAACATTTCCCGTGGAAGTATCGATAGAAAAGTGAAAGGTCGCCGACCTTTCTACGGTGTTCCAATGATGTCAAAGAGTGAGTGAGTGTGGGGTCACCCACCAGGCGAATGGCTCTTCTCTGGATGGAATCTAAGAGCATCAGCGTATGTTTTGGTGCTGAACTCCATATGTGGGAACAGTATTCTAGAACAGGCCGTATCTGCGCTTTGTAGATCATGAGAAGCTGTTGAGGTGTAAAGTAGCTTTTCGCACGGAACAAGAATCCGAGATTTTGTGAAGCAGCTTTTGCGATGGATCTGACATGATTATCCCATGAAAGAGTGTTGCTGATGGAAATACCGAGCATAGATATGGTGGGCTTGGTGGGGATGGTGGAGCCAGACATTACAATATCGGGCATACTCAGTTCCGCCTTTCTAGAGAAAATGCAGGCTTGAGTTTTGGTGGCGTTGAATTCAACTAGGTTGTTCGTTCCCCAGGCTGTGATTTCAGCAAGATCTTCATTGACAGCATTGACCTGCCTGCGCCGTGAGTTCTTAGTTTCTTGGGAAGAAATGGGAATTCTGAAAGAGAACGCAGTATGGAGGGTACTATCATCTGCAAAGCTGTGGATGGGACAAGTTGTTACTCCCAACAGATCATTGATATGAAGCAGGAATAATGTTGGTGCCAAGATTGATCCTTGTGGAACGCCGGAATTGATGCCAATGGTATCAGACGATACACCGTCCACCACCACGTGAAGCGATCTGCCTGAAAGAAAACTCGATAAGAGATGGCATAGCTGAGGTGGTAAGCCGTATGATGGTAGTTTGTGGAGGAGTCCTTCGTGCCAAACACGGTCGAATGCTTTCGATATGTCCAACGCGACAGCTAGAGATTCCTCGTGTTTTTCTATTGAAGATTGCCATAAATGGGTGACGTAGGCAAGTAGATCTCCAGTAGATCTTCGGTGGCGAAAGCCGTATTGTCTATCATTGACGATTCCTGAGCTCTCCAGATATTTGATAAGCTCAATATTGATGGCTTTCTCCATCACTTTGGAGATTACTGATAACAGGGCAATGGGCCTGTAGTTGTTGGGCAGGTTCTTGTTCCCTTTTTTGGGGATTGGTTGGACTCTAGCTGTCTTCCAGCATGATGGAAAAATACCCGACTTGTACGAGATGGAGAATAACTTGCAGAGAATCGGTGTTAATTCTGGTGCACATTTTTTGAGGATAATGGGTGGAATTCCATCAGGACCGTTAGCCTTATTCGTTTTGATACCAAGCAAAATTCGTCTGATAGTGCGTTGACGGAAGACGATTTCTGGCATTGGACTATCAACGGGTGGAATGTCTGGCGGCACTTTTCTTTGGGAATCTGAAGTAGAGTTTGCTGCGAACATCTTTGCAAAAATATTTGCTTCCTCCTGCGATGTTGTTGCTAATGTGCCGTCGGATTTGGACAGTGGTGGAAATTAACTATTAGTGAAATTTCTTCCAACCGCTTTAGCTTCAGCATTGTATGTTTCTTTCGAATTCGAAGCATCTATTGTTTGGCTGCAGTTATTCCTGACATTAACGTATTCTGCTCTAGTCGCGAGGTTAGGGTTTTTGCGCCAGCGATGGTAGGCTGTTTGTTTCAAGGCAACAGTTCTAGAACAGTTTTTGTAGAACGAGGGTTTCGAAGGTGATGATCTTTTCGAAAAATGAGGTATGTATGTGTCCATTTCAAGCATGATGATCTCGGATATTTCCGCAGCACACTGTGAAGGGTCCTCAGAGTCAAAGCATACTCTATGCCAAGGAACATACTCTATGCCAAGAAACATACTCTATGTCATTTTACCCACTAGGATTCACATTACCCCGTTTGACGGTTCTTCATAGTTCTTCTCCAGTTTTGAAGCTATGGGAGAGGAAAATATTTAAGGTTCCATTGTACTATTCTTGAGCAGTTTCTTTTTTCAGGGTCCCAACGCTAAGCCCGTGGTGTCCTTCATCGCTGGTCTCTCTGCGCCTCCCGGCCGTCGCATGGGACACGCCGGAGCCATCATTTCGGGCGGAAAAGGTGGGGCGCAGGACAAAATCCGCGCCCTGGAAAAGGCCGGCGTCATCGTTACCATGTCGCCCGCCCAGATGGGCAACGAGTTGCTTAAGGAGATGCGCCGTCTAGGCCTGGCGTAATTTTCTTTCGATTGTGTATAATAAATTGAAAAGGGTCTTCTTGTTCACATTATATCATATAGAAAAGGCCTTTCCAGATGTTATTTTATTTTCTTCATTATACCTTGATATATTATGTATTATTCCAAACTACTCATTATTAAAGTTTTGTTTTAATAATTTTCTGCTTCCGGCACTTACAAAAACCATTTTTCCTCAAAGTTAACCACACAAACTAGATCAACAATAAGTTGACTAGTCCATTTTCCTTGAAGTGTATTCCAAACTATCAAGTAATAGTTTACCAGCTCTCTGAGGTACTTCATGGAGTAGTTGAGGCTTTTGATTGGGCTCTTGTTGTTATAATCTGAGGTTATATAATTGATAAGAATAAATAATTATACTTCTTAGAGATAATTATGGATTCATATGAAGAATGAGAGATCACTTCATATTATTGTTGAAAATGAATATTTGATTCATTGTAAATAATGTAGCAAATTGTTTCTTGAATTTGAAGTATAGGTAAGTACCTAGTTCCTATCTATGATATATTCTTGTTACAGAAGATGCATTTTTTATTCAATATTTAAATACTACTAAAACCATTAAAACCAACAATAAACAAAAACAGCTGATAGACTGGCAACTGTCAAGCTTCACAAGTAAACCGTGACGTCATCATAAAGTTAACCTGGTTGGGTTCCAGAAAAAATGACTAAATAGTTGTTGAATATTTTTAATAAATTGGTCAACAAAAGAAACGTCCTGGTCCGAAATATAGGCCGATTCCAATCTTTCAGTTAACAAGTAACATATTATCAAACAAGTAACTGAAAGTTTGGGCTAGCCAACTGTGAAAATCGAATTGAAATTAGTTATGGGAACCATGATTATTTCGATTTTGAAATCGGATTTTCAACCACGACGTTTATTTTGTTGACCAGTTTAGATAACCGATACCACAAAAGTAAGTTGTTCCATTAGGAGTTGAAGTGTCACTTTTTGTTTGGAAAGCAAAGGATAAATTACAGTTTTAGTCCCAATGAGACATGTCATTTGTTCTACTGCAAATGAAAATAGGAACACTAGTTTAAATTTATCAATAATGCACTGCGAACTTCTCAGCATGCATATATCTATATACTGACATAACTCTGCCTGCTCAATAATTGAATGTTTTTTTTTTTGTAAAGGAATCAGTTGAATTCATTTGATCATATTATGAAATCTATACAGTGAAATAAAAATAGAATTCAGGAACAAGCCGATGTCTGATGGCAAACACCAGTTTTTTCACAAGAGAAAGAAAGTACTAAAGCAAGAATTTAGAGAGACCAGACTTCATACATCCACCAGTATTAAGACCAATCAGATACCTCAAACATTTCAGTTAGCAGCCTACTTAAAGTGGCTATCTAGCCACCTTAAGCCTACTTCTACTTCAGCTTATTTGTTATTGTGGAACCCCTTCACCTTCCAGTGATTATTTCAAATTCAACTTATTTTGTCATGACACTGTGTGAAAAAAGGAACTTTTTGCTATTTATTTATTGTATTTGAAAATCAAAGATAAGAAAATATAAACTTCCACCCATGCTTACTGGAATAGGATAACTACAGTGAGCTAGAAATTATTTTCATTTGATTCCTTCCTATTGGGCAACAATTCAAAACTAAGGATTGCAGAACTGTATTGGCAAACTTAACAAAAAAAGTAATTGATATTGGAAATATGTAATCATTAGATCAATAAGCTGGTTCTGGTTGCTGGGTCTTCAGTAACTTATGCCTGGATTTCAAAATTATCCTTTCCTCTGAATACTGATCCTCTGGAGAGAAACGAGCTGTAACAATAAAACTCCAATGAAGTCACTGTAATACCTGAAGGAGCTAATACCAATCAAATTAATAATTTGGGATCCCAACTCCAGACTGCAATATATGTATCAACACTTGATAACAATGGCTTGACTACTGTATTGATAGTCAGGACACTGAACCCTTATTATTTCCTCATTCCTCCCTATGACATTGAATGTTGGTAGGTAGAGCCGGTAGAGGTAGTAGATACTCACCAGGATGAGCTGAGAGTGTGGGTTTACCACTTGGTGTTTCCTTCTGAAATAAAGAGCATTATGGTTATTATGGAGCAGTAAGATGGTAGTGCATATGTTTATTATCCCATAAATAATCATGCAAGAATCATGGGTGATTTTGAGGTTAAGGATATGTATGCAACTTAATAAAAATCTAGCAAATATTTCTTACCTTCAAGGTGTAAATTCTTTGACCCAACTCATTCAAATAATACATCAAGAACATGTTTGAGTATATTAGGGTTTATTTTGATATTATGATTTTCAAAAATTGATGAACCCAAAACACAAAGCGAAACCACGCTTTTTTTGTCAACAACAATCAGTTTTCAGTAGGTTTGTTCTCGTTCGAACTTCGAACAATAACATAAACAGTACAGTCCGAAACCACCAGGAGCATGCGCAGTTTCAAGGAACTGTAGGCATTATTCATGTTCCGTGGAACTGCGCATGATTCCGATGGTATGGAAGTGTTGCCAACCGTAGCGGAATTCCGCTATGCATAGCGGGATTTTCCTTCAAGAGCGGCGTAGCGGCGGTGGAGCAATATGACAGCAATACGTAGCGGATTTTAATTTCAAATCTTTTAGAGGTGTATGTAGTCAAAATTCTAAAACAGATTTTTTATCATAAGTATCATGAGCTCTGAGCTGCGCGGCATCTATATAATAACAGTTTGAGCTTCCATTTCGAACGGAAAATCGGCACAGGGTCGTGCCAGGTGCCAGGACTGCAAAGCAAGTTGTGTTAGGTATGGTTAAAGGGTTCTAGTATGCCGAAAAATACGATTTTTCGGGGGTTCCCCAAATCTTTTTGAATAATGGAAACAAAACAAATCAATGTTATGTTTCCTATGTTGTACCTACTATAGATAATGATTTGCTGGGAGTGTAAAGTATATAAAAAGGTGTATAAATGCATGATTAATAATAATATACATGCTGCCAAGCAGCAAACTCATCTGGGTCTGTTGAAAAATAGTTAAGGATTTCATTTTACTTAGCTGTTTATATTTATGTTTACAAAATAAGAGTGCAAGTTTTGTTGTAGAATTATTTTTTTATTTATTAAAAAAATCAAATGCCAATTGGTATCCAAATTGTTGGTCCAAAATATACTGGTGTGTATCGAAAATATAAAAGACGTAGCGGGGCGTAGCGGAATTTTTGTGGTGACGTAGCGACATTTATTACTTTCTGGTTGGCAACACTAATGGAACCAAGTGGAACTGCTTATTTTTCTAATGAGAACAAACCTAGTATGCACAGCATAGGAAAACTGACAACTGATAAGACATAGTGACGAGTGACTGACACGAGGGCACAGGAAACATTGATCAAGCGACCAGACGATATATCGATTCTTTTATGCACGATACCCATCTCTAGTGTGGTTGGTTTGTTGGTTAGGTTAATTTATGGTTATCCATCTGTCGTCAAGTTCGAGTCGCTGTCGTGTCCATCCATAATATTTTATTGTGATTAATCATTAAATATTCCTTCTGGAACATTGTTAGAACTCAAAAATATATGATTGTTGGCAAGGTGTTATCATCGAAGGTAGTTATTCATAAATACGTATGTTCTTATATCTAACAGAAAATACAAGTCGAACGTAAGTGAGGTATAATAATGCAATATAATAATTAATTTGGAGTCATCGTTTTTCGTGTACAGTAAGGAATAAAATCATTAGTCATTCCACATAATCATGGCTGACGATGTTCCTGTCACCCCACAAAAAGATCAGAAATCTAGTGAAGACTCCAAGGAATCCCAAGAACCAACAAAAATAAATGTTTTTGTAAAAACCCCTAAAGAAAAAGAATCATTTGAGGTTGATGAAAATTGTCTTGTGAAGGAGGTGAGTCTCAACTATCTGAAAACATGACAAGAAGTCTACTTGTCATCTTGATTATTTATTTCAGTTCAAAAAGGTTATAAGGACAAAATTCACTGCAGAGCCTGATCAGTTGTGCCTCATCTTTGCTGGAAAGATATTGAAAGATGAAGACACTTTAAAACAACATAACATCAAGGATGGTCTAACTATTCATTTAGTATTGAGATCATCTCAACGAAATACAGAAAATACTTCAACTTCCTCACCAGGTGAGTGTTTCACCTATCATGAACCTAATTTAGTGATTTTTTGATATCCTGGAATTTATGTTGGGGTCATAGATGGAAAGCAATTTCTTCTAGCCTCAATTCTAATTGTTTCCATGTATTCAGTATATAATTTACTGGATAATTTAGTTGTTCAGATAAGATTTAATTCAATGGACTAATGATTTCATTCAAATGAGGTCTTCATGCAATATTCTGGATTTTATATGGTGTGTTTTATTTGTGTGTCCTAACCACTATACATATAAACATCTACATGATATCAAGAGACAAGAAATGCTGATCCCATAGGAAAATCACATCTGAAAGAACTATCCATAGTGACTACAAAATACCTATAAAGTTGTCATTTGAATATCTATTATATCTTTGCCTTAATTAGTATTTTTATTTTGAGATTATTTTCAGGGCCCATACCACATGAGATTGTATCACAGTTGTATAAAAATGAAAAAAATGTCCTTGAATCTATTGTATGTGGTTTCAATTTTGCACATGTATCAGGGTTGTCACATTAATTCATATGATTTAAGTCAGTGCTCTAATTCCTGAATTAATATGAATGACTTTTTCAATAAGAGGTGAATTAATTGGAACTATCTCCAATGGGAACAAATCACATTATTACCTTCACTTTAAAGTACTTCAAACTGAAAAATCCCATGGCATTATGGCAACCTGGCCATGATAAACATCTGACAACTGTGTATCACCCACATCAAGTGAAAAACTAACTTTTCCAATGAAAATTCTTAATGAGTAATACATTGCATATAGATTTATTGATTTCTATTCAATCAATAGTTTCAGTTTGTTTTGCCAAGACTGCATCTTTCATTATGTTATGCTTTCAGATTTTTGAAAAAATAAAAACTTAGTTTTTGTTGTTTTTTTTTTGGTATTTTGATGAAGTGAATAAAATATGATTTTTTTAAAAGTGAATTGATTCAAAAAGTGGGACTTTTTTCACTTATTTAAAAAAGGCCTAAACTTATTCCAGCCCTGCTTTGTATATTATGATTGAGTGAGATATTACAATATTTCTGGCATTGTCAGGGGTCAACAATAAAATGATGGAATTGGACCTAACAGAATAACATCAT
This sequence comes from Phaedon cochleariae, assembly GCA_918026855.4. NCBI lineage: Eukaryota > Metazoa > Arthropoda > Insecta > Coleoptera > Chrysomelidae > Phaedon > Phaedon cochleariae. Next base: position 430,300 of record OU896720.1, read on the forward strand.
GAACTAACTTTACATTAAACATGTGAAAATTAGTAGTCAAGAAACTTCTGCAGAGAATCTAATAGGTTCTTTATCAGTAGATTTGTAATTTCTGAATTGAACTGTTTGTTGAAGCAGGTAACTAAAGTAATTACATCAGGGTCAGGTAAGTGATTGTTTAGTCCAATAGCTATGATTTCAGGACCATATTTCACTTGGAATATTGAGTGTATCATGGAACATCCATTAAGAGTTTTCTTTTCAGGATAATTCTTTTATTTTTGGCAAAATATTAGTCTGTCCTGGAAGACTCATATCTAAATTTCCAATTTTATATTAATTCCCACCTAAAAAAACCTTAATATGCAGTTTTTTTTAATAATCACAATAATTTGTGAAATCGTTTGCCATCTTGGTGACACTATCTTGAATTATTTTTTAAATTCTATTACAAGAACATGAAGCTAAATGAGGTACTTCAAACATATTATATGTTGAATTCTATTAGTCTTTATCAGTGCACTATGTCTTCCATACATTACATTGTAAATTGATTTTTTTTTTAATTCATTCAACTTGACAATCCCAGTACAAGATAATCAACAACAAACAATCACAACAATCAGTGATAAATCAAAGAGATCAAATTAAAGGCTGTGAACAATGAACAACAATACATGCACACATTACATATTATGTGCTATTTGAACAGGTTTATAATTTTCAACTTTTAGCGCACAAAAGGAAATCACTAACAGGTTCATGGAACATGTTGCATACCTATGGAGAATAGGAAGAGGAGGTAGGATTGAATTTTTTTTTTCAACTTCTGGAGGGCTTATAAGTTCTTGAGAATAGTTGCCTGGGCAGAGAATGTCCAAACTAAGCCGTTCTATGTACGAACAACTGGGCAGTTGTGGCTAGTGTTCCATCTTCCTTGGTTAGAGGAGGAAACGAGCTGAAAGTGAAGTTTCTTCCTACAGCTTTTGCGAAGGACCAAAATGAACGGGATCCGTCAGGACATTCAACAAGTTTTGATCATATTTTGGCATTATCAGCCTCGACATATTCTGCTCTGGTCTCAGGGCCTGGATTTTTCTGCCTTCGATGGAATGCTACCTGTTTGGAAGCGACAGCTCTAGAGCAGTTTCTACTGAACCAGGCCTTATCGGAAGATGTACTCCTTGCAGTGTTCGGTATGTAGGTTTGCATCCCCAACATGATGATTTCAGAAATTGTCTCAGCACATCGTGTTGGATCGGCTGAGGAGAAACAAACTCTCTTCCATGGAAACGCTGAAAAAACATACGAAGACGTTCCCAGTCGGCCGAATTGTAATGCCACATGAGACGGGTAGAAATTGTGGTGCTGGATAGTACATGGAAAGAGCAGGTTGTGGAGATGAAGGCGTGGTCCGAGTTTCCAAGTGGGGCACAAACTTATATTCTATATGAATCAGGATTGCTGGTGAGAAAAAGATCTAGTGTATTGGCAGACTGGTTGTTGACATCTGGAATGCGGGTGGGTAGCTCGACTAGTTGTTCTAGACCATGAGTGATAGCGAAGGCCTCAGTTTGACGACCTGCATCATCTGTTTTGTTAGAGAATTTGAGCCAGGCTGCGTTGTGTACATTGAAGTCTCCCATTGTTATGATTTCAGCTGTTGGATGGTTCTCCTGAATTAAGTCCAGCTTGAGTGATAAAAACACAACACCAATATTCATTATCATTAGGCGATAGGTAAAGGCAGCAGGTAAATTTAGTCAGTTTGGTATCGACTAGCTTGAACCACATCACATCAAAGTCTTTCGGTTCCAAACTCTCTACACGCTCGCATGAAAAGTTAGCCTTAGCGGAGAGGCAGACTCCACCTCTGAACCTGAATCGAGAATGGAGTTCGTACCCAGGACCTTGTTGGTGGACGAGTTCACTTGAGTTTCTGTTAGTGCCAAAAAATCAAGTAAAAACCAGAATATCTGGTTTTTCCGTTTAAAACCATATGCTATATTGTCAACTATCGATTAGATTACACCCTGTAGATATGAAAATTAACAATGTTAACATCCAGAAATGCAGCTAAATGAGTTTGTTGAACGAATGGTTATGTAACACCTCTAATATATAAAATTCTTCTGTCTCTGTCACGGTTTTTATCGCCAAACTTATCCGATACTGCTTGACCGATTGGTATGATAATTTTTGTGCGTATATTCTGTAGGCATGAAATGCGGTCGTAGAAGCTATTTTTTAAATTGAAAATTCAATATGGCGGACGAGTTTTGTAATCCGATTTTATTCAAAATTGGTATCTGGCGGTTGTCGGTATCGGAGATTATGATTTTTTCATCAAAATTTGGAAATTGAGGATGGCAGATCCATCAATAAGGTGGACGAGTTTTTTAATTACGATCCGATTGTAATTAAAATTGGTGTACGGGGGTTTTCGGAGTCGGAGATTATGATTCCATCGTCAAAATTAAGAAGTTCAACATGGCGGACGAGTTTTGGAATCATGATCCGATCATTCCGATCGCCTATGACTCTTTCGACAAAATTAGGAAACTCAAAATGGCATATCCAATATTGATTATATTCAAAATTGGTATCTGGTGGGTTTTCGAAGTCGGATTCTTTCGTCAAAATCTAGAAGTTTAAGATGGCGGATCCAATATGGCGAACGAGCTTTGTAATAAATAATAGTTTGAAAAACTGTAATGAAACACGCTTTCATAGATAGCCAAACTCGAGGCCAAACTAATTAGAAGTAGAAAATAGATATAGTATAGTTTATGAAACTAAAGAGATAGATTGTCGGACTAAAAAGAAGTAAAAAATAAATAGAATAGTTTGAAAATCTAAGGAAACACGCTGTTAGGGATAGCCAAACTAAAAAGAAAAAGAAAATTAAATAAAGAAAGGGTGTTGAGAAATATTAAACTAAAAAAATATTCTTTAGAAATAATGTTTATGGTAAAACAACGTTTGCCGGGTCAGCTAGTTAAGTATGAAATTGAGTAGTAAACTCTGGCAACAGGAGTTTGAACATCAGTAAAGTCGCCAATCAATAGTGTTGCAATTTGGTGTGTTTTTTTTTTTCAGTGAATACAGCAAGCCCTCTCACGGGCAATATAGGTAACAACAGCCCCTCCATGCTGGGCAGCCTAGGAGGCTTGGGTGGCCAGCCAGGACTCGATCAACTCGGGTTGGGCGCCAATTTCGCAGACATCTAAAACACAATGCAAAATGGAACTGCTTTCCAACAACGATAAACATCAGTAAAGTCGCCAATCAATAGTATTGCAATTTGGTGTTTTTTTTTCAGTGAATACAGCAAGCCCTCTCACGGGCAATATAGGTAACAACAGCTCCTCCATACTGGGCAGCCTAGGAGGCTTAGGTGGCTTGGGCGCCTTGGGCGGCCTGCCAGGCCTCGATCAACTTGGCTTGGGCGCCAATTTCGCGGACATCCAGAACACGATGCAAACCGAGCTGCTCTCCAATCCCGACATGCTGCGAAACGTTCTGGACAACCCCCTGGTGCAGAGGATCATGAACGATCCTGAGAACATGCGCGCCCTCATAACGCGCAACCCCCAGATGCAAGAGCTGATGGAGCGCAATCCCGAGATCAACCACATGCTCAACAACCCCGAGCTGCTGAGACAGACGATGGAGTTGGCCAGGAACCCCGCCATGTTGCAGGAGCTGATGAGGAGCCACGATCGCGCGATCAGCAACTTGGAGAGCATCCCGGGGGGATACAACGCCCTGCAAAGGATGTACCGAGACATACAGGTAAAATTTTTTTTCAACATTTTCATCAACATATTCAATATGACAAAAATAATAGATTATTAATAATAACGGTGATACGAAAAATAAATGTTTATAGAATGAACATTCCCAATCAGCTAGTGCTGGTCTTGGGATCATTTGTTTCAATTCTACTCTATGGTAAATTAGTATGCTCTATTTGAAAATGAGAAGGAATAATTAGTATATAATAGAGTCATTCAGTTAAAATACAGCTTGTTAATATAAAAAATATATTTACTTACAATCCTTATTGTATAGACTGTCTCATTTTCGATGTCCGTATGGTATATCTAACTCATTACAAGGTTTTATTTAGTTTGACCTGTCCTGGTGCCTGTGTGTTTGTCTGTCTGTCTATCTGTAACCAAATCTTGCAAGTTAAATATGACACACTTCTAATCGTCCAATTGATTTGAATTTTGACAGGTGTGCTTAAACAAAATGACGGCTCAAAATTCAAGATCGTAGAGTCGCGATTTGGCGCACGAGTTTTGTAATTATGATCCGATTCTATTCTATCCAAAATTTGTATCTGGTGATTTTCGGAGTCGGCGATTATGATTCTTCCGTCAAAATTTGGAAATCCAAGGTGACGGATCCCATATGGCGAACGAATTTTGTGATTATGATCCAATTCTATTCAAACTTGGTATCTGGGGGTTTTTGGGGTCGGCAATCATGATTCTTCTGTCAAAATTGAAAAATTTGAGATGGCGGCTCCAAAGTATATTTCTATATCTTTTCTTTATCTTGTGTTGTTGACATTCTTTTCTACTCTAATATGGCGCACGATTTTTGTAATCATGATCCGATTCTATTCAAAATTGGTATCTGGGGGTTTTCGGGATCGGAGATTATGATTGTTTGAAAATTGTTCTATCCGTCATTCGGTTGCCCCCTTACGAGCAACCCTCAGAAGTCTTCGAGAGTCTTGTGCGAGCAAGGAATGATGGTGGCCTTACCTTTTAACGTGTGATCCCAAACACTTTCTTGGGCCATCAGAAAAATTTCTGCAGTCGATGTGAATCGAACCCACGACCGGCAAGCGAATGCGGATTGGAATATTGACACTGTCTGCACGGCTACCTGGCCTTCTTTCGTTAAAATTGGGAAATTCAAGATGAGAGATCCAATATGGCGAACGAGTTTTGTAATTATGATCTGATTCTATTCAAAATTGGTATTTGGGGTTTTCTGTTTTTCCAATGTGGCGGCTGAGTTTTGTGATCATGGTCCGGTTATATTCAAAATTGATATGTGGAGGCTTTTGTTGTCGGATATTTTTACAATTGATAACAATGCTGAAGTTGATTATGAAAAAAAATTACAAGCTTTTAAACAATTGCACTAAAAAGGAAAAAATATTTCGTTCATGTTTGATCTAGGTTATTTTGTCTCGAAAGCTTGCCGCGTATACATAATAGGAGATCTTGCGCAGTACGATTTTGAATCTGTTACTCACATAATAACATAGAATAAACATGAAAGGAATTATTTTTTTGTGTGTTGAAAATTTACTTTAACTTTTTTTATTTTCAAAGATAGATATGCGGTCTTCGCGAACGTATGCTACTTCTTCGAGAAACTCACAATACGCAAATAACATTCTCATAGCATTTTGCGTTTCTGTGATACAGGGCTAAATTGAAAATGTTGCATTTTGGGACCTCCCTGTATCTCAAGCTATCTTTCAACTTATAGGAAAAGTAAAAACTTTCTTTTATACATTTTTTCACAAAGATACCAGTGACAGTAAGGTTAAGTTATACTTTTCTAAATAGAACACACTTTATATTTTTCCATATTTGGAATATTGATGTTTAAGATTTTCAAAAATACATAGCACATAATATGGTACTTTAGGTATCAGCCTCAGATTCAGATAATTTCCAGTTATTTAGTAGGTTTGTTATTGTAAATATGTGGTCACCTTTTGATATCACAAATTCTCATATTCATTTGCTGATACAGTGTTTTGTCACACACTACTTTCAATTTCACCAACATTCAATGTTAATCAATATTCAGCACCGTATATTGACTATAATAGTCAATACCATGTTGTGATATAGATAGAACATGGTATTCACTACTGAAAACTGAACATGAAAATGGTAGATTCAAGATCAATTAATGAAAACATCCTGTAACTCGTTTGTAGACTAAAATCACTCATTCATATGCCAACATCAGTATGACCCTGAAAAGTGTCAAACTATAGGCAGCAAAACTTTTGAAGAAAAATATTTTGCATTTATATGTTGAGAACGGGAGCAGATTCGGTCCCGAAACGTCCAAAGATAAGTAAAAAATCGATATTTTTTCAATATATCTATATTTCTTTCTTTCAAACATTTTTTCAAACAAATTGTCACTGACAAGCTACTGGATTTTTCTTTCAGACTCCCTGATAGAAAAATTTGTTAAACGCAGTGACATTCTGGGGCAAATCATCTGATTTGTCCCACTACAAATATATTGAAATAATACGAATATTTTTATTCTATAGAAACGAGGAGAGAAAATCACAAAAAATCAAGAAAAATGAATGTACCACCTCCTCGATTAACCTACAGACAGTATTTAATATTGTACCTGTTTACTCCTCATAGGTGAAAAAGTTCTATTCCATTCTAAAAACCTATACATCTATCTGCAGGAGCCCATGCTGTCGGCGACCGCGGAACAGTTCAGCAGGAACCCCTTCGCCGGCCTGGTCGAGACCGACTCGGCCGCCAACCCGCAACAGGGCAGAGAGAACACCGAGCCGCTGCCCAACCCGTGGTCCGGCGCTGGCAGTGCGAACCCAACCTCCAACCCTACTTCGAACCCCACAGCGGCTGGTCGGCCGCCGCTGTCCGGGTTCCTGCAGCAGATGTCCGATAGCCCGGCGTCGGTACGGAACATGATGTCGCTGCCACATATGCAGCAGGTGGTCGAGGCGTTGGCCGCTAATCCGAATATGGCCGATTCGCTCATGGCGAACAATCCGCTGCTCTCCGGGAATGCCGCCTTGCAGGAGCAGGTGAGAGATTGGAGATTTATTGTTGGTTGATTTATAGGCGAACAGTGACGACAATGGCATGTCATCATTTCTATTGGCCGATAGAAATCCGCCATGTTCAGGCAAAATCCGCGGCAAATTTGAATGACTTGAACTTTGTGTTGAAAGTAGTAGTGTTTTTCTGTGGTTTTCCTGTTTTTTCTCATGCAGTATTATTTTCCATTCAATCAAATATTTCTACAGAACATAATATTGGCGAATTAAAAAATATTTTTAATGATCATAATAATAATGATTTATGTAATAATTAGTAATAATTAAGAAATCCGCTGTCCGCCATGTTTAGGCAAATTCCGAGGCGCTAAATGATTTGAACTTTGTGTCAGAAATATGTCAGTGTTTTTCCAAAGATTTTTCTGTGGATTTTTTGTTTTCTTCATGCAGTATTATTTTCTATTCCATCAAGATCATATATTTCTGCAGAACATAATATTGGTAAGTTAGGAAATATTTTTAATAATCATGGTTTAACCTCTGTGGAAGTTAACGGAGTCATCTCTTCAACTAAATGCAAAATTAAACGTATGGTAGAAAAAGAAATGGAGGATCAGTCAATGTCTTCACGTTTGTCAGAGCATCTGTCTGAATAAAAGTAATTGAAATAATATATCTGCGTTTATATCGTATTGTACTCAAAGATAACTAGTACAAGTGGTCCTTCGAGCTAAGCCCAGTTGCCCAGAAAAGACAATTTGAAAAAACCGTGATGTCAGAAGAAAATAGACGACGTAGTCAAAGAGCGAATTTCGAGGTTCCTCCTCAAAGGCTTGGCGCTGAGAATATAGAAGGGTTTCCTGGGAATGCATTACAAGTTTCAGAAGTCCAGGAGATCCACAGCCATGTCCTTGAGAGATCTATAGCTGAGAACAAGACTTTATCTGTTAAGTCTGTAGCCTTATCTCGTGTGAGTAATCATAGTAGACTAGAAGAAATCCAAGCAAGAAAAATTGAGGTAGAGAAGAGATTGTTGCAGTTGGAGATGGCTCAACTAGCTGAGGAAGAAAAATCTATCAGACGATCACATTCTAGCGTGAGAGATCTAGAATTCAATGAAGAAAAAAATGATGATATTCACCTCCCTCCTGATGACATGAACTGTAAGTCATATGTAAATGCCTGGTTAGAAAATACAGAGCGAGAAAATCATACATCTCATCAACAAGATCATAATATTTCGAGAACATTGGTGGAATGCATGAAAGATTTAAATATGAATTTAAATAAAATTGTGACAAAACAGTCCGTCAGATCACTAGAAGATTTCAGTGGTGATATATCAGAATTTCCTTTCTGGCTGAAAGAGTTTCACAGAACTACTGAAGAGAAGCAAATATCTGATTCTGATAATTTGTATCGCCTGCAGAGATGTCTGAAAGGAAGTGCTCGTGAAGCTGTGAAAGAATTATTATGTAGCCCGGATAATATTACTAATATAATAAATAATTTGAAATTGAACTTTGGTAGAGAAGAATGGATTATTATAAATCAAATTGAGAAAGCTAAACGTTTTGGTAATCTCAAAGAAGATTCTTTAGAGAGTTTTATGCAATTTTCCAACGTTGTATCAAATATGGTAATTTCTATAAAGAATGTAGGATCTGGTAAATATTTGGAAAATCCTGAATTGTTATTGAAATTGGAAGGAAAATTACCAAGCAATCCCAAGAGATCATGGGCGCAAGAAAAATTGGTGAAACGTCGTGAAAATGTGACGGCAAATTTGGAACATTTTGCGGAATGGGTACAATCAGAAGTACAGATGATGATGGAAGTAAGCATTCCTAGTCAAGTTTCGAATGCCCAAAATCATTTAACGAAGAAAAACAGCGGACAACAACTTGAAAGAAGAGGATTCTTCCATGCTGTTGAAAATTCGTTCCCCAGTTGTTGTATTCTTTGTGATAAAGATTATCATAGATTGAGCGAATGTGAAGTTTTTCTGAAATATAATGTTGAGGAGAGGAAGACATTTGTTCAAAATAACAGATACTGTTTTCGCTGCCTGAAATTTGGACATTTAGCTAAGAAATGTTATAGCAAAATTCTGTGCAATGTCAATGCTTGTAAACGAAGACATCATCGTCTCGTTCATGAAGATTTCGCAAACATGGGAGATAAAGATCACCAATCTGAAAACGAAGTGGTAGGATTTGCAAAAATTGAAAAGTCAAAATTGGAGAAAACAGAAGAGTTGATAGAAAATGAGAAATCGAGACAGGAGGTAGTAGCATTTTTGAAAAATCGATCTTCAATTCTGAAGATAGCTAGAGTCAGGTTAGCTAGTGATCATACATGCATCGAAACACATGCACTTCTTGATGAAGGATCAACAATTACTCTAGTTGACTCTGAAATTATTGAGGAACTCAGGCTACTAGGTCAAAAAACACCCATCTGTCTGCAGTGGGCAAACAATATCAGTCATCAAGATGATAATTCAATGTTAGTTAATTTTGAAATTTCACAACCAAATGATAACAAGAAACTATATCAGATCAGAGATGCTAGAACTATTAGGAATTTGTGTTTACCAGAACAGAAACTAAATATAGACTACCTCAAATCTAAATACAGTTATATTGATCCCTCTGTATTAGAACTGGTTGCAAATGCAAAACCAAAGTTACTAATTGGACAAGATAACGCATCTCTGATAGTTAGCCTTGAAGTGATTCAACCCAGATATGATCAACCGGTACTGAGCAGAACTCGTCTTGGTTGGGTCATTCATGGACCATATGCACAGTCAAATCAAGAAAATATAGTCGCGATTGTGAATTTATGCAGACATGTAGATAATGATTTGCAAGAGCTAATAGAAGATAATTTCAGAATGAAGAATGCATATAGATCAAACGATATGACAGAATATTCAGAAGAAGATAAAAAAGCTCTAGAGATTTATGAAAAAACGATAAGAAGAACTGGAAATCATTTCGAAATTGGTATGCCCTGGAGAAGAGAACATGTTATATTCCCGGAAACTAAAAATGCTGCTTTCAATAGACTTAAATGTATGGAAAAGAAAATGGACAAGAGCCCAGATTTTGCAGAGAAATATTGTAATACAATCAAAGAATATATAGAAAAAGGTTATGCAGAGAGAATACAAGTTGATAAACAAAGCGATAATGGTAGAGTGTGGTATTTGCCTCATTTTGGTGTTCTGAATGTAAATAAGCCTGGTAAATTTCGATTTGTATTCGACGCAGCTGCCAAAGTTTCTGGAGTTTGTTTGAATGATTTTTTATTGACTGGCCCAGATTTCTACCCATTGCTGGTGTCAGTTTTGTGGAGATTTCGAGAAGGGAGATATGCATTTTGTGGAGACATAAAAGAAATGTTCCACCAAGTCCTTATTCAAAAAGAAGATAGAGCTTGTCAGCGATTCCTTTTCAGGGGAATGGATAGAAATAGAGAACCAGATATCTATCAGATGAGAGCAATGATCTTTGGCGCAGTTTGCTCCCCATCAATTGCCCAATTCGTAAAAAACTTCAATGCGAGTCAACTGCGAGACCAGTATCCTGATATAATGCGAATAATGCTTAAACAACATTATGTAGACGACTACCTTGATTGCAAAAACTCTCTCGAAGAAGCTATCATGACTGTGAAGAATGTAATCGAAGTTCACAGAAGAGGAGGATTTCAAATGGTGAACTGGTTGAGTAATTCAAAAGATATTACAGATAGTATCCCAGAAGAGTATCGATCCAAGAAAAATTCTTTGCTGAATTTAGATACCAAGAATTTAGAGAGAGTTTTAGGTCTATATTGGAATATCAATACAGATGTTTTTGTATTCAACTTAAACTTGAATTTAACTCCAACTGAGACATCACAAAACGATCAGAAACCAACAAAAAGAAAAATTTTGAAACTTGTCATGACTATATTTGATCCTATTGGTTTCATATCTCCACTTGTTGTTAAGGGTAGATTGATCTTTCAAGAATGTTGGAGACAGAGCTTGGAATGGGATGAAGAAATTCCAAATGAACTCAATGAGAAATGGCAAAGATGGTGTGAGGACGTGCAGAAAATTGAGAATTTCAAAATACCTCGGTGGTATTTCAAAATAGACCCTGATGAAGTGGAATTACATGTATTTTGTGACGCAAGCGATAGGGCCTATTGTGCAGTCGCATACTACAAACTGAAGAAATCTGCAGAAATATCTTTTGTATCATCTAAATGTAAATTGGGACCTTTGAATAAAGTTACGTCCATACCAAGAATGGAATTGCAAGGTGCTGTAATTGCTGCTAGATTAGGGCATCTCATTCAAAAAGAAACCAATTATTTTATCATTCGAACTTGTTGGTGGACTGATTCTGAGATAGTGTTGAAATGGTTGAATTCGAAAACCTGTCGACTGAAACAATATGAAGCACATAGGGTTCAGGAAATCACGGAATTAACCAAAATCGAAGACTGGAGATGGGTACCTTCATCAATGAATCCTGCTGACTTGGCTACAGAAGGAGGAAATTCTTTAGAATTAATGCCAGACGGAATGTGGTTTCAAGGTCCTGCATTTTTGAAACAACGAATCGAGAACTGGCCAAAATGTACTGTACGAATTGAAAATTCGATGCCGGGACCTTCAGAAGTAGCATGTTTATTATCTACTATACAGATTTTGGAATTACCAGATTCAGCAAGATTCTCAAAATGGTCTAGATTCCTTCATACAGTTGCATGGATAAAGCGATATATCGAGAATTTGAAGAGCACGTATTCACAGAAGGAAACTTCATATCATGGAACATTATCGGTGGAAGAAATTAACATAGCGGAAGCAATAGTTTGGAAAGGAATTCAACAACGTCATTTTATGGAGGAAATTAAAGCATTGAGTAAAAAAGATGAAGTAGATAGGAGCTCACCTATATATCAGTTATCGCCGTTTTTAGATGAAAATTCAATTTTGAGAATGGATAGCAGAATAAAATATGCTGATGTGGAGTTCAATACAAAATTTCCAATAATTCTACCATCGGAGAAGAAAGAAAGAGTGATACAGCTATTGATACAGCATTATCATGAAAGAATCCATCATACTGGACATGAAACAGTAGTTAATAACTTGAAACAAACTTTTTGGATAGTTACTCTCAGACAATCTGTTAAAAATGTCATTCGAAATTGCCAGTTTTGCAAGAATAGACGGGCAAAACCTGTACAACCAGAAATGGCTCCATTGCCAGAATATCGTCTGCAGCAGTTTGTTAGACCATTCAGTTATTGTGGCTTGGATTATTTTGGTCCGATCCTAGTAAAAGTTAAACGATCAATAGAGAAACGCTATGGTGCTCTTTTCACATGTTTGAATACGAGGGCAGTCCATTTAGAAATTGCAAATTCATTGTCCACAGACTCAGCGTTGATGGCCATCGGAAGGTTCATAGCCAGAAGAGGAAAACCATTAGAAATCCATTCTGATAATGGTACAAACTTTGTGGGAGCGGAAAACGAGATGAAGAAATGTTTAGACGATATGGATCAAAACAAATTACAAAATGAATTATTGAAGCACAAGACAAAATGGATTTTTCAAGTACCAGGTGCACCCCACATGAGTGGATCGTGGGAAAGACTAGTTAAATCAGTCAAAACAGTTTTATATCTAATATTGAATGAAAGTCATCCTTCAGAAGAACTTTTACACACTTTGTTATTGGAAACAGAGAGCATAGTAAATTCTCGACCAATAAGTTATGTTTCCAATCATCCAGGAGATCAATTAGAAGCTCTGACTCCGATGCATTTTCTGATTGGAACAGCAAATACTGAAAATCTTCCTGGGAAATTTGGAAATAATGATTTATTCGGTAGAAAGCAATGGAGGATGGCCCAAGTTATGGCGGAAAAGTTCTGGCAACGCTGGATTAAAGAATATATACCGTCTTTACAGAAGCGAGCAAAATGGCATGCAAAAACATCTCCTTTGGAAATTGGGGACGTGGTTGCTATTCCCAGCCCTAGTCCAAGAAAAAGTTGGAAATTAGCTAGAGTAAGCAAGATCTTTCCAGGAAAAGATAATCTAATTAGAAGTGTGGAAATAACATCAGCTGATGGAAAGCTTATACGGCCTGTAAATGTATTACTTCAGTTGGAGGTTGGAGATTGTGGAAGTTAACGGAGTCATCTCTTCAACTAAATGCAAAATTAAACGTATGGTAGAAAAAGAAATGGAGGATCAGTCAATGTCTTCACGTTTGTCAGAGCATCTGTCTGAATAAAAGTAATTGAAATAATATATCTGCGTTTATATCGTATTGTACTCAAAGATAACTAGTACAACCTCATTTATTTATTTTTTTAGATTTTCTACCTCCTGTTTTATAAGTTGCATATTCATTTTAATAAGGCTGGAAAATGTATAACTTACAGTATGCAGATTTGAAATGACTATTGAATTGGACAGATTGGGTGATCCAATAAGTTATGTGAAAGCTCCTAGAAGCCTCTTATGAAGACTTTGCATGCAGGATGGATTCCTGATGATGTAATATGATATGTTGTCCATAGCTCCAGTGATCGAGAAGCTATAGAATACCAAACATATAAAGAATTAATCAAGCAGTGACACAATGTAGAATATTGGTGGTTGATGACAATGTGATGAAAATAGTAAAAAACTACTCATTAACACAAAAAGACACTGATTTGCACAAAGTGGATGCATATTGTCAGTCAGAATGACTAGTAGGATGTTCTGTTTTTATAAAAATGTCAGTGATTTCACTATGCTGTATTTTGACTATGATTTTGACAATATTAATTATTAATAACAAATAATTTTTATGGAAAAAGTTCATTTTATTTCTCACATATCTCACAAATATACTACCAAACACATAGGTGATTGACATTATTCAACACTGATGATTAGTATAGGTATATTTTTTTTACATTTATGTAGTAATTTCACCATTATTATAGTTATCAATTTACTGATATTTGATTAGTTCTCCTGAACATGACAAATTAGGTATGATTTAACAAAATGATCATCATTATAAAATACAAAATTAAACTGAAAACTACAAAATTTCACAAATCTCTTTCCCTAGTGGATAACAGGTACCTACCAACTAGAAAGTGGATTCAAAATGATATTTTCACACAATATTATATCTCATTATTATCTTATGGAAGTATCTATGAGGTCTGTTTTCATTTTTGTGGTTTAACATTGGTTTACTTGAAATTCCAGATTGCCATGTCACCTTCTCTGATGTTCCAATCAATACACCATTTTTGTCAGATATGTTGTCTTCACTGTGTTTTTTTCATCCAAGAAATCCTGTATGCAGAATTCTATTTCATTGTAGTTTGGGAGAAGACAAAGTATAGGTACATTTTTGCCTTAGAAGCTTTACATATTTTCTTTTTCCTTCAAGTTGAAATCATCACTCCTGGAAAAAGTAAGTATACTTATTGGAAGTAGTCATTCCTGAAGACATGCATATGTTTGATTCTCCCAGAGATCTAATTAGACTGTTTTCAATAACTCAAACTTTTACCTACTGATAGAAAACTTGTGATTCCTTTGAGTTTAGCAAAGTCGGTGTACCTATCTGTGGGTTTGAGTACCAGCTTCCGAGTCTTTATTGGCTCCTTTTTAATTCTTCTTCTGAAACTAAGTCATCTACATGACCTAACATGGTCTATTTTCATTACATTGTTTGAATAAAGTAAAATATAATTATTTAATTCTAAATAACAACAAAATGCTTTTCAAAATATCCAAAACAAAAAACATAACCAACTAATTAGACAACAAAGACAGAGCATTTGACATTAGCCTAAACATGGCGGATGCCAGCCCGTTGTCTTCACTTTGTTAAATGCAGTCAAGGTCTATTAACTTCTATAAGGTTACCTCATAGTATAGCATTATGGTGCGGGGGTGCGCGGAGGGCCGTGACGTCAGTGTTTCCCCACCACGTGATTGTAGATTTCGTTTGTGTCACTGTCAAATGAATTGAAAAAATTTTTGAATTTGAATTCGAAAAAATCGCGAATTTTAGACATTAGTTGAAAACAGGGTGACAAGAAGACTGAAGATATCTTTGAAAGAGTGTGAGAGGTTGTATAATAATATGGTGTAGTATTATTCAAGGCTGGTCACATCATAAATATCATAATATTATTGTGTGGAGTCAAGAGTGGATATAGAACAAACAAATGTTATGAAATGCCTGTTTGGCAGCCTCCACATGAGATTCAGATAATTCCAAAGGAAAATGATGAGCTCTGCTGTGGCAATGTGAATGTCCCTGTGAAGCAGGCATGTCACGGTTTTGTATACACATTTTATAGGGACTTATATTGACAGGTAGGAAGGTGCACTTTTGATCTATCACACACACAGGTAAAAATACATGAAATTTCAGGAATGAAGACTTGGAATATGTGAAGCTGCATATATAACAAACAGAAGTGGTGAAAATTGAAAAAAGAGAGTAGATCAATCAATGATCTATTATACAGCCAAACCATTTCAATAGTTCTGCTACCTGCTTATTAAAAGAAGGAAAGTGACCCCCTAAAATCATTCTTCCTTTATATAATTGAAGTTAATTTTACAGGGTATATCAGTCTATTTTGTTTTTTGTTTGGAAGCCAATGAACTCAATGTAAACAACTAGCTATTGCATGGTACTCAGGAACACTGGTGAGTTTATTAAATTTTACTTATACTTGCTACTTCATTTTTACATGTAGCAAGGAGTCTTGGGAAATAAGGCAATCAACTTCTTCTTTCCAAAGGATTTTTCAAATAAATTTGTTCAGCATGGAGTTGAATATGAATCCAAAGCTCTTTCAAAATGTTCATTGAAAATGATATTGAATTTCAAATCATGCAAACAAATTTGTGTCCCAATATTTTTTCCATGGTTAGCATTTTCTCAATATGAAATTATTTTTCAGGAAGGAAGACCATGGAAATAATTGAAATAAGTGTCCTTACTGAGGTCCTTACATAGAGGTTTGTTAAATAATGTGTATTAAATTTAGCTTGACTTATTTTCTCAAAATTTTAGGTAAAGGTTCAGAAAATTTTGTGGAACAATGCCATTTCTTGATAGGAGATGGTATAAAAAATGTGAAGTTGGAAGAGAGACACACTTATTATGGATAAATTCAGTTGGGAATAATGGCCCTAAAATGTCCCTAATGAACTTGAAAGAAACTAATTTTCTTGTATGATTCTTCTTCCTCCAAAACTTACATAAAGATTCCAGTTTTTTTGTGATACATTTTGTGTTAATGTTATGAGGAAGATATCTCAAAGATATTTTCATTATGTTGCACTTTTATTGTATTAATAAAATGGAATGAATTGTGATGACTTCTTTATTAATTCATTTTCTTATTATTGCATTTTCAAACAATAATATGTTCCAAATTGATACTGAAATAAAACCAGTGAGTTAGAATCATTCAATTTATCCAGAAGGAAATCCTCTTTAGTTAATTGTTTCTTGTTTCTCAGAAATGATGGCCTAATCAATTTCAAGATATTTCTTCACGTCCCTTGTCAGCATGCCCTTATCCACCATGATTTCATCATTAGGTTCAGACTTCCCAATAACATATTCTTCATTAAAAAATGCTTCATCAGTAGTTCAACCTCCATAATTATCCTTATTAATGCCAACAGTAATCAGTCCTAATGGAGTGGTATTGCAATAAGAATTTGACTGAGTTTCTGTAATGTGTCTGTACAACAGGAGCACTGAGGAACATATCTTTCTAGATTTCTGTCTTCAGTCTTTTGTACTTGCTGCATGTTTTGGGAAAACAGTGAACAATCTCTTGGACACAAAAACATATTGGAAAACTTCAAAATTTATGAATATTCACTTGATTGCACAATGCTAAATTTGTTTGTTTTGTTTTTCACCTCCGCCATTTTCATTTTGCCGTTCGACAAAAGACGATGGGGAAACAGTGACGTCAGGGCAGGTCAATATGAGGCAACCTTATAGAGTTGAATAGCCTTGAAATGCAGTCACTGTACTGAGATTAAAGTCGTAGCGCCAGAACGGCTAATGTCGGTACTACTCTATGGGCCATTGACAGATTGTTTACATTGTTCAGTTATAGTGTTTATGTTCATTTCGTTTTGATATTTCAACATTATTTGTATATTTTTGAACTTCGTGTTTTCCAGTGGTTTATTATGTTTTGATTGAGGACAAGATTATATCTGTTCAACAGTAGATAACCTACCTACCTCTAGTTGACATTTATATGTAAGCTATAAGTTCTCATCATTATTGAACAAGAATTATCATGATTTAACCTGTAATTTCCAATACAAATAGATGGCTGGGATATTCACCTGATATTTTTGGAAGGAAGTACCTACCTTTTGGGAATGAAAGGTTCTTTGGTAGGTAAAGTTATATAAGGTAACACCGAGGGATATGACGCGGTGGGGAATATGACGCGACTGTTCCATCTCCGTTATGTAGTGATCTATGATCATTATGATCTGATCATCCTTTATTTCCATTGCCGGTAACCATGTAGACAGCAAGGAGTTCAGTGTTGAGTCAACCGTCAACAAGACAGCACGCATTTTCGTCGTCTGAATCAGGTGCGCACACGTTAAAGTTTTTTAGCGCCATTTTGAAAGCTCTGTTTTATGCTTCCTTCTAGATTTTTAATTGGTTTTATTAATTGTATCGCATTGTATGCCTTCTAAAATTAATTATATATAGTAAATTTAGTCATGTGGGTCTTTGTTATGATTTAATTATTTTATAAATAAAATGGTGGCTAGCTAGTGATATGACGCACATTGTGATCCAGTGATATGACGCGCGTCATATCCCCGTCTCTTAAGAACTTAGGAATCTATTTTGTACTTTTTCAGAAATGCCAACTACAAGTGAATTTTTCGAAATGGTGGAAAGCGTGAATGTTGACGATTACGTTCTCGTACAGTTTGTGGGAAAGGTGAAGCCGCTGTACTATGTTGGTGTTGTTACGAAATGCGAAGGTCAAGACGTCACTGTTAATTTTATGAAGAGGGGAAAATTACAGTTTATTTTCCCCCAAGCAAAAAACGAATCAATAATACAAGTGAATAGTATTAAAAAATACTGCCATCTCCAACAGTACGTCGTGGCCACTTCACATTCCAAGTAATTTTTCCCAAAACGATTACAGTAGTTTAATTTATTGTTATTTTAAGTTTTTTGTCGGATGATTACACTTTTTTTTTAATTTTTTCTCTTTTTTTTACCGACCATATGTAATTTGCCATAAGCAATATCCCCAACCCTTCAAGCGTCATATTCCCAACCCCATTGGGAATATGACGCAAAATTCAACTTTCATAACCAATTTAATTAATACTAGTTAGCACAATCAGAATCACCTATACTTCGTGCTTATGATACAATAAGGTTGTAGGTAGATAAAAATCCAATGAGCATGAAAAACTAGTAAGTAATAACTGAGAAATTGATAAATTTCAAAACGTGCGTCATATCCCTCGGTGCTACCTTACCTCTTTTTTACTTACTTTTTACAACACATAATAATCAAATACCTCTATTTATATTCTTGATACAAAAACTGAATGTTAAAAATCATTTTACAGGTACATAGTAGGAAGACTATCATAGAAGCTCTCGAAAAAATCACTTATATGTAGTCCAAGGAAATGGTGAATTTATATAGTTAAAGAAGCTACATAATTATTATAAGCAGATACAATTGGGGATGGCTCTACTTTTAATCTAAACGATACATTTTTGGTTACATATTCATCTTTCAATTACATTATTTTGAATTTATTTTGGTTATTGATAGAATTTGATTTTGAGTTTGCAAAGAACATGTTATGTTATGGAAGGAAATTATATAAATAAAATGTTACATGTTTTATGTGAAACCCAGGGTTCTGGTTGATGAAATTCTTTACTGTTTATAAATTCTACTGTTCATGAGTAGTATTATGATGAAAGATAATCAGTTGAGAATTTGTTTGTTTATTATTATTACCCCAAGAAGTAGGTACTATATTCATAATAGACATATACCTATTATATTTGAAGATATATAGGTAAATTTACAGTAAAGTGAAAAGAATAATCTCTCATAATATGCTTAGACACTATGGATCACTTCATTGTTTCCCAACTTAGCTACAAATACAACTTAGGGCTGTCCTGGTTTTGGAAAGGTATGAAAGCTATATTCGAAATTTTTTTGCTCAAGATGAACAATGGGGTACACAACAATAATGATTCATGTTTTCAAACGTTTATAAAATTTCTCGAACAAAATTATAGACGATTCAAACACAACTACTTCTCATATAAAACACATGCAAACTGATGTAAACAAAGCAATCAATGGCCCATACGTTAGTTATATTAGAAATCGGTAGAGGGCGTATTTCTTAGCATGCTTCGCCTATTGAGGGAAATAATGGAGGGGGGATAGTATTTTAACCCGATGTCACCCAGGCGGAAAATCTGTACATTATCGACCAGGTAGGAAATGATGTACCCCGTAATTGAAGACCTTGGTGCAAGAACCGGGCAACTCCATTTTATGCCGAAATTGGGTTATTGTATTTGACATATAGCATTTTTTCTTGCGCATCTTTTGGTGCAAGAATCAAGCGAATCCAACAATTTCCTATTGAGTTAACACGGGAAAGGATTCACCTGATGAGCCATTGAGGTGCAAGAGTCGGGCAACTCCAGGAGTTACCCGATTTTAGCACCGAAATGTACGCGTGTAGTGGGAGATGTCGGAGTGATGTTATTAGCGGCAAGCCTTCCCGCGTCTTCCATCGTGTGTGGCGTGATTAGTTTGATCATTTGTTTCATGCGATACAATGTAATGAAAGTGAAAGTGAGCCCTTCCAAGATTCGGGGAGTGAATATGTTCCAAAAACATAACTGTTGACGACGAGGACCCAAATTATGGCAATGTTAACGAAGATCAAGACGCAGGAAACGTCAGCGATTCTTCCTATGTTCAAAATACTATTTGTTTACAATATTTTTCGTTATATATTTCATTTTCGATAAAAAAGCAAAACTATTACATTATATTGACTATATTTTCAGAATTCGTCTTTTTGGGGCAAGAAACAGGCAACTCCATTTTTTCAAACTTCTTTTTTAGCTTCTACAATGTAAATGAAAATTAGTATCTAAGTTAATACAACTTATCTAACGTAACTCTAAAGAATTCATACCATTTAGCATATTTTTTTTCTCAAAAATATCAAGTTTTTTCCATTCCCCAACATTTTAAAAAATTGGAGGTGCCCGGTTCTTGACCGAGGTCTTCAATTAGAGACACATGGAAAAAAAGGACTAGAAATTTTTTCACTGTTGTAGGTGAAATGAGTTTTTAAATGTATTTACTTCAAAATTATAAAGACAAACTTCTTATAATGAGTTTAATTCATGAGAAAAACATGTAAATTGCGAAATTCTCACGGGAAGAAACATTATATCTCTGAAAAAATTCATTACCACTACACAGAAGATACAATATACCTACTAAAGTTTTCGAAAAAGAACTATTGGGTCAACAGATAAAATCAAGACGTCCATTACAACCTTAAAAATCTCAATTAGGCAATCCAACGACCTGTCAAATAATTTCAAAATGGCGTCTGGTTGGCAAATAAACCAAAGACAAGTTTGTTTACTTGAGAACTTTGTTGGTTTTGGAAGCCTCTTACAGTATTATTTTATCGAGTTTCGGCTAGATTTATTGTGAATAATGAAAAGTCAGTATGATTTCAAAGAAAAAATTGCCAGTACCTTAAATTGTGGTGGATTGTGGAAGCAGTGCAGATCGGGACCATTTGCTGTTTTGTCACATTCCTACTGTAATACTGTGAAAAACTCTGAGCATTACCCACAGATGAAGAATCTATCAAGAACAATTAGGGAAATGTGGATAGCAGCCATCAAGAGAAAGAATCAGCAACAGAATCAATCATAAAAAACCAGAGGATATGTGGTAGACACTATTTTCATAACAGGTACCTAAGAAAAAAGATTTCAATATTATTTATATGTACCTACCTACTCTAGAACTGATGAGTTTAGTGTTTCATCCTATGGAATACTTATCTTTTTCTCATTTTGATAAAATAATTCAATACTCATTACTTTTGATGGTCCTACATAGTTTGGAAACATCATGTTTCTAATACATAAATTCATCATCTACCTTATTGTAGGAGAACGTAGTGCCTGAAAGATGAGAATATCCAGCTTGGGTCCCATTGCAATATAATATGGGTCATCAATCTCTTGTCCATAAGAAATGCAAGACTGATGTGGATCAAAAACTGAGAGCAGACAAAAGGTTCAAATCATGAATCAAGCATCAGAACCAAGAGACCTGGTATGTTCTCAAGAAAACACCTGATTACCTAATACTACTACATCATTTTTCATTTATTTTAGTGTAATGAAGAAAGTGTCCTGGGAGATAAAGAAATAGAAGAGAAAATTGGTGAAAACAAGGTGAAAATCTACAAGATTATAAGTACTTTTACAAATTACAGTCTGTTGTGATTTATTTTTATCAATTATAAATGTAAGACAAATAAAGTAAGTATATCAAAATAATTGTAATATTCATTAAATGAAAAATACATTGTATTATTCCACTATATTACAAAAGATCTACATTAGTCATGAAAGAATCTTCATAGAACATTATAGTTATTCAGTGATCTGATTGAAACAATAATAAACAATGATTGAATGATATATTTATTATGAATAGGTACACATTTTTTTATAGAACTTGTTGAATCAGAATTCACAAAACCATGCTGATTCTGGTGTACCTAAAATATCTGCACATTTAAAATAGAACCATAGAATTTCCCTTCATCACTGTCACAACTAGTCATAGGGGTTCCTTCATCAGCACTTGAACACTTACACCAATAGTTCACTTCTGGTGAAATTATTATCCACCCAAAAGTCCAGGTATTTAGAAACTTCAAAGCAATTTGTGAATGTTGTTCCCAAAAAACACGTTTCTCTGGACATTGAAGATATAGTAGGGATTTTGTATTGAACCATTCAGAGCAACTGTACCTATGTCCATTTCTGCTATTGGTATGATGGGCACAAAACTGTTCCTTATTTACTTGCCCAAGCCTCAAGTTACTTATTAGCACAGAATCTGATTGTGAATATTTTACCTATAAAAAAATAATTTCATCATTCAAAATGTTCCTATCATGAAAGGTATTCAGGTATAAAAGTAAAAAGTTACCTTTCCATCTATGACATGAAAATCATTCATCTTCCTGTCTACTTCCTGGACAAAAGTTGCTGAAAAATACTTGTGAGCAACAAGGGTTTTGAATGCTTTCATTTGCTCATGAGGGTAGGAACTGTGGGTCACTATAAATAGTAGGAGAGTAATTATGAGGTAGTCTAATCAGTCAGCAGTTTCAGATGTGGAGGGCTTCAAATCCTTGATCAACATCAGCTTCGTCAGATATCTACAAACAAATTATGGTTGTATGATAGTTTCAGGAATGAAAATTTACTGGTTAGTTGAGAAAAAATAGCCGAAAAAACAATAAATATTCATGTTTACCTCAGACCAACCTCTGGGTTTTCCTGCAATAACTTCTGGAAATATGAACTCAGCATATTGTAGCACTGTTCAATTCAGCTCCGAGACTCCCTCAAACACCTGACACATGAAACTACCAGAATAATAATGTGATTCGGGCAAAATACAATTTAATTACAAGTGATGTATAATCTTTGTTTGCCAACCAGACGCCATCTTGTCAGCTAAAATGTCACGTGGTTTGGATTGCCTAATATACATGTTAGCCTATAACTATCAAATTCGAGAATATTGAAGAGATGGAAAAATCCTTTAATTCCAATACTACTGGAAATGAAAATATCAGTATCATAGTGGTTTATTAATCCATTGACAGCTCATTGGCATTTTTTATAAGGTGAGCAAGAATAACAGTATAGAAGATGATATGATTTTCCTCTGTAGTCTTACTTCAGGTACATAAATGTTTATTGCCCTAAATAGACCACGAACATTCAGTTTATCACTGATTATGTTTGATACAAACAGCAAATCATTTATATCTCTCAGGACTAATGTTTTTTGCTCAGATTCCAGCAGTTGAGAACCGAGTTGAGAACAGTATGAGATCATAAGAGCAGATTCTTATGTTTTATGTAGTAAATCTTTCTAATGAATTTCCTTGTACTTTTTGTATTATTTCAGAATATACAATGGTGTGTAGATTCCATCTAACTGAACCATTTTCTAGTTTAGATCATTCAAAAGCATTGTATAGAAGTATTCCGGTTTTCCAGTTAAACTGATATGAATTTTTAAGCATTATTTTCTACTTACATAATCAAAATGGCATTTAGAACATGGACCACGCTAAATGATCGATTAATCACAGATTCATGATCTGTGATTTATTCAAAAAATTAAACACGTTTTTATTGCAACAGAATTCTTTTAACACATTACCATCGCAACAGAGTTTTTTAAACACACCAGTTGTTCGAGTCCTGTCCCCGGCTTGTCGATTGTAGGAACTGTCAACTGTCATTTTCGAATTTCGTTGCAATCGGAATTATTCAAACATTTTCTGTTTGTATTATAGAATTCTCCATGAAAAATGTATGGGAAATGTAGACGAAAGTGAAATAGAAGAGAATGTTTTAGGTAGGTACCTATTTGCATATTTCCAAGAACTCTAGGTAAAAATGAAGCTCTCATCTTTAGGCCTGTTCTTTTGTGCTTGCTCTACCTGCTGAACTTAATTTTTTTCTATGACTCTGTTTACATCATGCCATGAACAGAGACAACTATGGGAAAATGATCAGCTTTAGCAAGTTTAGCAATACAAACGAACAGGCCTTTTGTTGGCAGTTTATTCTATGCTAAGCATGATAAACGTAGAACACAATATCCATGTGAGTAAAATTATGCAATCGGAATATAAATACAAACCTGGTAGGTCAACAGGTAGGTTAATCTAATTTTCGGAATTATGGGATCTTGTCGAAGAGAAGAATTATGAGTTCGTAAAAAAAGTATAGTATGTAACGCGTTTATAAACTCTTCTAGACACTTGTTTATTAAACACTCGCTCCGCTCTGCTACGCTCGTGCTTAAAATACTCATTAATGAAATGACGTTTATAACACTCGGTACATAATATTCTATTAAGCACTTTCCTTATAGGATATTTTTGATATGAGAGGTCAAACAAAATTTGTATTCAAAAATTACGTCCAGATCTCTGAGGTCTTGTACTCTTTCTAATCTAGTTTTAATAACCTAGTTCTCTATATCAATGATGATAGTATGAGTGGAAGTTCAAAATGAAACCATCATCTGTATGCTACTGGTACTGGTACTGGTGGGGGACGTTTGCACGTCAACAACTAGTCCCTAATGGGACCTTTTTGCAAGCCCCAAGGTGTTTTCAATGACTGATGGTTCGCTTAAGAGAGCTGGCTAACATCCTTTTTCAGGCACCGCCCATCAGCTCTCTTTCAGAGTTTTTCGGCTGTGTTTTGTAGGCTAGTAATGTACTCACTACCATTTGCTGCAGTGGCAGGCCTGCTAGCTATCCTCGTTAACCCCCGTTAGAGACCGAGGTCCACTAAGCAGCTGGCCCGCTCTCACGCTCAGCTGGTAGTTTTCCACACCCACCTACATACACCGTCCTACTTCTTCTCTGATGCTCACAACCACATCATCATATCTTTCTGCGTGTTCTGTGTAGGCTTTGTTACTAACTCCATGCTAGGAGCATCACCGTTAATTGGAACGCAACAGCGAATCGTGCAGGACTATCCCCAGCCGATGCTCTAGAACTTCACAATATTCAATTCGTAATCTGTATGCTAAATTAGACTTCAGGTGTAATGATTGAAATCATTCGATTTATTTTTCCTTTGGTACTATTTTTAAAAACAAAATTTTAAATAGCAGACTCATCATGCTATGTACATTTCTCGCTTTCCGCAGGTCAGAACCATGATGCCGCAAGTGCTGCAGCAGCTACAGAACCCCGAAATGGCCAACATCATGTCGAACCCGCAAGCCATGAACGCCATTACGCAGATCATGCAAGGCATGGAGACGCTCAGACAGACGGCGCCGAACCTGATGAGCACCATCGCCCCGAACCCATTGGGCGGTGCCGCTTCGAACCCTTTGGGCGGCGCCGCCCCTGCCGGCAATACGGGGAGCGCGAACCAGGGGGCACGAACGGAACCGAACAACGCGACGCCGAACACGAATTCGAGCGCCGCTCCACCTTCTAACGACTCGATTTCACAAGTAAGGCTTCCTTTTCTCATCTGGTTCATCGTGTTTTCGTCATACCATACTGCATTTTATGTTTCCACTAGCTGACCCGGCAGACGTTGTTTTGCCATAACAATATTTCTAGAAAAAATGTTTCTACATAAATATTTATCAAAGAACTTTCATTATTTTATTTATACTTCTTTTTAGTTCGGCTATCCATGAAAACGAGATTCTTTAGTTTTTCAAACTATTCTACTTATTCTCTACTTCTTTTAAGTTCGGCACTCTATATCTTCATTTTTTCATTTATTTCCTACTCACTTCTTTTTAGTTTGGCTATATATAAAAACGTGTTTCATTAGTTTTTCAAACTACTATTTATTACAATAGCTGATGCTGATACCTTGCACACGTTGTTTTGCTATATACATTTTCTTCTAGAAAATATTTTTTCAGTGGATTATTCATCAACACACTTTTATTATTTTGTTCTGAACTTCTTTTTAGTTTGGATATCCATGAAATCGTGTTTCATTAGTATTTCAAACAACTATTTTTATTTTCTACTTCTTTTTAGTTCGACAATCTATCTCGTTTTTTAAACTATAGGTACTATCAATTTTCTACTTCTATTCAGTTTGGCCTCGAGTTTGGATATCTATAAAAGCGTGTTTCATTATAGTTTTTCAAACTACTATTTATTACACAGCTCTTCACCATATTGGATATATATATTTAGTAAATGAGATTTGAAACCTACCTAAGAAAATACAGTCCACTCGAATATCGAACATTTTTTGGTGCTTCGAGCCGGATCTTGTAAAATTGATTTTTCTCTTTTCGATAACTATCGTCAAATTTTCCGCCATTTTGGATTTTGTTTGCATATAGACGCTTCAAATTTCCCTTTTACTATTAGGACTAGATCATCTGCATAGCATTGGAAATCCACCCCCTGCATGGAAAGATCGTTCAGCAGAGAGTCAACTAGGAATGACCACATAAGGGGGGTGGACAACTGTCATATCATGAAAGAGCACCCCTTCATTAGCTCATTTTGCTTATTGTTTATCAGTTTCATACATGCTTAAGGTAACACAGAATATGTTTTTTGTATTATTCAGCAGTTACAAATATCTGTTTTGGATTTGATTTGATTGAAACAAATGTAAGCAAAACCAAGGTTACAAATAATAGCGCATGGCTCATGCACAGAGCATGGCATATGGCATTTCTTGATATAAAAGACGAAATCACGTTATTTGCGGACGACACCACTATTTTATGGCAAGATAATAATGATGAGAGATTATACACGAATGTGATGCGAGATATAAAAGTAATCAAAGACTGGTGTGACTCAAACCTACTTTCTCTCAACATTAAGAAAACCAATATTCTGACTTTCCATTGTAATGTCCCAAACTTGGAAATCGGTAATGACATATTAGAAAATAGAACATCAACAAGATTTTTAGGTTTGCATATCGATAACAAGTTGATGTTCCATGACCATGTAATATCTATGTGTAAAAAGCTAGCATCTGGATGCTTTGCCATCAGAACAATTGCCTCTGAATTAGGGTATGCATCTGCCAGAACAACATACTTCGCCCTACTTGAGTCCCACCTGAGATATGGAATAGCGTAGCGTTCTGGGGAAGCTGTAGTAACCAATTATTTCAAAGGAGTTTCATGTTACAAAAGAGAGCTCTCAGATATATGTGCCATGCAAAATCAACAGATTCTTGTAGAGAGTTGTTTAGGGATTGTGGTATACTAACTGTGATTTCTTTATATATCTTGGAAACAGCTTCTCTGATTTACAAGAATATACGGTCTTTCCCACTTGTCTCCTCACGATATAATACAAGACAGAGCGGTCAAATAAAATTGATAATCCCCCGCACCACTATGATTAAGGATTTTATTATTTACTCTGGAATAAAAATATACAATCATCTGCCAAATGACATAAAAGGAATCGCATGTTATAAAAAATTCCGTACTAAGGTGAAAGCATTACTTCTACAAACATCATTGTACAACTTGACTGAATATTTCCTGCGAAGCTTTAACTAGAGTCTCTCAAATTGCTGTGTGTATATATATTTACATTACCTATTTTGTCTGTTGGATTGATTTATTTTTATTTATTTATATACATTTCAAGTGTTGTCAACAAGTGTGTTATTTTAAAACTAGTGTTGTTCATTTATTTATTTTTTATGTATTTTATGTGTATAACAAGCTTTGTCAACAAGTGATAACTTGAGACAATAAAGTATATTTTGAATTGAATTGAATTGAAATCAGTCATAAGTTTTGAGCCTAAAGGCCCGTATTTATTGTCGCTCCTTGAAGTGACCTCGTCCCTTGAGATATCCTCAAGGACCAGTTTCCAATTTAAACTCGAACTATGATGAACATAAATTTGTCATACATTCAAAACAAGCCTCAAGAAAATGTCAATACCAAGGAAGGTAAAGAGGTACTTTGAGCATCCCTTGATCCAATTTCCAGTATTATCTCAAGTTATGTTATGAATATGTACCCACATAAGTAGATATAATATTACGGGTGTGGGTAGTGTTTAATTTGGGACGCTTTTTATCAAATGAATATTCAAGTCTTGATATTTGTACAGAGAAAATGATTCAAGTTTATCAATTTCCAGAAAAGCTGATAGGAAATTCAGTTCAGTTGAAAAGTAAATCTCCAGGTAAAACTGCACTTATCATATTTAGTGAACTATCATACCAGATGACGGCCATTCAATCAATAGTCAATCCAAATACGAGTTTTCAAATGTCAACAGATTGCTTTTGAATGATATTACACACGCCATTATTTTAAATCATATTCTTCCTTCTTTTCTCTAAATATGGATAAATTCGCAAGAAAATCATATTTCTAGTTGACTCATATAATAGAAGAAAATGTGTCATTGAAGTACATTGTGATATATAAATTTTCCAATGATGGAAAAAGCAGGGCAAATTGTTCTAAATGTGATCCAAAAGACAGGAGGAAAAGAACGTGAAATTTGTAACTTTATAGTGAAATATCTTGATAATGAATAATGGTTTGTTCACATTTTCATTATCAAATTCGTGTTTTTCAGACTAGAATACGAAAGTACCAAAAAAACATCACATGATAAGTGCAGTTTCACCAATCTTTATTTATTTCAAATAATATGTTTATAGTACAAATAATGGAAACTCGGCATATTTACAATTATATAGGTATCATCTTGATAATTTGTTCATGAAATTGAAATACGTACATTTTCAAGGAACAACCACACAAAATCACATTTCAAATTCATTCAAAATATTCAATCAAATGGATGAGTCTTCCTCTTTCCGGCATATTATTACATTGCAGCTTAAAATAATCCGTTTTTAATAGAGTAATTTTTACATTGTGATTTTCCAACATCCTCACCGATACTCAAGGAACTATTCTTCTACATTTTGCGAACCTTGGATATTTTTTATCCGTTAATCATCCTTGATCGGAGAAATATGTTGTTAGGCCCACTATATGAACCTTTGATGTGGATTATTATACTTTCGGAGTCTACAGTAAAAATTTGATTTTTTTTTGCAAATTTTACATTTTTCATTTTATGACAAACACCTGACATGAAACAACAAATTTTGTCACGGAATACTAATATTATACACTGTTGCCAAATGTGAGGGCTCTTTTCAGAAGGGTTAAAACAACTTGTACGTAAAGTGCTGAGGAGTCCTCAAGGAATCCTCAGATGAGGGGAACTTGAGGGGTTCTTGAGGAAATGACTATAAATACAGGCCTAAGTCACCGAACATCAACTAAAGATAAGAAGGGTCACTCTCCGTTCTGCCGCGAATACCTCCCTCCTTTCCCTCCCTCCGATTCTGGAAGATCGGATACCAACGCATATACCGATTGACCGGCGAGAGCGCGCGAGAGTCGTTGTAGACGTGATATACCGATTGTCTTCTTGTTGAGCTAGTGGGAATCGGTTCACGAATTGATTTCGGAAGTTCGTTTTAACTTTTAGAGTGCAAATTTTTATAATGCCGACGCATTGTTCTAATCATGACAAGCTAAAACAATACAAGGTTTGTCCTAAATTAGCTAATGAACATTTGAATCCCAGTAATTCTCAAAAAATGAAGGTGAAATATGCCTCGCAAGTTTCACCACCAGAAGCAAAAGTTACTGCAAAATTCATAAAAATAATGGATGATTTATTCGATTTATTAAATTCCTGTCATTTGAATAATTTTAACGCATTCATGGGCACAGAGAAACAATTCCAATTTCTAGAAAAAATTGAAACTATGTTAAGCAATTTGAAAGTTATGAAGATTGTTGACAATCAAGAAATTTGTTTGAACAACAAATTGTATTTCATATATGGATGGAAGTTGACAATCAAGTCGTTTTAAGCTTTATGGGAAACCTTGAAATCTAGGGGTTATAATTTTCTATTAACCAGAAACCTCAATCAGGATTGTATCGAGAACTATTTTGGCCAAGTTAGAAACTGTTGCGACTATGCGAGAAATCCAACACCAATACAGTCTTCGAGAGCCTTCAGAAAATTATTTGCCTTAAAATTTTTTAATCAAGTCGACGGTGCAAACTGCATAAACGATATGAATGAAGTTTTGATGAACATTAATCCCGATTTTCTAGAAAACTGCAATAAATTATCCATCCCATTATCACACAATCCCTTGAAGGTATTTACGAGCGATTACAGAAATTTGTCCAGTACTGGTGGTAATGCATTGGTGTATGTCACAGGCTATTTATTGAAAAAATGTTTGTTGCAACATTCATGTGATATATGTCTGGAATATAACGAATAAAATTCTTTAAAAAAGGAAGCGACCCGCTTTTTTGAGGCAAGAGCTTATAATACCAAAGGAATTGGTGGCTTGAATGTATGTACCTCATGTAAATATTGTAGAATATGTCACACGATTAGAGAACATCTTCATTCGGAATTTCAATGAAATAGCTAACCTACAAAATATTGGTGCAACCCTCAAAGGTTTGTTTGAAAATATACAATTCACACATCCGTGTGAAAATTTTCCATTCGAGTATTTTGTATCTCTCTACACTAGAGTTCGAATTTATTTTACGATTAAATCTATAAATCGTCAAATTAAAGACATAAAAATTGAAATGCCAAATATAAATTTATCTATATTGCAGAACCTATGATGATTCATCTCTTTATTCACCAAAACTATCGGTTTCAACCCATAGGATATTTAATGTTCACCTGTTTCCTTTGTTATATTGGTAGATTTTGTAGGTTAATTTATTGAGTCATTGTTCAAAATTTGTTGGGATTTTCTCTCCTCGTTTCTATAAAATGAAAATATGAATATTATTTCAATATAAGTGTAGTAAGGACAAATCAGATGATTTGCCCCAAAATGTCACTGTGTTTAAAGAATTTTCCTATCAGAGAGCCTAAAAGAAAAATTCACTAGCTTGTCAGTGACAATTTGTATTGAAAAGAAAGAGAGATAGAAGAGAAATAAAGGTATATAGAAAAATTATCAAATTTTCACTTATCTTTTATTCTCTCTGATAGGAAAATTCTTTAAACGCAGTGACATTTTGGGGCGAATCATCTGATTTGTTACTACACGTATATTGAAATATTATTCATATTTTTATTTTATAGAAACGAGGAGATAAAATCCCAAAAAATTTGGAATAATGAATGTACTACCTCCTCGATTAACCTACAGACAGTATTTAATTTATTTAGTGTCGAAGACGTTTTTATTTTAACATTGTCTTTCTAGTCCACACGTTTTTTTTTCCTTTTGCTCATTCAGTTCCGTGATAATTATTGAGTTGAATAAAGTAATGATTTATCTGATTACCTACTTTTTTGAACAATCCCTATATAAACGCTACCAGCTGAACATGAACGCCGCAAAATAAGCAGTCCTCGTATACACAAAGCGACTCGCCGCTCAACTGAGACACCGAAGAAGGGTGCCGGGCCGCCTTTGTTTTTGCTATTTCAAACAGTTTTAGCTAAGTGAGCCTTCTTATCTTTAGTTTATGTTCGGTGCCTAAGTCCTAAGAGATGAAAGTTGGTCAACTTTTCTTATAACTCAAAACGTATGACACGTGCATGAACGTTTATATTGAAAAGCAATGACTGAACTTCCTATGACTTGATACTTAGGCCTTAAACCTGCTGCATAAATCCACCATAACTGTTTTCTGTCAATAGCTGATGGCGCAAGTCATAGCCGGCATGGGAGGCCAGGGCCAGACCAATCAGGTGCCGCCGGAGCAGCGTTACAGGGCGCAACTCGAACAGCTCACCGCGATGGGATTCGTGAACAGGGAGGCCAATCTTCAGGCGCTGATCGCTACTTTTGGGGACATAAACGCCGCGGTGGAGAGATTGCTGTCTCTCGGCCAACTCTCCATGAGCTAACTTTTGAAATATGTGTATATCGGGTGGTCAGAAGTTGTGACGGGAAGTTTCGGTTTGCTTGTAGTTTCGTTGGTTGTTGACCGGTGTTGGGTTTGTTGCCATCATTTGGAACGTTGGGGACTGCTTATTGCAATAATCGGCTGGAAAGTATCGAAACTACGTGCGAAATGAAACATTTCAGTTGTTTTGTCCACCCGATATATGAGCAGATATATATTTAATATATATTATGAAAATGTATTTGGTTTATAGTTCATTGTTATTATATGTTATGAATTAAATTCAGATAAATTTCCCCTAAAGATGAATCCTGTGTTGCCGTGTTGGCATTATGTTGACTCCATCTCATTCCATTTTTATAAATTGAACGAATTCCTGATTGATTGTTAATGATTATGAGGAACTCTTCACGTAAATGATTTCTTGGTTATGATCAATTGTAACGATAGGCAGAGGTCAAGATTAAAACTTTGCAAAAATAACAAACTATCAACATGCAGATATTTATTCAAATTGACCTATAGCCGATTTCAAGGACCCAACTCAAGTGACATTCGCGATGCAGAGAGTCCAAATTGGAAAATTATCTAAGTACGAATAAGTTCGCAGTTCATCCATGTAATAAATGTCGTGAATCAAGGTTATCTTCTTCTCTTTAACAATTTTTCCAGATTAGATAATTATTTTTTTCAAGAATAATTATACTTGGTTATGTAATATATTATTATTGCTCGACTCGACCACTAGATACCGATCTTACTGTCTATCACCATGGCCGTAAGCAGGTCCATCAATGTTTGCAAGAATCAATCGTATGTACTCCTCTTATCCAACAAATCCGGTGTTATCCGGCCTGGGTACTGGTGTAGAGATATAGGAGCACGTTTGCCTTCAAGTATGGCCGCCCTTGATACCGGCGTAGAGATGAAAGGGCATGATATTTTTCACACACAACTTATTAAACTTCACATTGAATATTGTATTTCGATCCAGATCAGGTAATTTTAGAAACATTTTGGACTTACACATTAACCTGACTTCCACACCACTTGATCACCGTTTGATCACTACCACGGTCGGAAGGCGCATCCGCAATCGAGGTTATATATTGAATTGAGACAATTGAAGAAAGTTACATCACAAAACATGACAGCTGACAAGTATATTTTCTAGGCTGCTTCGAATTTTGGCCAGTGCATGTAATTCGCGATAGAAAATAACACGTCGCCCCATCTGACGGCAACAATTCGAACACTTCTGAGCGGTTTGTTTTGATGCTATGACCAATAAGCACAAACAAAAAACAAATGTGAACCAATGAAAACAAAGTAAACAGGCCGGTTTGACAGCTTTCAAGAACACTGATAGGTGGCGAACGCTTATTTTCTATCGCGAATAGCCTTGTTCGGTAATTTGGTAAGGCCACACACATAAAAATGGATTTTGCGAGGTAAACCAATCCTTAAAATGAGTTCATTTGGATAAATTACATTACATATTACATAGTCGTCAATTTAGAAACAGTAGATGTGATGAGCGGATACGGTCTCATTGGCGGAGGCGCCTCTTATAAACACCAAGACCGAGCAAGCATAAGTGTATACTTCCCCTGTTAGCACATACAATGTCCAACGGACGACTATGTAAGTAGGGAATATTTCGAAATATCTCCGATGCAGAAAATCACATGCATGGGCTTCCGGGCGTAAAGGGGTTATCATGTGGAAATGATTGAAATACCCCAATATGCAATACTGAGATATTTGAAGAATAAATAAATAAATTCAATAGCTACCCTAATAACACACCTTCATCCATTGGACATCCAATGGATATCCTCACCCGGACACCCTGGACATCCATAGGATAACCACTTTGTGTACACAGGACATCCTATGGATGTCCATAGGAAATCAGCTTTCCACATTTTAGGACATACATACATACGTTATCCATGATGGACATCCATTTGGTGTCCATTATGGACATCCATTTGGTGTCCATTATGGACATATATTGACATATATTGGTCATATATACCAACCTATACGTATTCAAAAGAGAGGTTCCCAGCAAACATGATTTTTGCGGCCCTCTAAAGGTACAATGAAACATGCCGGCGAGCGGTAACAGCGGTCCTCTATTGTACAACTAAATTGGGCCGGCTAGCCCGTGTCCCGGCGGCCGACAGCCGACCGCCTCTCTAGAGCCATCAGTATGCCGCTTATTACATTGCAGGGCTTCTGGTGGGCAGAAGCAAGTACTCAAATTTACCGCATTCATGGCATATCTTCGGTCCGATTGAGACTTTTCAGAGACTGCAATTAATTGGCCGCTTGAGAATTTTTATTCCCCCGATAGAGGAGTTTTTCAGGGCCGTTGGTTAACGGGGTTGAATGAATTCAATATTCATGGTATTCTGTTTTCTGATGTCCTATTTTTCAACTAGGTTTGTCAAAAAATATACAGGGTAATGCATATATCTCAGTGAAAATAAGTTTTTTGAAAGGTATCCCAGTTTATATCACCACTTGGAAAGCAAATTATCTCATTTTCACTCAGATCTTCATCACTCTCTCTATTTTCAAACTGGTTGAAAAATGTGGAACTTCAAAAAACAGAATTGAGGTCTCCCAGTTTTTTGTGAATCCTCTCTGGGTATAACAGAAATGTGGAATTCACTCCTTACCTGACGTTGTTGA
Source organism: Phaedon cochleariae (assembly GCA_918026855.4). Lineage (NCBI taxonomy): Eukaryota > Metazoa > Arthropoda > Insecta > Coleoptera > Chrysomelidae > Phaedon > Phaedon cochleariae. The sequence goes on from OU896720.1 coordinate 464,690, forward strand.
ATAATTACAAAAAAATCTCTGGGGTAGCATCCTGATATCACAGTTATTTCCAGGAAACTAGCAGTATAAATACCCCATACAAAAACAAGAACTGAAAATATCCATGTGTGTATATTAGTGCCATGATCTCAAACAATACATATCACAACTATGGAAACATCAAACATCTTAATTTTAGTTCTACATATCACTCTGTATACTCATCATGAAAAGGTACCTACAATTTACAATAATAGGTATTTGTGTTTCATCATGCAGGATAGATATAGATATTTGTTTCTCCATTTGTTTCAAAAAGTTGCTAACTCTAGGTCAAAAATTACATCACCTATGTACCTACCTAATAACTTGAAAGTCATGTATGTAGGTAATCAGTTATCATATTGATCAAGTTATTGTCAACAATAGAGTTCAATCCACAAGAAAACAATTCCCAGATATGGAGAACCTCGCTCTTTATCATATTGATATGAGTGTTGCCTGGAGTGAGATATCATATACCATGAATAGATTTATATCATAGTCTGGATCATTGTGTGATTTCTTCATTAATATCTGTGATTGATGGGCTTCTGGTTGTTGATTTTGTAGCTGAAAGATTGAATGATTTCATTCTCTACTAATCCAAAACATGCAACATTATACATACCTACAGTAATTCTTGAAATATAACTGTTTCTTCAAGTAGGTACTCTTTGATTTTCGTTTTGAAAATAGATTTATGATTCATATGTAATGAAAGCTCATGCATCTTCAAAGTCCTCATATTATTATATTATTAGATTCTTGTGTATCCGCTAAACATGTCCAAACTATTATTGCATCTGTTTGTCCAATGGTGTTTGTAAAATTATTATCTAAAATAGGGGAATTATTTAGCTGTGCAAGTTTGTATAAATGTTTGTTCCTCACTCACTCTGTAATATCCTTCCATTTCGTATAAAAATCCACTAGAAAACCAAACACGAACTGAACACAGTACTAAAATCTCTGTTGAGAGTGTTGAAACAACATAAACAAAGAAATTAATATACGCCATACTGAATCATTGTTACCACTGCAAAATGATCGAAATAAAAACTCACGCGAGCGAGGGATGCCAACGTTGAGTGAGTGATGACGGCACACTACGTTGAAATTTTGATGGCCCTTGGACTCGGATACATACAGCGGAAGACTAGCGGCTGGGAAACAGAGGCCCATCATAAGTATGTGTACATTCTGCCTCCGTCATATAATCATTCAAAATTACATGGAGGGCCTTTCGAGGCATGCCGGCATCGACATTTGCCCGCCGTTCTCGCCATGGGCCCGGCTTTCTACCGCCTTTCGATGTTTGCTGGGTTATGTTATTTTCTTTTATTTCAAACATTGTTCATGGGTGAAACGTAAAGTATATAATATGATAAAAAAATAGATAGTACCTACTTAGGATGATAAATTGGAAAAGAAGTGGTCCAATGCACTGGCAGCACAAAAACTGAAATGCATATTTTGCATTGTTTCTGATGCATTGTTTTTGAAAATATTCAATGCATTCTGAATCTGTCTCCATAATTCCTGTTCATTATTTACTGGTCTGAAGTACACCTTAAAATTTATAGGTACTGCTCCCCATAAACTATAGTATATTTCCTCTGCCGTTTCATCTACTTATTATCTGAAAACTGTTGAATGAAACAGCAATGGACATTCAGAGTGTAATGTGGTGGAGCCTCATCATGCAAGAGCCACATGTAGTGAAAAAGGTGTTCCATAATTTTTTATCGTCAGTTTAGGTCGATGAGCAAGATAATTGGCCCCAAGATGAAAATTCCTCAAACTGCGAAATTGTCAGTGATTCTTGCCCACACATCATCTGTTGTCGTATCATTCAAGAGTTTGTCAACATCCGATGAATTTTTTTCTACTTTATAGTAGATACGTCGGAAGAACCTGTTTCAAATCCTTTTCCTTTTGTTCATTCTGGTGAAGGGTGTGTTTTACCTACCTATCCAAGAAATATGTTATGTTATCGTAACAATTCGCAATTAGGAACACCTGAATAGACACAGAAATAATAAGAACTTACTTGTATGACGGCCGTTTAAAGCAGGAAACTGGTTCATAATTCAACTATAAAATACTAGTAATTATCATGAATGTCCACCAAAATGGATGAATGAAATAAACATAACCTATATTATGTTTCGAATTCTGACTGATGAATTCAGATCTTCTTCTTCTCATTTCACTCTTCTCAAAATTTCTCGCTACAATGGACATCCCGACAATACACTTATGGATGTCCAATATGTACTGCCAAAAGTATCCGGTATGGACATCCAAGTGGCTATTCGATGTGCGTCCATGGACATAGATAGGCTTCCAGATGGAGTACATACTAGATCATCAGCTGGATATACAACAATGTACATCAAACGATAGTTCCATTTGGCGTCCATGGATGTCTTGGACGGCAAATGGATATAAAATGGATGTCGTCTGGATAACGTGTGTTATTAGGGTAAAAAGGTGATATCCCTAACAATACCAGTACATCCTAGGGATGTCCTTTGTCGGTACAACGTACATACTAGGGATGTCCCAGGGACATCCGCTGGCCGCAAAAAAAGGCATCCAAGGAATGTCCTTCTGATACGTCCCTGGGATATTATGTACCATGTATATGAAGTAAGGATATCCCTAGAACGTCCCAGGGACATCCCTTCGACAAAAGAAGAAAAAATGTAGGTAGGAGTAGGGATTGAACCCGGGACCTTTAGCTTCATGCACGCACCTTATTCCTCCATTGGCTATCAAGCTTCCTGAAGATTTATGTAACTAAACAGATTTATAAACAGGACTTTCAACTACAGAAACCTGAATAAATACAACTTTGTTAGGATTTGGGTATAATTATTATCATTCTTGGGTGTTTGAAAATGAGGGGCATTATGCATGTACGATTTCTGTTTGCGAAAAATGGTAATTTCTTGAGAAGTTCTGAGATTTTATTCTTTATTTTGATTACAATTATTTTCCGGAAGAAAAACAAACATTTTGAAAAAATTCAAGTCATAATAGTTTGGAGAAATTCAATGACTCTGATGTGAATGGATATCAGATATTCCAGGGACACGAATAGGATAACCTAGAGATGTACCGGGCGGGATGTCCACTGGACTACCACTGCGGGACATCCCATATATGGATGCCCCAATCATGTCCTTGTACCGCGGGGCAAAAAAAGGACGTACTTAGGACATCCCTGTGTTTTTAGGGATCTCACGTTGCACAGTTGACAATAACATCAATATATATACTTGGTGCAATTGTGAGATCAGCTGGATATGACTCATATGAAAATAGAGTGAGAGAGAAATCTAAACCTAATTCTCTTCAGAACTATAGTTATACAGATGATAACTTCAAAGTTATTAATGTAACCTCCAAATAATGAGGGGAAAAACAAAAAAAAAATCTAGTAAAATTTTGCACTGAAAAACTGATCCATAAGAGAAAGCATCCCTAATAACACATTTATGTCCCATGGATATCCTTAGAACGTCCTGTCGGGACATTCAGGACGTCCATAGGGCGTTCGATTTTGGTACCGTGGACGTCCGTTGGACGTCTGTGGGACGCACAAATGTCCCACTTGAGGACCAACTAGAGACGTCCTTGAGGGATGTCCCTGGGACGACTATATCGAATACCTAGATCCTACAGTATTCCTCATCAAGCACTACAGAGGACATCCTTAGGACATCCATAGGGCAACCTATCAGCAACACTGAGGGATATCAATTGAATGTCCATAGGATGTCCCAGGGACGTACGAATTATTCTTGAATTTGAATTTTTCTGGGTCCCTCTAGGACCAGATCTTGCATAACTGATTAGGACATCCAGTTAAGTTGATGGTCCGTGGAAGGTCCCCAAAAAGTTTCCCAAGGATGTCCAATGGACTTACGTGAAGTACATTGACGAGGAGTACTTATAGCCTACGAGCAATCATTCGTCGGCGAGGTGTAAGTTAACGTCCTCGCAGGAACAACAAATTGAAAGTACCGACTGGGACGTCCATAGGACGTTTTTTCTAGGGCATTGGAAGAGTACAGTTTATGTACCAATTGGGACATTTCGATTGTTATACGATCCTGGAAATATTGAGGGCGTCTGTGCAGAGATATTTGAAGGAATGTACCGTCAGGGACATTTCAAGGTTGTCTAGAAGGGACATTATATAAGATCTGAAGTCATGCCAGAATATGTACTACTCGGGACATCCCTGGATATCCCTGAAGGAACGTTCAAAATCATATCCCATCAGGGACATGCCAAGGACGTCCTTGCATGGACATTCTACAATATGTACCACGTGGGACGTCTAAGGGATGCTATTTCTAGGACATTTGGAATGATGTACCAGCTGGGACATTCCGTGGACGTCCTTGCTCGGACATTGCATGAGATGTACGGGATGGGGGATGGGACGTCCCAAGGACACTTATTTTTGGTTCGGGACGTTCGGACGTGAATTGTACCAAATAGGGACGTCCCTATAGGACGCTGTGTGCTATTAGGGATGTCCTTTTTTGCAAAAATTTATTATGATTTTCGAAATTCACAGTATTTTCGCATTTGTTAATCATTTCAACATTATGAGAAATTGAACCATACCTATACAGTAGATAGTTATTTATTTAGGAGGCAGCAAAGCACAAGTTTTAATGCCACGGCTGGCGTACATAGCCAATATAAGGCGTAACCAAGGCTATAGCGAAACCAGCAAAGGCAATAAATCTGCTTTTCTGCCATGTGAAACATAATTTTTTCTCCGAATTCTTTCCAATTTCACGCAAGTCTAAATGATTCATCATTTTGTGTTCACCCAAAGTCATATTGTCAATTTTGATTACCAATAAAAAAAATATTACTTGAAACCTCGCATAGCAACACGACACATATTTTCTGTCAAGGCAGAACTTTCTCTGCCAAGGTACCTACTACTTTCTCCGCCTATAGGCATATTAATTGTCATTAAAAATCCACTTTTAATGCCATTTGGAAAAAATATATCCTTTTTTTTTAAGATACATCAGTCATAATAATACACGATACGATCCTGATCAGCAAACAATTTTGGTCGGCCTAATTCTGGCCTATAATATGCTGGCCAGAACGGCAAAATTACTGTAAACGTTGATGGGCCAGTATATACCAATAGGAGACTGGCCGTCATCAGGGCCAGTACCTACATGTCTGCCGATACATAATATATTCAATTAAAGAAAAAAAGACGACCACCGCACTGCATGGATTCGAACCCCGTTCCTCCGCTATCACTTAGTTACAAATCCAACTTATATTCCAAAAGGCGGCTCGGTGGTCGAGAGCGTGAATGCGCTGAGTTCGTATGGGGACTCCCACCGAGACATAGGTTCCCCAGACAGCACCAGATATTTCATGAACCTCCCTATAATATTCCTTTTGGAATATTGGAATATTCTAGAAATAATCTGGAATATTCCGGAATATTCTCTAAATATGCGAATGGGAATTCCTCAGATAATCATAGAATATACCCAAAAGAATATTCTATGTTGAATGTCCCTGCAATATTCCAATAAACATATTCTAAAATTAAAAAAAGAGACCCAAGTAGGGATCGAACTCGTGACCTCAAGACTATCAGAGCAACGCCTTGACCACTAGGCCAGTAATCGAATTGAATAATATTATACATATCAAGTTCTTGTGAGAGCATTGTTCGAAATCGGATCATAAACACTTTTTGTTTCAAAATCCCCTTACATCTAATTGATGTTCGATACTCATATCTCTGAAATAATATATGGTATTTATGTGTTGAGAAACAAAGGAATATTCAAGGAATATTTCATGAATATTCACCACCGAATATTCAGTTGAGAATATTTCATGAATATACCGCACAGAATATTCAGTTGGGTATATTTCATGAATATACCGCACAGAATATTCAGTTGGGTATATTTCATGAATATACAACAGAGAATATTCAGTTGGGAATATTCCTGGAAGATTCATACCTGAATATTCCCTGAACATGTCCGACTATTCACTTTGGAATATTCCTTTTAGATGTTCCAGTGGCATGTATATATTCTAGGAATAATCGATGAATATTCGGAATATACTCCTCCTTTTTAGCATATTAAGAGAATATTCTATGAATATCCAGTGCTGTCTGGGTCGAATCCTAGTTAGGCCATAAATGTTTGTGTTTGTATACTTACCTATAACCCCGCACAAGTTTCGACTTATGGGGCGTTTAGTCCCAGTGCTGGGACCATCGAGGTAATGTAATTGCAAAAAAAAACTGAGCTACTACACCTTTATTGAATTGATATGTGTGTACAGAATTTATTTGCGGTCAACTTCAGAATAGGAATATTTCATTAATAATTATCATCATCATATATTTTTATTTATTAATCAGACTACATTTTTTTATGGCCGAATTTGATATGACTCATGATGATAATATTTAAATGCAAAACGGCAGAATATAGCGCAGTGGTTGAGCGCTCGACTAGCAATTAGAACGCCGAAAGGTTGCTTGGTTCGATTCCTGGCAGAGCAGAGAATTTTTATTTATAAAACGAGCTATAAATTCTAATTTTTATATAGCCTTATTGTTCGGAGATGATTCCGCAAATTATATCAAGAGAAATACCATTCCAACGACCCCTGCAATTCCAAGAAGCCAAGACGCTATCGCAACTGCGTCAGCTGTTTTCATCTCCGATGCTACTGGAGCTGATACGTAGCTTCAGCAGTCTTGATATTGCTCCAATACAATTTAGATGCAATTTATGACAATCAAATAATTTTATAATAAATAAAAATAAAGGTTTTGGTTCAAACTCATCCTGAGGAACTTAATTGGCGCAGTCGTGTAGGATAGTCAGGAAAATCCATCGTGGAAATTTTGTCTATTTTAATAGTTAACTGACTATCGGGAAAAGTGCCTACTTTCCATTCATCTATCGAAGAAAGGTTGGAAGTGGAGTGCTGGAACGAGAAACCATCAGAGACGAGGCGAACCAAATACCAGGATTAAGCAGATCGATCATCAATGGAGAAAATCGTACTGTAAGTCCTTCCATTCCGCATGTCAGACTCCTCTAGTGAATCCTCATCCTTCCGCGATCGTACAGATAAGCTAGAGTTAGAATTAGGTGAACTCAACAGTTCAGAAATCAATACAGAATTAGATAATTTGACTCAAAGTTTGAATTCAATTAGCTTGACTGAAGAAACACAACTTATAATGTCTCTTCCAAATTTTACTAAAGTTCATGCAGAAACGATTCCAGACTTTGACGGGGACGCGTCAATGAACTGAATTTCTTTCTAGAGAGTATAGATAGCATCGTAACACACTTTTATGACGTTGCCAATCCGAATAATTTTCAGAATGTAATTATTTTGAGAACAATTATTAGTAAATTGAAAGGTCCAGCTAGGGAAGTTGTGAACATCAGCTGTTCTAGTACCATCAACGAAATAAAAAATGAACTCATTACAAATTTCAGTGATCCTCGAAACGAATATTGTTTGTCACTAGATTTAAACAACCTGAGGCAGTCTAATAATGAGAGCCCATATCAATTTCACGATAAAGTTCGAAAAATTCTGAACACTATATCCAATTATTTGGCTATTCATGAAAGTGATAATAATGTTAGGAAGTTCAAGCAAAAAATGTATAACCAGCAAGCATTACAAGTATTTTTGGCAGGATTAAAAAATCCCTATGGCATTATGGTACGCACCAAAGACCCCAAATCTATGCTTGAGGCTATGAATTTCATAAGAAACGAAGATAACATCCGGTATTTACAAAATTCTACGAATCCGAATCAAAACCAATCGAATTCGCAACCGAAAAGGTCATTCAATCAAACTCAAACAAGACCGAATTTCACTTCGAATAATTCTGTTCAGAGAAATTCACAACCTCAACATTTTGCATTCACACGACAACAACAATATAATAATACACCTACTCAAAATTTTGCAAGACCACAAAACTACATGCAAGCCGGTACCAGTGGCCAACAAAACCAAACATTTCCAACAGGCCCCATCAACATTCAACCAAGATATAATAGTTTCCAAAGATTTCCAACAAATCAACAGGTTTTCGGAACCCCGAAAAATGTATGGAAACCAAACCCGAATGCGAATATAAACCAGTCAAAACCTACACCTATGAGTACAACATCCCGGCAACCCACGATCAATTTCAAACCCAATCAATCAAATCAAAGATGGCATACAGAACAATTACATAATACTGAACAATTTGATGTACCCATTAACGAAGAATATACCGATTATTGTCAACAAGAAAGCGTTGAATACGATACAGAAGATTGTTTCGAATTCGCGGAAACACCCACGTATGAAAATAACGAGGATTTTCAACGGGACAGCCATTCGAATCCCAGCACGTAATTCAATACCATATAGTTCATTCGATAAAAGGCAACTACCTTACATCGTAATTAATGAACCTCCCCTCAAATTACTTGTTGACACAGGAGCAACCAAATCTTTTTTATGCCCTGAAATTGTCGATAAATATTATTCAAATTATAAAGTTAAGGATCCATTTGTTGTTTCCACAGCATTTTCATCGTCACAACATGATTTTTCAGTAACTATACCCGCGTTCGCAGAACTCAATGATAAAAGGCATCTGAAATTCTATGCTTACAAATTTCACAGCGTGTTTGATGGACTTCTAGGAATAGATACCATACAACTCTTGAATGTAAGTCTAGATTTTGCTAAACTGCAGATTGTAACAAAAAACGCTATTATTCCATTGAAATATTTCAGTGCCGTACCTAAATTATTTTTTGAAAGAAATTTACCAGGTAATACTGTAACCCAAATTAAAATTCCCGTAACCATTAAATCTGGAGAAATTTTGGTTCCACAGCAAATTTTTCAGAATTTCAGAATTCCTGAAACAGTCACCACGTCAAAGAACGGTTGGGCGATTGTTGAAGTTTTTAATAATTCCATTTACGATTCTAACCTTACTTTACTATATCCAATTCAATCGATACCTATACAAGACAATTTTGAATACTTCAACATGAATTTTGTCAATTATTCCGAAATCAATAATCAATCCGACATAGACAAACTGATAAGGACTGACCATTTGAACATAGAAGAAAAATCTGAAATTTTAACGTTATGTAAAAAATACGCTGATATATTTCACCTAGACCAAAACGCACTAACATTCACTAACCAAATTAAACACCGAATTTTGACTCGTGATGAAATACCAGTACACACAAAATCGTACCGATATCCCTTTGTTCATAAAGAGGAAGTAAACACTCAGATTCAAAATATGCTTCAACAAAATATAATTCGAGAAAGTAACTCACCTTGGAGCTCTCCCATCTGGATAGTTCCAAAGAAGGCAGATAGTTCAGGAAAGAAAAAATGGCGGATCGTGGTTGATTATAGGAAAGTCAACGAGAAAACCATCGAAGATCGCTATCCTATACCCAACATCAGCGACGTGTTAGATAAACTAGGGAGGTGTAACTACTTCACCACACTTGATCTGGCCAGCGGTTTCCACCAGATCGAGATGCATCCGGAGGACGTCCAAAAAACAGCATTCAATGTGGAAAATGGACACTATGAATACCTCCGTATGCCCTTCGGTCTGAAAAACGCCCCAAGTATTTTCCAAAGAGTTATGGACCACGTCCTCAAAGGACTGAATAATAATATATGTCTTTGTTTATCTTGACGATATTATTATTTATTCAACTTCGTTACAAGAACACATAGTGAATCTCAAAAAAGTATTTTGCCGTCTTCGCGAAGCTAATCTAAAAGTTCAGTTAGATAAATGTGAATTTTTGAAGAAAGAAACAGCCTATCTAGGACATATTATAACTACTGAGGGTATAAAACCGAATCCCGATAAAATAGTAGCTATTAAAAAATTTCCCATACCTAAAACTACCAAAGAAATCAAAAGTTTCCTAGGTCTGTTAGGGTATTATCGTAAATTCATTCCGGATTTCGCCAAAATTACTAAATCCATGACGTCATGTTTAAAAAAAGGAAGTAAAATAGATATCAATAATCCTGAGTACATCCAATGTTTTGAAACTTGCAAAGAGCTGTTGACTAATGACCCCATACTTCAATATCCCGATTTTTCGTTACCTTTCAACCTTAGCACGGACGCCAGTGCCTTTGCCATTGGAGCTGTGTTATCACAGGGACCAGTTGGTCAAGATAGACCTGTAGCATATGCATCAAGGACGTTGAATCAAGCGGAGCAAAATTATAGTGTGATAGAACGAGAGCTTTTGGCCATAGTATGGGCCACCAAGTATTTCCGGCCTTACTTGTATGGACGGAGATTTTCCATTTACAGTGACCACAAACCACTGCACTGGCTTTTCTCTATCAAAGATCCTAATGCACGCCTTACAAGATGGAGACTCAAACTTGATGAGTTTGATTATACCATTCTCTATAAAAAAGCAACACTCAATACCAATGCCGATGCCCTCTCCCGGATAACAATTAACGAAATTAATATTAATGATTCATATACCGGTACAGAAAAATGTAATGAAAATAGGTCAACAAAAGTAAAGCCATTCTCGACTTCAGTAAATCCAAATTTCGAATTAGATAACGAATCAATATTAGGAAATATCGATGAATCCCCCAATTTAGATGATACCAATACAGAAAGCGAACAGGACAATGAAATTCATGATAGTGATAACGAAACTGTTCATACTAGCCAAGAAAACCCCGTATACGAAGTCCCGATCTCAGAAACACCTATTAACAACTTCCAAAATCAGTTATTTCTGAGAATAGTATTACACTCTCCAGTTGTTCCTAGAATAAAGCGATTATTCGAAAATAAAACTAGAACGGAGATTCAGATTTCCTCTAATAACTTTGAAAATGATATCATAAATACTTTCAAAGAGTTCACTATGACAAAGAAAACGTTTGCAATTAATTTGGACCGACGAGAATATATCCCTCGATTTTGCGAAGTCCTGAGAAATACGTTTAAAAACTCCGCATTTAAAATCATTCTTTGCAATAACGTATTGAAAGACGTGACATCAGTCGACGAAAGGCAAGAAATTGTTCAGGATTACCACCTCGGTAAAACTAACCACCGCGGAATAATCGAAACCGAATCGCAAATAAAACGTCGTTATTATTGGCCAAATATCAGAGGCACAGTCACGAAATACATCAATAATTGCGAAATATGCCAAAAACTAAAATATGACAGAAACCCACCAAAACAGAAATTTGAACTGACACCAACTCCAAACAAACCTTTTGAAGTCGTACATGCCGATACATTCACAATTAAAAATCAAAAATTTTTAACAATAGTAGACAAATTTTCAAAATATGCGCAAGCATATCCATTGACAGGACTTACTGCTATCCACATAGCAAAAGGATTCATAAACTTCATGACTCATCATGGAACACCAAAAATGTTAGTACTTGATCAGGGCACTGAACTCAAAAATAATGTAATACAAGAATTTACAGCTTTACATAAAATACAAGTTCATTACACCACTGCTTGGAACCCCAACTCAAATTCAATCGTTGAAAGATTTCACTCAACGCTCATCGAACATCTTAGAATTGTCCAAGAAATGCGAAAAGATCTAAATATTCTTGATCAAATGCCATACGCCGTATTAGGCTATAACCACGCCATACATTCAGCCACAAAACAACGCCCTATAGACATAATCACTGGCCATTTGGACAGTAACAGTCCCTTTGACATAGATATCAACGAAAAATTATACGAAAACTACATCAGTAAACACAAGGAATGTACAGGAGAAATTTACAAACAACTCAATAAACAAATGTCCAAACGAAAAGAGATCATTCTCGAAAAAATTAATGTAGATCGTCACGATCCACTCACCTATGATCCAGGTACTTTGATCTATCACCAAACTAGATCACGAAACAAAGCTTGTCCCAAATTCAGGTCTCGACCTCTTAAGAAAAACAACAAAATAACTATTCAGGCCGTGAAACTTACCAAAAACCACCCTGGTAAAATCTGTCGCAAAACTATCACCTATCATAAGAGTAATTTGAGGCGACCTCTATCTAATCAGAAAATTGTCCCATTGCAGGCTTCTCCTCGTGCTTCCACTAGCCAAGACCACACAAGAAATCAAGCTGACTAACCTGGGATCCAACCCTGGCATATTACCATATAAGCTAGGAGATGCAAAATTAACAAGTACCTACCACGCTTTTATTCATTATTTTGATATGAATCCAATCGGAATCGAACTCGGAAAAATCGAGAATCAATTCAAAACAATTCAGCAAACAATTCATAGTAAAAACGAAATTTTTCATGAAGAACTGAAAACTATTCGAAATAATATTTTATTTCAACTTGATCAAACGAAAGCAAAATTTAACTTCCTACATTCTACTAAAAGAATAAAACGAGGCCTTATTGACGGTCTTGGAAGTATTTTCAAAAGCATTTCAGGAAACCTCGACGCAGAGGACGGGAAAAGATATGATAGTGCCATAGAGACTTTGAATTCGAATCAAAAACAAATAGTGACTACTCTGAACAAGCAAATTTCTTTGAATAGCAAAATAATTGATGATTATAATGAAACCATATCTTCAATCAAACAAAACAAAATACAAATTGCTGAAAAAATCAAAGAACTCGATGCAGAATTAAAAGAATTGATGTTTGATTACAATGGGTATCTCATAGCTAAGAATGCTTTAGATCAAATCAGTGCCGTACTCAATGTTTTAACGGAAATAATAAGCAATTTAGTAAACGCGGTTACATTTGCGAAATTAGAAACAATTCATTATAGTATTCTAAGAATAGAAGATTTGGAATTTATTATACAAGTCTTATTGAAAAATTATCCATCGGGAAACTTGATGTTTGGAAATCATTTTTCAACTTTGCACAAATATTATGACATACTCAAAGTAGAATCATATTATTCAAACGATAGGATTGTTTTCATAATTCACTTCCCTATCATGCTACCGGAAACCTATTCCTATTACCACTTATACTCAGTACCCACCAAGAACAATACCATTCTCGTTCCACCTAAACCTTTCCTTGCCATGGGAAGTGAACTTTTCAAGTACGAAGACAAGAGATGCAAAAATACACACCCCACGTATTTTTGTCAAACCGATAATCAACTCCAGGCACCCGACCAGAATGATTGTGTATTTCACCTACTTCAACTGGAAGCCGATGAACTTTCGACATGTGAACCAGTCCGAATCAAGATCGATCACGAGATCATCCAGCCAATCAATAATGTCCACTACATAGCTGTGTTTCCCTACGAAACAAAGGTCAAGGTTCATTGTCAAAAAACGGACCTAGCTACTCTTAAGGGCACCTACCTTCTCGAAGTGCCAACTGGTTGCAGTTTCCAAACTACAAAACACTTCTTTGCCAACACAGAAGACATCATTCCAGGCCAGGCGCTACTACTACCGGAAGTGAAAACCCCTAGAGCAAGTCCAAGTCATCTTCAAGAACTCCACCTCCACGACATACCCTTGGATCAAATAAATAAGCTACAAAGAGAGCAGGCGGAAATTCAACAAATTACGTTGAAGAATTCACCTCAAGATTCGTCATTTCAATGGACAATACCAATTTATATCGTCTTATCCTTATTGGCAATATATTGGTTTTCAAAGATCTTCAGAGCCAGATGTCTGACCCCAAGGGAAAACCAACCCTTGGCTACATCACCAACTATTTCCATTCCACTGAAGGAAATGCAAACTCAACATCTCCAGCTGCCCTCAAGAATCATCGATACCGACGAAGACGAATAACCAATAGGAGATCCACCCTCCGTATGGATCTCTCTAAGGAGGGAGGAATTATATCAAGAGAAATACCATTCCAACGACCCCAGCAATTCCAAGAAGCCAAGACGCTATCGCAACTGCGTCAGCTGTTTTCATCTCCGATGCTACTGGAGCTGATACGTAGCTTCAGCAGTCTTGATATTGCTCCAATACAATTTAGATGCAATTTATGACAATCAAATAATTTTATAATAAATAAAAATAAAGGTTTTGGTTCAAACTCATCCTGAGGAACTTAATTCGCATGATTCGCTGTGGAGTTCCAATTAACAGCCGTGCTGCTCCTAAGGTGGCGTATGGAGTTAGTAAAAAAGCCTACCTCTCGTACGGTGGATGGCAAGTTGGTCGTATGTACATACATGCATACATACCAACGATGTACATATACGTTATGTTTACGTAATAACTATAGTCATCGATATTACGAGGTGTCTTTCAGCTCATTGGTGTTCTGAGTAGACTTTGTTACTAACTCCATACGCTATCTTAGGAGCAGCACTGTAAATTGGAACGCAACAGCGAATCGTGCGGAATCATCTCCGGCAAAGGCTACGAAAATTATAATTTATGACTCGTTTAATACAAAAAAATATTCTTTGCTCTCCTGGGGATTCGAACCTAGCAACCTTTCGATGTTTAGATTTTTCAATTAAAACTGCGAAATATGATCATACTCTATATTTGGCACCGTGCCGGCTAGATTATTGTTAAACGATTTCAATGTGCCATATAATGGGTAGACGATGATGGTATGACGTAGATAAAAACATAATACGAATTGACACTATTGGCCCAGTGCCGGCTGAATTATGGGCAAACGATTACAATGATATGCCATTCAATGGGCCGACGTTTGACCAGTGCAGTTTGGCCATGGCCAGCAATCTGCCGATCTATCATATGTACTACTGGACCATAGAAGGCGGCCAGATATTTTATGTTTGCTGGGTGCGGTTACCTCTGACATGGTATAGTGAGATAAACGACAAAAGTTTGGCCAACAAAATAATGCGATAGTGAGATATCAAACAATATTGCAATTAGATGACTATATTTCGATATTTTTCTTAATTCAAATAAGTCATCCGAGATAAATGTTCAAATTAAACGATCATCGGAATTCTATGAAAAATTTACCAAGTTGAATGGAAACAAAGTTAAACTCGCCTATTCCTCGAACCATATAGTCTCAGTAAGATATCCCACCATTGCAATATTGAGCCTAAAATAAATGCCTGTTTGAAGTTGAAATATTTCGAATACTCGGAGATATCCGAAAGACGCGAAACCCTTATAAAACCTTTTTTAATTTTTTAACATACCAATTTGAAGACGTAATTGGAAATGGAATGATAACTCATCATGGACACTTTTTCTTATTTACAAGTAGGCGTTTTCAAACTTGAAATCCGACGTTTGGTCTTCCTTCAGAAACTATCATCAACCTATTTTTTTTATACGGACCATCAGGTATTTTTATTGAATTGAATTATTTCTCACCTTTGGATAGCCCATATCCAAAGCTATATATAAGCTATCACAAATCTTAATTTTCAAATGTTTCATTCTTTATATTATATATTCAATACGAAATGACTGAAATATTTGCAAACAAACTTCACTTCATGATATTTTCACAAAAATGAAAAAACGTTGAGCAATATAATTATCCCGACAGACCACCCTGGTTACCCTGTTTTGAATTTGCTAATTATCATACAACCATAAATTCTTGATTCTTGCATTCCATCAGTTAGTACATACATGTTTTCATTGCTTTTTGTAACCAAGATTTACATCATTGAAGGTTTTATTACCCTTTCAAGAATGTCCTAATGAAAACTGAATAGGTATACTGCAGATATTTCTAATGGCTTTGTGAAGATACCTATGCAACTTCTCGGTAGGTAGGTATTTTCGTATTTTCATTTGCTTAATAGTCTTTATAATACATTTTTTAATTCACTGAAATAATGCGTATACATCATATAGACAGATGTAGGTACGGTACGAATAGTCAGATTTTCATCAGTCCCTCTGACATAACTTGAAGGAACACTTTAAAATTTTTACAAAATCTCAAACAAAGCGCAACAAAAGTTGCTAGTATTCCTAGTGAGTGAAAAATGTGCATATTCGGAATCTTTCGTAGAAGAGTCCATAATTAATTGGTCAAAGTGAAGTGAAATTTTGCGAAGGAAGGAAGGAAATACTCGAAGTCGTCTCCACAAATGTTGATGGTGTTGTTACACAATCAGAAGGGGCATGTTTTTGTTCTATAAAAATTTTTCTATCCGTCATTCGGTTGCCCCCTTTTACGAGCAACATCATTGATGTAGGTTTGCACAGAATTTTTCAGATTCAACCAATAATACAATTTTCTGATTCGTTGTTCGGTTTCATCTATTCCTCAATGATTGATTTAACTCTTGTGATACGATTTGATGATTTCTGAAATGTCCGATTTCGTTGTAACGTCGATTAATTTGGAAATTCATCCCTTGAATTTCAATGATGGTCATTTGGGTTTTCTCCTTATCACTCCGCGAAATGTTTACACATGTCAGGTTTCTCGAAGTATAAGTAATAATGGACATTTATTGGAGCAATAAAGTCTGCAACAAAGTCAATGACACCTTGATCGAGATATGGGCCGTGATTCTCTGTTTCTTGACGAACAGGATGGTCATTCTTGATTCAACTAGTGAATGTAGAACTGAATCTATGATCAACTGATTCTGTCCGTAATCTACAGGAGAGTCAGAAATTTGGATATCGGTTATATAGGGTTTTCTTCTGCGTTTGGGTCGTCAGTTTCTAAATCAGGAGTGTTTTCGTCGGGTTGTCTGTCTGTCCCTATTTTCGAAGTTTTATTGAAGTTTTCTACGTATCGCAAAAGATCTTGAAGTTCTGTTTCTTTTATGTGTAATTCAATGCGAGAGAAAGCATCTCCTATCGTACCTTGAGATAAGAGATAGCGCCGATCGCTACTCTACTAGCATATGTCGTGAGTAAAAATGGTTTGGTTAGGTCAGGGTATTGTAGTATGTGTTCGTTGATCAGTAAATTTTTGTATGTCTCAAAGCAAGAAGTGATTTCGTCATAATTCACTATACTTGTGCCTATTTTCACGTCCAGAAATGGACGTTTTTAGTACGTCTTGAAAAGGTCCCGGACGTATTCAGACCTAAATCGGACCTAAAATTGACGTCCCCAGAACGTCGAGTGCTATATGGGATCCTGCTTATAATTTTTGAGTGAATTCAAAAAACTCTTTTACAGAATATGAGGAACTCAGGTCCGCGTATTCCAAAAATTACTTGATGATGGTCAAAATAAGCTCGGAACGCATCAAAAACCAAAATATATGTAGCATACCGTCGAAATCAGAATGAAATAGGGCTATTAATTCGAATCTGATATGAAAATATCAGGACCGTATTTGAATAATAAATTAAGTTGATGATGGTTACTCAAAGACGAAACGTTGGATCAGAAAATCGATGTTGCCAAATTGAAAAGCAAATGAATTTGCCAAGATGTCTTATCAGTTTTCTCATAAATTCATTAACAACATCAGAAAAAAGAGTCGATCGTTCCTTTCTTATTCAAAAATGTTGTAGGCATCTACTGATGCGCTTGGAATTTTGAAAAAAAATCTAGGTACCGTACGTCTAATAAGGTGTGACGCTTCTGTCGTAATGATCGCGATAACTAGTCCATCCCTTCTCTCCTAGCGAAGTTCTATAAACATCTTTTTTTTTCGTGTAAGTATATCGTAAAATAGCGGTAAATCTTGAAGGTATAAATAATGCTATTTGTTCCTTTTCTCAACTTGTCCTGGCCTGGCACATTTCGGGAATGTGTCTATAAATCAAAAAATCACCCCACTTTATCTTTCACCCTCACCTTACATAAAGACCGAGACAAAATGATTTGTCTTTCTGTAGAGGCTGCGATAAATTTCGGGTGTCAAATTAGCATCCGACAGAAAGTAAACCATCCTGTTTCAGATATGTTAGATTGTTTCGTAGATAAGATACTGCAGCCACTATTCAAAGGTTCAATCAGTCACTTGCCGCTAATGATATCGGTATCGGGTGGACCAGAAAATTATTTTGTATCCCAACCAATACCTTCACCCTATACATATATTATTATTTCAGAAGTATACCTATACCTATATTGTCGAAAGTTGATCTACGATGCTGTAATGTAATCCCCATTACGAAAATATACTTACAGCAGAGGGTTTCCGCATCATGATAAAGATACCATATACTTGTCTTAAACTCAAGTATGCATCTTTACATCATTTAAAAAAAATACCGAAAAAGTAGAAATTGGAATATGTACACTCATCTTCAGTGAACATGTCGCGGTTGGACAGTATGATATTGCAGCGGCGATTAAGAGAGCTGACACCGTCCATTTGCGACATGTTCTCTGAAGACGACTGTACATACAATGTGACCAAGATAGATGAGGTTAAAATAAAGCATATGGGGATCTCGGAAAAGGGAGAAGATACGAATTCGCGGTTAACTGGGGAAATAGTTGCGCATTCATACCAACGGATTAAAAAAAAATTCAAAATTGTTTTATAGTTTTTTTATTCATAGAACCATCATCAATTCCGAAAGCTTACTATTTTATTCTGAATGTGTTTTGACATAGTTTTAGCCATCATCAATGATTTTTAAAATTCCCATGGAGAGAAATACCATCAGTTAGACTTATTTCTGATCACTCTGGGTGTTAATAAACATTGACGAACTTGAAATGGAATATTCTCAGATAAAATTATGAACATAAAAAATGGATATATGTATACCGGGTGTCAACGAATCTATTAGACAAGTCATAACTTCTAGACCATTAGGTGTATCAAAATGAGATTTGGTATAGGTAAATGGTATATGAAGAGGAGAGTTTTCACATATTTTTCACTTTCTGGTCACTTCCGGTTTCACCGGAAATGGCTCCGGTTCTAAATTTTTAAATGGAACACGCTGTATATTGTAACATTTTTGGATTTCTCAGGCAATTCTTGATCAGGGTGTGACATTCTCGAGAGTTTTTATGCCTACTTAATTTTTTCGGAGTCACTTTTGAAATTACATCTAGGTGGCCATGATCGGAAGTAAACTAATCTAAGGACCCTAGGCCTAGGTGATATCAGAAAATAACAATCGCGAAGTTTTAGTGACAAGTATGATAGATATGAATAAGACAAGTTGGCAAAATAACATTTTCGTGTCTAACTATTATTTTTCAAATGTCGACCATTTTTTGACAAGCACTTTCCGAAAAAAGGATATTTTGACGAATCTAACGATAAATTTATTTGCGATCACAATCTTATTGATGGAAATTGCAATGGCAAAAATACTCAGTGCGTTTGAGCTGAATGACTATTAGAAATATCATATACAGAGCGAGCTGAATTCCAGAGGCAGATTAATTAAATATCTTGTACCAAATGGAATATTATAATTTATTACAGGGTGAGCAGAAAAAACAGCGGCAGATTAAAATCTTATCGATGAATATTCAAAAAATACACAGTGTGTTTGAGACGAATGGATATTAGGAAAAAAACATATTCAGAGAGACCTACAAAACCAACCCAAAGCGCAATATTGCAGGCCAACATTGAAATCACTTTCCCAAATTTATTTCTCTGTGAATAAGTTATTCCGTGAGTTTCAAAAATCGATTCAGCAACATTAAACCATAATGCAGGCTCAGGTTTCCAGAAAGTTGGTAGGTTAAGTTAATTGATTTAATTGATTCTTTCTCTTTCTTGTAATGTCCAGTTGATGTGTCTTCTGGGGAGATGATGTCATGAGGCATGATATTGTTTGGAAATGTGGAACTTTCATGATGTTTTTCCAAAATATCGAGTCTTGTCTCCAACGAATCATATTTTTTATTATTTTCATCAAATTTGACGATCAGAATTTCGCACAATTCTTCAAGTCAATCGATCTTCTTCGTAAAAATAGTATTCGAAACATCATTTGGTATGATTTTGATGAAATCTCTTGAAGAATGCTCCTGTAGTCGGCTTCGTGGAATTGGTCCTTATAAGTTTTTTGAATGTACTCTGTCAGCATTTCCTTCATATTATAATAATAATTATTATTATTATATATTATATATCCGAAAATTCCATCGAATCACTAACATGGATGTTGAAATGTCTCAAAGTTTGTATGACCTCGCCTTCGCTCAACTGCTCCATAATATCACGTCGGGGTCACCAAATTGTGGATGAATGTGGATACAATTGATACAAATTATGAAACTTTGAGTTGTAATTATATCATAAGAATGTCACATCAATGTCACAATATCAAATGATAATATACCAAGTATATAACATAACTAGTCACCATAACTATACTCTGGTTAATTCACTTTGTGAATCTTCTGTTCGGTTCGTATGGACAGGATGGTTTTCTCCGATTGAGTGGCAAGTATCAAATACTGCTTCTCTGATCTGCAACAGAACATCACAACATAACAATCGAAGTACATCTCGAAGTACATTCATATCAGAAAATAAATATCATTCGATGAATTACATGGATGTTAAATCTGAGACATACCTGAATAATATATTCAACGTCCGTAACTGGATTGCTACATATCCGCTTTCTTTCCGAATAGTGTTTTTTCCAGTAGGTATCTTCCACATTTTCAATTACGTACGTGGGTTATATTAAGGACCTTGAAGGCCAAACGATGTGCTGCTCGGATCTAAAACTAAGGATCAATTTCAAATTTGAATCGTGAGACCTACATAGAATATTGTATATTGCTTTCAACATTCGTTACTGGAATGCGATATATTTTTGTAATTCATCAATTCATCGACTATCTCAATGAAAACGAGGCAGGCAGATAAACAACAATTTTCTCTGCAATGAAGAACACTGTATATACCTAGCCCACCATGCGTCTACCTCCTTTGCAGAGAGGGTTTATGAACGCCGAGTTGATACTCTCCCCTCGTAAGGGTACCTGTCGTGTTTCCATAGAGACATAAAGCTGAATATCTGTCTATCTGTCTGCTTGAGAATCTGGAAAGGTACCTAATCAATATATCGCCTTCCGTACGAATATAATGATCTGAATTCTGTAAAGTATACTCTGGTCAGTTCTCTTTGCGGATCTTCTGTTCGGTCCGTATTTACTGTATGGTTTTCTCCGATTGAGTGGCAAGTATCAAACACTGCTTCTTGGATCTGCAACTAAACATCACATTTAAATCGGAGTACATTTGAATAAAAAAATATCATTAGAGGAAATACATAGATGTTGAATCTGAGTCATACCTGAACAATATTTTCAACGTCCGTAACTAGATTGCTACATATCCACTTTATTTCTATATAGTGGTTTTTCCAGTAGGCATCTTCCACATGCTCAATTACGTGGGTAATATTAAGGACCTTGAAGGCCAAACAATGTGCTGCTCAGATCTAAAACTGAGTATCACTTTCAAATTGGAATCGTGAGACCTACATAGAATATGAATCTATGAAAAGTCTGGATATTGTTTTCAACAGTCATAACTGAAACGCGATATATTTTTGTAATCCATCAATTCATCAACTATCTCAATGAAGACGAGACAGGCAGATAAACAACAATTGTCTCTGCAATGAAGAACACTGTATACACCTAACCCATCATGCGCCTACCTCCTTCGCAGAGAGGGTTTATAAACGCCGAGTTGATACTCTTCCCTCGTAAGGGTACCTGTCGTGTTTCCATATAGAGACTTAAAGGTGAATATCTGTCTTATCTGTTTCCTTGAGAATCTGGAAAGGATATTAATATATCGCTTTCCTTACGAATATAAGGATCTGAATCCTGTAAAGTATTCCCTGGCCATTTTAATTTCTTTGCGGATTCTTTGTTCGATTTGTCGTGGCTGGATGGTTTTCTCTGATTCAGTGACAAGTATCAACACTTTGCTTCTCAGATCTGCAAATAAACACGACATCAAATACCGAAGTCCATGAAAATTAATACTGATTTTCATGAGAGGCCGAACATGGATGTTGAATCTGAAACATACCTGAATAATATTTCCAACATTCGTATCTGGAACGCGATATATTTATGTAATTCATCAATTCATCAACTATTTCAATGAAGACGAGGCAGGCAGATAAACAACACTTTTCTCTGCAATGATACTGCATAGTAAGGTAAAAATAATCTTCCATTTCCAGATTAGAGTCCTGTCGTTGGATAAAACACGAGATAAATCATAATAAGAGTAAGCCATGATATTATAGATCGTTTTTGACTTTTTCGAGCAACCAGCATGTCTGTATATCTCTTGTACCTTATAACAAAATATTATGTTGATGTTGAAGACTTGGCAACAATGTGCTGAATGCTGAGAACTGACAAGGCACCGCCCACAATTCGTGCGCCAAGTTGTCACGTTTACCCTCAAATATTCTCCAGTGTGAATCAATATAATGATATTAATATTAACACAAATATATTATACTAACTAAGCCACAACAGATGAGGGATTATTTTGAGACAATTGATTTTTATTAATCTTATGTAGAAGTCCATAATTTTCTCTAAGTGGAGTGTAGTGATGAGAGGGTTAGAAAACACAGAATCATCTCCACAACGTTTTATAATGAAAGATTATTTAGGGGAACATGTTTCGGACAGTCATGTGTCCATCATCAGCCTCAATCCTTACAAACCAAAGGTCGTGGGAATGAAAAAAACACACATAATGAAAAAAAACATTGACTAAAATTATTGTGCAAATAAGCACCGGTTGACGTCGATGTACGTCCTCATAGGGGCACAGGGCTCCTTTAAAATTAACTTGACCTCTAACCGGTGCTTATTTGCACAATAATCAATGTTTTTTTATATAATGTGTGTTTTTTTCATTCCCACGACCTTTGGTTTGTAAGGATTAAGGCTGATGATGGACACATGACTGTCCGAAACATGTTTTCCTAAATGATCTTTCGATTATTAAACGTTGTGGAGATGATTTTGTGTTTTCTAACCCTCTCAATTGATTTTTATGTCTAATTAGGAATATAACCAATACAAAATTGAGCATTCATGAATTATTGAATAACTTATATTTCCTAAGTTCCAATCGTATTTCAACATATGGCAACTGTGCTATGGTCTGTCCCTACTTACGAAATCGTGACGTCAGTTCTTACTCGCGGTAAATTTTTAGCCGTTTGAAAATCATCGTGGCATTATTGTTGATCTCAGCACCTTAAAATCGAATGAAGAATTCTGAAAATATATGAAATCGAAAGTTATTTGAGTGATGATTCTATTTAAGAAATAAAAATGATTGGTCAACTCGCCAATTTCATTTTTGTGGATAGTTCCATGGCTGTTAGCAAGCAGTGTATATCACTGAAGATGACTCCACTTGGTCATAGTGTGTATTTTCAGTATATATCTGTCGTTCCTGCAAATTTCAGAATCCTAACTAAACAAATACTAAAGATACAGGGATGCTTCCATTAAAAGTGAGACACTACACTGTGCAATGTTCATCTTGAGTCAATTCTGATCTTCATATATCTCTTCATCTGAAGTTTCATCTTCAAAATGGGCCTGAGATTTTAAAAATCGGCATAGGAAAGGAAAAAAGTTATGACTGCAAAACCTAAAAGTTAATTTTTCGATATCACTGTAAGTAAAAGGGATAATAGGAGACTTCGAAAAATGTCTCAAGGTAATCTGCTGTCAAAGTTGAAAGAAAAAGTTCTCGTTCATTTGGGATCCTTATGAAAATTCAAAAATTTTTCACAGTTTCAGGTGACACCCTGTAGCGGGTTTATGTGAAGAACCTCATGTTTTAAAGAAGTACGAGCTTATAGCTGAAGGACTGGGTTAGCGAACAGTGTGAACCAAATTCAAATTGTTCAAAGCAGAAAAAAAGTTATTCATATTTTAACAGGGGGTTAAAATTTTATGACTAATCACCTCATCCACGAATGCGGGCTGGATATAAATATAATATACCAAAGGAAATTATACAATCAGTAGAGGGTATTTCGAGACAAATTTCCAATCTCAGTATATGGATAATAAGGGTTTGACAATTCGTGTGTGACCATTTCAAAGAAATTTTGACGACTTCGAAATTTTCTCTGTGAAAATTGGCAGTTGCGGTACCTAGTCTAGCACAGTCAGCAATACGGATCGACAAATTTCCTTCGGGTTTGTTCTAATCGCATACATTTTTTACAAAAAATACGTATATGTATATGAAAATGAATCAAAGGAGTACCTACTCTATTTCTAGATGTATCGAGTGGTGTCGGCTCAAAATACCTATCAGATTATACTATCACTCATAATGAAAAAAATAAAAAAAACTCACCAGCGTGAAAAAGGTAAAAAATGATTCCTGCAATTCCATTGTTTGAAATTTTCGATTACTATCACTCATTTTTTAGGGAACACTCCGTTTGGATAAATAATTCCTTCCGCGTATTTTTCAATGTCGATCACAAAATTCGACCGTACGTGATGACATCTAATATAAAACTGTCTTGATTTACCACCTGGTCCCGAATGAATGACTAATGAGTTGAATCATGCTGCTAACCGTTTAATTTCCGAACAAATGATTTATCTATGACTAAGTTGATAATGGAACTATACGGGGGGGAAGACTATTCCGACAGAATCAGAATACAATGGAAGAAATCATGATAGCAAAGTTATTAACATTAGGTAAATAAACATTAGAAAACCCACAGAAGCAGCAAATGCTGCTTGTACGTGGTGAAAAAGTATGAATTTCGTTTGACGAGCTATTATTCAAAATACTAAGATTAATAATTTTGGAATATAAAACTAAGTAGGTACAAAAATTCAAGAGTGTAAAATATTTATATACAAAATAATCAAAATGGATAGATATGAAAATAGATGAAATGAAAGAACTCCGGTGTTAAACAATCACAAAAACTTCGGTGACGTATAATATACAGGGTGTCCCATTGGGAAACGGATAAACTTCAACAGTGGGTAGAGCTCATCAAGGTGGTTCTGAATATACCATATTTGTAGAGTGTCGCATGTATTATATCCGAGATATAGGATATTTTATCAATTCTGTCCAATTCTTTGTGAGGACATAACTTACGAACCACCTAGTATATTCATTTGGAATTTGGTACACAATTTCGCCTCTTTCTATTTTCGAATTTCCAAAATCTGCTCATATATTTGGGAAGTGCATGAAAATCTGAACCGTATGATGTACTTTCCATTTTCCACATGTTATTTCACTAGGTAATTTCTGATTTTGCATATGAGGTTTCATGCATTTGGATAGGTAAAAATGAAATGTTTTGAGTTTTCCCAATCGAATAACAAAAACTATCAAGAATCACTCAGTATTCTTTTGGAATTTGGTGCACAAGTTCTCCTACTTCTATTTCAGCGACTCACCTATCAGTCACGATGAAAATTCAGGTCCGGATTAACGAAAAATTATGATCTTCTGTGCCCGAAAAAGAACACCCAGTATTTTCGAATTTCCAAAATCCGATTCCATATTTGCAAAGTTCACAAAGAGATGAATCGAATTGTGTACTTTTCAATATCCCGCATGCTCTTTCACTTATTGATTTCTGAATCTGAAAACTCAAAACTTTCCATTTTACCTCGATTTCTACCTATCCAAATGCATAAAACATCAAATTCGAAATCAGAAATTCAGTAGTGAAATAGCATTCGTATGAAAATCAAAAGTAGACAATCCAATTCAGTTTTTTGTGCAATTTTCAAATATGTAAGCATATTATGGAAATTCGAAATTACAGGGTGTTATTTTTGGGGCCCAGAAATATGATCAATTTTCGTTAATTCGGACCTGGATTTTTCTAGTGAATGATAGGTGAGGGGCTTGGGTAGATCAAGGAGAACTCGTGTACCAAATTCAAAAAAAATATACTGGGTGGTTCGTGATAATATTATTCGATTGGGAAAACTCAAAACATATTATTTCTACCTATCCAAATGCATAAAAATTCGAATTCAAAAACAGAAATTCCTTAGTGAAATTGCATGCGGAAAAATGACAAGTATACCATTCGGTTCAGCTTTTTGTGCACTTTTCAAATATGTAAGCGGATTTTGAGAATTCGAAAATACAGGGTGTTCTTTTTGGTGTCCAGAAATATCATCAACTCTTGTTAATCCGGACCTGGATTCTTTTCGTGACTGATAGATGAGTCGTTTTGGTAGAAAAAGAAGGAATTGTGTACCAAATTGCAGAAGAATATACTAAGTGGTTCGTAATAAGTTATGTCCTCACAAAGAATTGGGCACAATTGATAAAACACCCTATATCTCGGATATTAAACTTGTGAAACCCTACAAATATGGTATATTCAGAACCACCTTGATGAGCTCTACCCACCGTTGAAGTTTTTCCGTTTCCCAATGGGACACCCTGTATATGTATATAAAATTACTGACAATACTAAAATAAATAATTTCGGAATATGAATCTACGTACAAAAAATCAAGAGTGTGAAATACTTAGTTAATTTGTGTGTGTGAAAATGTAATGAGCACTCGAGAAAATCTGAAATAATTGACAAATTGTTCTATGGAACGAAATCCATCGATAGTTTACCTAATTCGGCTCTAATTGAGTTGAAATTTGACGACTGAAATTTTTTTGTAATAGAATTGGATTTTTTGAATAACGATTTCAATAAAAATACTGTTTTTCAAATTGGATGCGCACTGTTGAAAAAAAAAATAATTTTTTTGTTTTGCCTGAAGACGGATCTGGATTCTAAATTCGATTCATATTTAGTTTTGATGAGAAATATGAGTTGAATATACCTACCAAGTATGAATCGATTATACACAGTGGTTCAAAAGTTATATGACCTGACCATAGATGAAGATTTTGCCAAAATCAAGATTACGTTCTGTATCACAGTTATTGAAGATTGTAAATTCTTTAAAGATAGTTTCGAACAGGAAGCACGAAAATCAGAAGAAAGTATTCCTTGATCCGAGAAAATACAATAAAAACGGTAGGAAACATACAGGGTATGTCACGACGAGCTTACACTATCTCTATATCGAGAATCAGTCGGGAGAAATCCATGGAAATATGCATGTGATCAGAATTCTGAATATTGAACCACCCTGTATCTGTTCTGATCAAATATCAGTAAACAGTGAAACAAAAGTTGAGATAGGGACATGTAAGCCGTTTTGACCGATAATGAATATTTTCGACAATAAAAAATCTTAAAGTTGAAAAATATCGATTTTGAACACCCTATATCTCTGTAATTATTTTCGATAAACCCCAAGTATGATATATCGATGAAATCAGCTCTTCAGGGAGAATCTTGAAATGCTATAAAATACAGGGTGTTCCGTTCGAAATATCAATGTTGCTACTTCTTTCTGGTAGAAGCGGCATCACGGCATTGTCGAACATATCTTAAATGAAAAGAGCGGATACCAAAATATAAGCATGCACATTTTCATGGATTTATCCCGAATGATTCTTGATCCAAAGATAGTGTAAGCTCGTAGTGACATACCCTGTTTAGGGTAACAAAGTTAAATGAATACAGAGAAATATGAGGAAAAATTGAGAGAAATTCTCTGCACTCACCAGCGTGAAAACAGTGAGGCTTTGATGAAACAACACGAAACACTAGAACAACACACGATCCCGATATTATTATTATTATTATTGAATCGAATGAGGAATACAAAAACACTCTATACTCAGTTTCTAGGGAACACTCAGTTTGGAACGATAAATAATTCCTTTCGCGTATTTTTCGATGTCGATCACAAAATTTGACCCTACGTGATGACATCTAATATAAGACTGTATTGATTTACCACTTGGTCCCGAATGAATGACTAATAAGTTGAATCATGCTGCTAAAACCGATTAATTTCCGAACAAAAAATTATTTATCTATGACTTATGATGATGATGAAATTGAACGGGGGGGAGGGGAGATATTTTGTATACAGGTGCTATTTTTTGTTTCGAAAATCACTAACGATATGGAAGAATTTTACATAGGCTGAAAATATATTTTTTCCAAAATTCTCGTGATTATGAACCATTTCCATTACCACGAAATAATTTATCACAGTGACATACAGGCAAACAATTTTTGTTTTGAAAATATTGGTCACACATAGTGGAAATAAATCAAAGGAGTAGCTACTCTGAGATTTCTAGATGTATCGAGTGGTATCGGCTCAAAATACATATCAGATTTTTGACATTGGTTGTTTTTTAGGTTATATTGAAGTCATTGGCGTATCATACGTAATTTCCATATGGAATTCCTGATTCAACTATACCAAGATATAGTTGAACAATCCTCTATTTTTAGAGTTTATTACTCCAGCATAATCTTTGCGAGGTAGGGAACATATATTTTGTACTTAAAGCTCAATATATTTCACCAACAGGGACTGTTCTTAGACTGTATACCAGGGTTGACTGAATGGACTGAATGAATTCTGATTTCAAGCTGAGCAGTAGTTTAACTATGAGCTGAATGAGCTGAGCCTTATGATTGAGAAACGGTGAAAATCTCGATGTGGGTATCTGAACTCATGTTATGTGTGCTTCATATATTTTCGGAAATCCAACCAACCGCCCTTAAATAAAAAGTCATTTCCAAATAATTTATTGATGAGATAACAAAGAAGTAGGAATACATTATAACTTATGGGCACGTTATTTTCACTCTTGTATCCTACATATTTTCAATTTGTGATAGAGTAATAATTATATAAACTGATGTTAAAAGTGCAGTTTTGAGCAGTGGTTATTTGAATACCACTAGAAGTGAGATCTGGAGCCAATGCAGTTATCGTGATATTTTCATAAAAAACTTCAGTGACCCACAATTTGGTTGGAAATATTTTGCTATTTTGTGAGAGATTGCTGCACATACCCTTCAGCGATATTCATAGACTTCCAAGCAAGAATGTCTTCTCCAGAATTTGCAAGTAAACTTGCCGAGGTTCTTCTGAAACTATGCCCGGTATAATTTATAACATCAGGCAGTTTTAAGTATTCTGCAATTTTTGTTAGCGATAGAATTCTTTCCAACCATTTGGTAGATACATTTTCCTGCTCTATAGCAGACAAATAAACGTGTCTGGTATATTTACTATTAAATACCATATGATGTCACTCACTTTTTCTCCCAAGGAAGAAAAAGTTAGGGAGAACAAGTACGACGTTGCTCCCTACATTGAGGCTAGGAAATGTTTACCTTGGATAGAGGTAGGCGGAAATAGTTATTTTCCTAACAAGTGCGCAAAGTGTTGCTTTTTCGCACGCAAATACAGTTAGGCGAACGACGCGGAGCGGAGTTCGAATAAGTTTTTGCGTGCGGAAAAGACTCTTTGCCCACGTGTTAGGAACAACGTTTTTCCTACGAGCTTCATATCAAATAAAGAGGAAAATAAAAAAAAATTATGATGAAGTGACGGTGTTTCTAGATTTTTGCTGACAGAAACTGAGTAAAAATCTGACATTATGTCAAAGTTGACAAGTGCACTTGACATTGTTCAATGTTCATTGTACCAGTATATCACCTGACGAAGCTGCTGTGTGAGCGAAACATGTCGTGTGTTGAAAAAAAAATTGTGGAAATCTTATTGTTTGTGAAGTTTTTACATTTGTCATGGATTTCCATCAAGTAACGGTGAGCTATGTCCTACATTTGAAAAACTAAAGTTGGTGCTGATATCTCAAATCCTAGAAGAGTTGGTATAAATTTTATATTTTTTTCGAAATCATTTTGAAAAACTGCCATGAGAATGTGAAATTCCTATTTGAATATTTTCATAAATAAAGAAGTTATGGAGGAGACATGAAAATGATCAAAATCTGTTTTTTGCGTATAAAACAAAAACGAATAGATTTTATCAAAATATTTTTTCACATTATAGTTGGCCTTGACAAACTCGACATTTGGTGTCATTTAACCGACCTCGTATCTCTCACCGTTAAAAAGATACCCATGGTGAGCATGGTAAGTGGGACACACTGTATACCAAGTTAGTCTGAAATTTGCATTGTTACGAACGATTAAAACAAATAACAAATAGAACAAATTTCTGATTCACTGTTTTAGAGGCAGCATTAAAAGAGTGTTTTGAGGATGTAGTCGTAGGTACTCATAGAAAAAACAGGTCTAAATAATGAATAATATAGCTACTTATTGTCATTTAAAATTCTGGTGGCGGCACTGTTCCTCCGTCAGTTTAATCGATTTTCCTAAAAAAACATGTGCTTCAGGCCCGGACTGGCTACTATTTTGGAACCGGCCATTTTCTTTGACCGGCTCCCAATTTTCAGGTCCGTTTTCTTGGGTATAAATAATCGTAATTTCATTAGGATGATCATAGATTGAAACTCGTTAATCTATGTGATGAGACAAAGTGTGACCGGTTAAGTGGAAAAATAGTTGCGCATCCGGAGCTGGCTTCGAAAATTTGCAAAATCATTTCGTTTTTCAGTTATATGGAACAAAGTTGAATTTCTTTTTTTTTGTTATTAGAATTATAAAATATCTGAAAATATTTTAGATTTATGTTTTTTATCTCTACGGTCCTGATTACGTGTTCACAGATTCTTGAAGCTTATATAGCTCTGAAGCTCTGAAGTATTACACAAAGTGGTTTGAATGTGTTTCGACTTAGTTTAAGCTAATATCATCAATGTTTTTTCGAAATTCTGAAGAAAAATTATGATCAATTTTATTTATTGTGAAGAGAATTGAGTCAACACACTAATACATTATTGATTGGTTCTAATTATCAAGATTACTTCAAAAAATCTTATTACCT
The DNA here is from genome assembly GCA_918026855.4 of Phaedon cochleariae. Taxonomy (NCBI): domain Eukaryota; kingdom Metazoa; phylum Arthropoda; class Insecta; order Coleoptera; family Chrysomelidae; genus Phaedon; species Phaedon cochleariae. Next base: position 495,587 of record OU896720.1, read on the forward strand.
ATGACAAGTTCCTTCTAATGAATGAAAATACAATTATTTTTTCGATGTTTTCAGTTTTTCTAAGTTTAATGATGAAATAATTCGTTCTATCGAATAGATCAACACAGAATAAGAAGATATTATGCTATGTAGGTAGTAAAATAATAAGGTATGTGTTACTAAAGAGTATAGGCGTTGAAAATCGATCAGAATTAAGTGAAACTGATGATATTTTTCTTCAGAATTTAGAAGAGACATTGATGATGGCTAAAATTGAGTCGAAACTTTCAATCTACTTTGTAGAGTATATGATTGTATTACTTATTCAGACTGAAACTGGTACTGGTACTGGTACTGGTGGGGGACGTTTGCACGTCAGCAGCTAGTCTCTCATGGGACCTTTTTGCAAACCCCAAGTGTTTTCAATGACTGATGTGGTTCGCTCAAGAAAGCTGGCTAACATCCTTTTCAGGCACCGCCCATCAGCTCTCTTTCAGAGTTTTTCGGCTGTGTTTTGTAGGCTAGTAATGTACTCACTACCATATGCGCAGTGACAGGCCTGCTAGCTATCCTCGTCCCCCGTTAGAGACTGGGGTCTACTAAGCAGCTGGCCCGCTCTCACGCTCAGCTGGTAGTTTTCCACACCCACCTACATACACCGTCCTACTTCTACTCTGATGCTCACAACCACATCATCATCTCTTTCTGCGTGTTCTGTGTAGGCTTTGTTACTAACTCCATGGGCCACTTTAGGAGCAGCACTGTTAATTGGAACGCAACAGCGAATCGTGCAGGACTATCCCCAGCCGATGCTCCGAAACTTTACAATATTTAATTCGTAAATAAAATATTGAGAAAAGTTCCTTGCTCGTGAAGGGAATCGATATTCAGACTGAAATAAGCTTCCAGAATCTGTGAACGCACATCAGGATTCGTCAGGACCGTATCAAAAAAATTTATGGTTCCGTATTAAAAGGAGGATGAGTTTTTGGAGCACTCTCCAAGTATCTGAACGCGAACCACAAACTGCGCATTTATAGTTTCGTGTGACTAAAATTTCATTTCAATTGCGGTATGACTAAACTAACTCATTTACACGAGCATTTACACGTTCACTTCAAGGGTGAATATCTCGGTAAGGAACCGACTAGGAAAAAAATATTCGTCCTGATATTGAAGTTTACCCACTTGAGAATGGAAAGATTCAAAATTCAATTTCTATTTCATTCCTGCGCCCCTTCAGAAGTGGCAGACAACAAATGCCTCTCTTTCTGGCTGAAACAAATCCATTCCTTTCTAGACACACCCGATACATGCATTAACTACCCGTTTTCCGACCACAAGAGACAAATGAATTTATTTCTTAATTTTACATATTGACTTATGGACCATCATTATCTGTAAGTGTCCCCCGGTGTGCAGCGGTAAATACTTATAATAGTCATCCCTTGCTTGGACAGGCCCAGCCCATAAAGTTGTAGTAGAATAAATAAGGCAGAGCCGTAACATTCGAAAGGGGTTTAGGTAAAGACTGTTTGAAAGATTTCATTGTCTCATTTGATAAGGAATGGTCGAGGGAAAGGTAGAAGACAAGGTTGGTAAAGTCACTATGACGCCTAGTATGGTAGGGGAGTCGCAAAACTGGTTTTCGTCGACCTCTACATGACATCACATTTTACGTTCTAATTTTTTTTATCGCTTGGAGCGCACGAAAGGGAATCCCTATAATGTTCAAAGAACATCGTGCGTTCCTAGGGAGGATAGGGACAGGAGGTAGGTATTGGAATTTTTTTTGAACTTCTGGAGATTATATGTTGTTGGGAATACTTCCACAGGCAATGAATTCCAGATCCTAGCCGTTCTATGGATGAAGGAGTTTTGATAAAGTGCTGTTCGACATCTCTCGAGGTTGACAACGAAAGGATGTGCTGACTGGGCTTGTCTAGTTCGTCTGATTGGTATTGCTAGTGAAGGGATGATAGCAGAGATTTTCGAAAAACATTTTCCGTGGAAGTATCGATAGAAAAGTGAAAGGTTGCCGACCTTTCTACGGTGTTCCAATGATGTCAAAGAGTGAGTGAGTGAGTGTGGCGTCACTCACCAGGCGAATGGCTCTTCTCTGGATGACTATCCCATGAAAGAGTGTTGCTGATGGAAATACCGAGCATAGATATGGTGGGCTTGGTGGGGATGGTGGAGCCAGACATTACAATATCGGGCATACTGAGTTCCGCCTTTCTAGAGAAAATATAGGATTGAGTTTTGGTGGCGTTGAATTCAACTAGGTTGTTGGTTCCCCAGGCTGTGATTTCAGCAAGATCTTCATTGACAGCATTGACCCGTCTGCGCCGTGAGTTCTTAGTTTCCTGGGAAGAAATGGGAATTCTGGAAGAGAACGCGGTATGGAGGGTACTATCATCTGCAAAGCTGTGGATGGGGCAAGTTGTTACTCCCAACAGATCATTGATATGAAGAAGGAATAATGTTGGTGCCAAAATTGATCCTTGTGGAACGCCGGTATTGATGCCCATGGTATCAGACGATACACCGTCCACCACCACGTGAATCGATCTGCCTGAAAGAAAACTCGATAAGAGATGGCATAGCTGAGGTGGTAAGCCGTATGATGGTATAGTTTGTGGAGGAGTCCTTCGTGCCAAACACGGTCGAATGCTTTCGATATGTCCAACGCGACAGCTAGAGATTCCCCGTGTTTTTCTAATGGAGCTTGCCATAAATGGGTGACGTAGGCGAGTAGATCTCCAGTAGATCTTCGGTGACGAAAGCCGTATTGTCTATCATTGATGATTCCTGAGCTCTCCAGATATTTGATAAGCTCAATATTGATGGCTTTCTCCATCACTATGAAGATTACTGATGACAGGGCAATGGGCTATTTCCGAAGGCAAGTACTTTTCGTCCGCAGACACTAACTTTTCGTCTGCAAACACTTTTCGTCCGCTGCAGGGTGTTCAGTTCTACTGAATTTTCAGTAGATCTCGCGATTTTTGCATATTGATCTACTGAAAAATATTATGACACTAATTTATTATTATAATAGCCTATATAATTATTAATCTTCAGTTAATCACATAAACTTATGAATCGCATGATATTTGTGCACGCTCTGTTTGAATTAATTTTACAAAATAAGTGATAAAGGTATACAAAAAAGTACTACTGATGTGTATAAACCAAAAAAGAATAATACTTTATGTGATTCAGATTGAATTCAATTTTTTATATACCTCTGTTGTAACAGTTTGTTTCTTACGATTGATTTTGTTATTTGTTTTGTATTTTTGTTGTTCATTTTTACTATATTCGTTTACGTAAACAAAATACAAAACTGTAGCAAAAAAACTGACTTTATTCTCTTCAAAAATCCAAAAGCATAATATAACAAAATATTTTTGCAAACAAACTGGAACTATTGATTGAAAAAAATAAATGAATGCATGTATGCAACTTATAACTTATTCAGAATCGTCAATAGAGCTACTTTAAAGTTCGCAATTTTCTAAAGAATTGCAGCAATTTTCATTGCGTATCTGAGCATCATAGTGTCATTTTGGACAGCAATTTTTTTTCACATAATTGCCAGGCATCAGAATTCTCATTGAAATGTCAAGTTTACTTTGACAAAAAATCTCTTCGATATTTCATGCATTATTTGTACATCATTAGATGCATATTGAAAATTACTGTCCCCATGGTTTCTTTTATCACAATAAGAGATAAAATATATTTTTGACCAAAGGACATTACAAATCAGTCATTCCGATTCAGTGTTGAATAGCCTACATATTATTATTGCAGGAAATTTATGATCTGCAGCATTCAATTTGAATGCAATGGAAAATTGAAAACTATAAAACGGCTCTTATATAGAAAAGTTAGTTTTCCACATGTGGACTCTCAGATGTTGATGATGGTCAGGTTGCCATAATGCCATTGGATTTTTTAAGTTAAAAGTGAAGGTGATAATACGATTTGTTCCCATTCGAGAAAGTTTTAATTATTAATTCATGAATTTGAAATGGTCATTTAAATTAATCCACAAATTTTTTATGAATTAATTGGTGCCAAACCTGATTGAAACATCATACAGCGATGACAATAGCACAATTCAATAGTTTTCTTCCATTATGATCAGCATCCTCAAGGTGAGCGATTATTTTTCTCGAATGAAATGGTGATTGATGTTCCACCACCCAAAATATTAAAATGTTCCTTCACCAAAATTTACAATGCTTTTTTATATCCAGAAACACGTCAGTGTCTTGCACCAAGTATTCGTATGAATTGTTACATCCAGAAGACCGGTGATTTTGACCCATTTCAAAACGTCGAATGAAATTGAAACTTCGCACCTTCAACAAAGACCAGTTTTGTTCCATTATCCTGATAAGGATCTTCAGGATGAGCGATTTTCACATGCAGAGATACGACAGTGTCTGCATCAAGTATACTTTTATGAAAATAGTTACACCAGAGAAACATACTAAAAAACGCGCTTTTGTAGTTAATTAGTAATTAATGAAGTAATAAAAGTGTGTTGATACATACAGTGAGGACGTAAAAAGTCCTCCCCCCCCCCTTATCTTTTGAACGGAACAAGCTATCGAGGTCGGGTAAAATTCGTACTACTTTTACTACTTTTTGGTATAAAAATGATTGTGGTCACATGGCCTAGTGTCTAGACGGTACCATCAACTTTTTTTTAAATGTAAAGGGGTCTCGTGGCTCCTAGTTTTGAAGGCCTTCCGATTCTCTATCCAACACCGCTGTGTTTGTGAAAATCGACCAAGCCGTTTCAAACTGACAAGTGTTTGAAATTTGCTTCAAAAATTTTACAAATAAATTAAAAACCTAAATAACTTTTAATTGCAACAAAATTTTAATCAACAATTTCAACTATTTTAACAAGTGCTCGAAATGTTCACCAGAAAAAAAGTCGGTTTTGGAATTCATTCCGAACTTTATTAAATGTTTCCGGGGTAATACTGTAACACGTATTTGCTTGCTCTTCTAATTGACCCGCTGTTTCTATTCACCCCATTTTTCATGGTATATTTCTTATTTTTTCATATTTTGAGCTATCCACAAATTTAATTATTCAATAAATTTGTTTCCATTCACCTCTCAGATGGTTCACAAGCGAATAACTTGCTAAAACAATCACTGTTTCTATTAACCCTGCCTGATGAAGGGGTAAAAGAAAATCACCGCATTTGAATTTTTTGAAAATAAAACTGGAATTTTTCAAAACTCTATTACATGCATTCTCTCCTAATGATCTTGTCGCACATTTTCCATATTTTTAATCATCAAAAAAGTAAATATCAACTCAGCAACACAATCTGAATAGTCGAAAACTGTTTCTATTGACCCCATTCTACGGCACCTCCTCTGTCTATTCTCCCTAGGTACGCACGATGTTCCACGAACATTATAGAAATTTCCTTTCGTGCGCTCCAAGAGAAGAAAAAAAGATCAGGAGTCAGCCTGGACTTCCAGCTAGCAGTTCCACAAATTTTGCGATCTAATTTTGAACGGTTTGCGAGATACATATATCGAGAACTGTGACACAAATAAGGTTGTCTTAATAATTCAGTGAATAGAGGAGGTTTACCTTACAAACGGTCCGGTAGTTCTGAATTTTTGATATGTTATCTAGGATGGTTATGGAGTGTTTGAAATGCAAAATGCACAATTCCCTCTCCTCCGCGCCCACTGCCATATTGAAAAAACCGAAAAAAATAGGAACTTTCTCCAGATTTTCGCTTATATTATCGTTATGGTGCATTTTATCTACAAACGAGTCCCATTAAGTATGGTAGATGATTGAATTTCCTATAATTCACGTTTCGAATTTTGATCCTAGGACTGATAGTTACGGAGATATGCACCTTTTAAAAAAATTTAAAAAATCGCATTTTCCGGAAATTTGTCAAACTTCTCACTTTAGAACGCTGTAGTTCACTTATGGCCTATTCTAGGGAAACAAGAATCGGAAGAAGATTTGAAGAAATGCATGTACAATTTTCTTCACCCACCCTACGTAATGGGGCGTGAAAATGGAATTTAAACAACGGCATATTGTTTGTGGAAATGTGCGGAGTCAGTGGTCGGAGGTTGTTTAGCCAGATTGAGTTTGAGGGTACATCTTTTCAATCTGCTATAGCGAAGGGAGCTCAACGATTGTTCTTTACTGCCACCATATAGGGTTACCATTCTAATCTAGGGTTACCAAGATTCTCTTCCCTGCTACTGAAATTTCTTGGGGACTGGCAGCAGGGTCCTCGAACCTCTCCGCTTGATGGGTCTCTCCTAAAAAGTTGGCAGAATTTATTCTTTCCGAACCCAGAAATGTTAGATGTGGTGTCGCAGCCCGATATTGCGTGCAGGAGCAAGATACAGCCTTTGGAGTTGTACTTGTAGGAGGAGGCGGAGTAGATTGCGTCTGGATGTTTCCCTCTCGCTGGTTTTTCGAGGTAGACATTGTTCACCGCAGGTGTTGTGCCAGTCAGTGGGACGAGTAGGTCAATGTCTTCTCCGACAATGATGACGGCGTCGTACGTGGGGGACAGACATTTAGCTGTGGCAACTATCAACCTGTCAGCATCTTCGGAAGCTTGGTCTGTGACTGTATTTGACGCTTGCATTTCATTGCAGAGCAGCTTCACAAATCGGTCCTTGTTCCCCTCATTGGCCAGGAATTTATCCTGAGGTACGGTGTTGACAGTGGTTTTGTCAAACACCACGTTTGATGATGAGTTTGCCTTGTACCTTCTTGCTCGTTCAGCAATCTTGGTCCCTTGCTGAGAAGGATCTGTAGTGTAGCCATCAAAAATCACCATCACATTGGTGCCATAGTGTCGCTGAACGTACTTGACAAAATTCCGGAACATGCGTTTTTTTAATTTTATAAAAAAAATCATACCTCCGTAACTATCAGTTCTAGGAGCAAAATCTTAAACGAGAATTTTGGGAAATTTAATCCTCTAAAACATTGAATGAAGCTCATTTGTAGCTTGAATGCATCAAAACGAATATATACGCGAAAATCTGGAGGAAGTGCCGATTTCTTTGGGTTTTTTCAATATGGCGGAGGGCGCGGAGGGGGGGAAATTGTGCATTTTGCATTTTGAACACTCAATAACCATCCTAGATAACATATCAAAAATTCAGAACTACCGTTTGTAAGGTGAACCCATCTAAATAATTGTTAATACGGTTTCCATCAAAGTTTGTTGTATTCGGAATCAGTTTTACGTAGCAGTGTATTTTCCAGTTCGACAAAATGAGTAACAGGTGAGGTTATGTTGTTTTATCAGGTTTGTCTGAAATTTTATTAGGAGTAAAGCCATCAGAATATGACTATTATACACTAAGGAATACTTACGATTCAATAGAAAGTTTGTCTGTGGTCTGTACTTTACGCTACACTGAAAAAAAAAAAACGTATGATATATCATACGGTAGGCAAATGAATGTATTTTTGTTGCAGAAAGAAATTTTATGATCCATCAGATAATGCTCTCACAGCCAAGAACATTTATTGTATTGGTACTCTGCGATCAGATAGAATTGAAAAAGCTCCACTAACTGATCTGAAAAAACAGAAACGAGGTACATCGCATGTGTTGAGGGAAACGAAAACTAATTTAGTTCTGATCAGATGGCATGACAATAGTCAAGGTACCATCGGGACTAATTATTATGTGGAAAATGGTGCATATGCTTCACCGAAGGATTCTGCAAAAAATGGCCAAAAGAAGAAGAGAAACGTGTAGATGTCGATCAACCCAACATAATACACCTATATAATCAAGGCATGGCAGGTGTCGACATCCTAAAATCAGCCTCATTCAGTTCATACGAAGGATTGTGCTTCCTCTGCTGAGTTCTCCAATGTATTCAGCTGAACCTAAGCCCAAGGCAACAGGCTACACAAAGACGATTTGGTCGTTGTAAGAAATGTACCAAATTTTCCTGTGTCAAGTGTAATATTGGATTACATCCAGACAGCTGTTTCCGCTTATATCATACACCATCAAAATAATTGGCCCACTTTGAAACACTAATTGATATTTTAATAATTTGAATCAATGAAACTTTTATTTCAGGCATTTATTCATTATTTCATATTTTACCATCATACCTCATAATGCTAACCCCATATGCCTACCGTATAATATATCACTCCAAACAAAAAATATTAATGTTAAACATGTTCACATAGTTAATCTATATGCCAATTGGAACTCTTCCTGGAGAAATAACCAGAATCGACAAAAAAAAATTACTCATTCACTAATGGGTAAGTCTAAACTCAGAATGGGCGAGTGGACTGATAATGAATTATTGACATTCGATTACTCCACTGTGTCGTTAGGAATCTAAATTAATTTTTGCATCACTTCTCACGCTTTTTTATGCAAATAATGAATCTATGCGTTGTTCGAGATTTTTGATTATCAGAGCTCATTTCAAACGAACCTAATGGCCGCCATTTGGCGATATGTCGAATAAATGGTTATAGTTCATTCTTGACTTTTTCGAGCAACCAGCATGTCCAAATATTTTTTATTCTCCATAACAACATATCATGAGAACTGACAAGACCACGCCCATGTGTCGTGCGCCTTATTGGTTGTCACGTTCACCTATTCAAATGTCCTCTAGTGTGAATTATTATTATTATTTACACAAAATTAATAAAAGCAATGAGCCACAAATCATAAGGGAACATTTTGAGACAATTGAATTTTCATTGCTAATTAGGAGTACTATTTACCACTCAATTCAGAATTTATGAATTATCGAATAGGTAACTATTATTTCTGAAGTTCCCAATCGTATTTCAACACATTGCAACTATGCACCTACTTACGAAATCGTGGCGTCAATTTCTAGGCGTTTGAAAATTACCGTGGCATTATTGATGATTTAAGCACCTAAAAATCGACCAAAAAATTCTCAAAAATTATGAAATTCAAAGGTATTCGAGTGATGAGTCTATGAGTCTATCTAAGAAGAAAAATTGTTCACTCGCCTATTGGAAGGCCAATCAAACCGTGTGAAGAGAAATGTATTAATTTTAATTTGAAATATGGAAGCTAGTGCTTTAGTTTTCAATCAAACTGCAATAAAATGTGTGATCTATACGTAAATCACCCTCTATGACGATTGCTCACTGTGTCCGTATAGCTTTCGGAAGGTCGGCATCGATGTAAAGTGCCTCTTCATTTTAATCATTTTTAATTTAGAGGATGATTTATTTTGGTGAACAGGTGACTGATCGCATAGCACGCTATGAGCTATCAATTGAAAATTACCAAAAACGATAATGACCGTTATCATACGTTGAATTAATAAGATAATCTTCACCATCATCAAATAGATCATTATATCATTTACACGATGACCGGATTGTAGGTAAACATCAGCGGACTGACATTATTCAATCTTCACTTTCTCTGTGAGTCTGTGACCCCAACTTAATTAATATTCTTAAGAATTAAGCGCAGTAAATCCACAGAACTCAAAGACCTAAAAGCTCGCCTAAAAGGCTAATGCTATAGTGTGATAAATCACAAGCGTCTAGCTAGACCAGCGAATCTTCAAACATCGAGGTCATTTGAGGTCAACCACAACACATGATATTTCTTCCTTATTTATATTGAGAAACTAGGAAATACTACTAGTAAAGCGATAGCTCAGTGGTCTGTGTATCTGACTTCCGATGTACCCTAACAACACGAGTACATCCTAGGGACTTCCCAGGTACGTCCCTAATTCTATACTAGGACATCCAAAAGATGTCCTTCTGGTACGTCCCTGGGATGTACCGAGTACAAAGAAAGGATATCCCTAGGACATCCCAAGGATATCCCAGAGACATCCCTTCGACAAAAGAAAAAAAATGTAGGTCGAGTAGGGATTGAACTCGGGACCTTAAGCTTATCACTTTAAATCAACTTTGTCATCATAGTTTTAACATCACTTCGCAAATTACAAACACATATAGATATAAAAGAACATAAAACAGAACTTCTTCTGTGTGCTGTGTCCTCCGCGTGGTGCAGAGGTGGCTGATGTTGGCCAAGGAATGTGAGTGTATATGCGAGGTGTTAGTCACAGAGGCCTATCTCCTAGGGACGAGCCCTTTATATAGGTAGTCTCATCGAGGTCACCCAAGGGGGTGGGGGAGTTGATCAATCGCTCTCAGTGGTGAATAGGTTCTTCTTTGTGATAGAGGAGAATCAAAATTGGAAAAACGAAAACCTCCTTCTGATTTGTCTCGCCCAGACCTACCCACACTCCGCACCCGACTCTGGCTGTGAGGCCAGTCATCAGGCCCAGGAGCGTCTGCATGTCTGACCGAATTCAGTGTCAGTTTGTCACTCCTTGAGTGGCATTGACACTATTTTATTTGCGTTTTTTTGGGGGGAGATTGTGCAGTCCGGGCCCTCCTCAGAGCCCTGTAGATGTTGTTGGGCTGTGGGGGGGGTCCCGACTATAGATTATCTGGCTCCTCAAAAACATCGGTTGATGCATAGGTATATCAGCCCATGTTTTTTGCGGGTGTTGTGATGCCTTTTCGTTGTGGTCATATTCCGGGTAATGACACTTCCAGCGATGTGGTATTTGTAGAATTTATTGTAAATTTTCCGGATATAGTCACTGACTCTAGGCAAATTACCACATCTCTCGTGGAGATCTGCCACTCGTGAGTATCTATCACCGCTGGTGATAATACGGAGTACTTTGTTCTGCAGCACCTGCAACCTATTCATATGAGTAGGTGGGATGGTGCAGAACACCGGACACGCATATGTCATTACAGGCCTGATGATTTGCTTGTATACCAGGACCTTGTTCTTCAACGAGAGAGGGGAGGTTCTGGATATCGAGGGGTACATTTTCTTGATGGCATTTTGTGTCTTTTGGATCAGGTAGTTAGTGTTTTTCCAGAATGACATACGGGTGTCCAACTTGACTCCCAGGTATTTCACGGGGGTGATGTCCCTCACCTCAACCCCTTTGACGGTCAAAGGTCTGCTCAACGTAAAGTTATTAACTTTTCGGTGGAAATTGATAACTTCCGTTTTCGCACCGTTGATGCGGATCTTTGACTCGTCAAATACGGGCGTTAAAAATGGGATGCATTATGCATTTACGAATTCTGTCTGCGAAAAATGGTCATTTCTTGAGAAGTTTTGAGACTATATCCTTTATTTTCATTACAATTAATACATTTTCGAAAAAATTCGACTCAATATTTTGATGAAATTTAATGATGTGAATGGATATCAGATATTCCAGGGACACGAATGGGATAACCTATAGGGATGTACCAGGCGGGATGTCCACTGGACAACCACTGCGGGACATCCCCTGGATGTCACAATCCTGTCCTTGTACCGCGGGACAAAAAATTGACGTACCTAGGACATCCCTGTGTTGTTATAGGGTAGTGACTGGGGCTCAATGCCTGGGAGGCGCCATTTTTTTTACTCAATTAATTTTTCAAAAATGTACTTTTTAGGAAAAGGTTAATTTAGGACAAGCTATAGGTTGAAAGTACTTTTTTTTCATGCAGAAGAGATTTTCCTTCCTCATATCAACCATATCAAATGAAAAATCAAGGTCCGTATTTGAAACATAAAAATTTATGATGGTTTCTGGAAGACGAAACGTCGGATTTCAAATTCGAAAACGCCAGCTTGTAGAGAAAAAAAGATGGCCATGATAAGGGTATCATTTCATTTCGATTAATTGGTTCAAGTAACTTGAGAAAAAATAAGAAAGGTTTAAGGAAATTTCGTTTTTTTTCCTATATCTCCGAAAGTATTCGGAATTTTCCAAGTTTCAGAACGGTTGTTGTAGACATAATGCATAAAAGCGAGCAGGTTTGTCATCATTTAACCGACACTGTATCTCTAACGGTTTACGAGATCCCAACGCAGATAAAAAGGATCTCATCAATCAAACGAATCATTTTTTTTAAATAAAATTGATTCATACAAGAATGTTTCATTCGAATGGAGCAATTTACACTTGTCTCAAAACAATCGGGTTGCTTGCTTCGTTTCTTGTAAGTTCTTGATATGAATTTGCTCAATAAAAACAGTATATTTCTTCATTCAAGAAAATCGTGACTACCAGTGACATAAATTCCAATTTATATTGGCTCAAGAAACTCTCTGCTTGTCTAAAAGGCTTGCAGTGACGTATATACAACGGTGGGAGACAACTGAACGACTGCGCCCATTCGACTAGTCAGTCGTCAGCTGTCATTTGCCATTGCCGCTGTGGTTTATTTTGCTTAACACATTTGTTTTTTAACGGTGAAGTGTTCAAAAATCATTTGCGCTGAGTCATGTATATGATAATGGTGTGGTATCATCTTCACAGCAATGCAGCATACCACATTTGAGGACAATCTGCGAGCGTGAGTTAAATATACGTATATAGGTATATTAATATCGAACGGGAACGAACTCTGAATTTTGTATATTTTTGTAAGCTGTAGGAAGAAACTTCACTTCCAGCTCGTTTCCTCCTCTAAACAAGGAAGATGAAACATTAGCCACAACTGCCAAGGAGAAAGCCAACATTTTTGCTCATTTATTTTCTGGAAATTCCACTCTGGATTCATCGGGAAAACAACCTCCAAACATAACGCCAATAATTGACAGTCATATGCTCGAGATCACCTCCCGCCAACGTACTATAAGGAAGATTTTATTTGCTGTCAACACCAACAAAGCTTGTGGCTCCGACGGAATCCCACCGATTGTTCTCAAGAAATGTGCTCCCGAACTAACACCTGTTCTCTGCAAGTTGTTCAACTACTCTTACAAATTGGGGATATTTCCGTCCAACTGGAAAATTGCAAGAGTACAACCAGTTCCTAAAAAAGGCAAAAAGACCCTACCTAGCAACTACAGACCGATCGCACTGCTATCTATCATTTCAAAGATATTGAAGGAAGCTATCAACATCGAGCTCATGAAATGAAAATATGGTGAAACTTGATATCTCCAAAGCATTCGATCGAGTCTGGCACCACGGACTCCTCGCCAACGCCAAGCTTCCATCTTATGGCTTGCCTCCCCTATGTTCTCTGCCAGCTAGTTTTCTCTCAAACAGGTCTCTCCATGTAGTGGTCGACAGAGTTTCATCTGACTCTCTTACCATAAATGATGGTGTTCCGCAAGGATCAATTGTAGCACTAACACTATTCCTACTCCATATCAACGATTTGTTGGAAGCAACTTCATGTCCAGTACACAGCTTCGCGGATGATAGTACCCTCCATACCGCCTTCTCTTCCAGGGCTCCAATACCAGCCCGACAAATCAGAAACGAACGAGGGAGAAATGTTGACAACATAAATATGGACTTGGCAACAATTCTCGAATGGGGATCCAATAACTTGGTAGATTTCAATGCAAGCAAAACACAAGCATGCCTTTTCTCTAGAAAAGCCGATCTCACTGTGCCAAACATAAGCATGTCAGGAGTAACCATACCTTTGAAGACATCCATTTCGATGCTTGGTATTACTATCAGCAATAATCTTTCTTGGGAAAATGCATCCCAAAAACTTGGTTTTCTGTTTCGGGCCAGGAGCTATTTCACTTCCAGTCAGCTGCTTATGATCTATAAGGCACAGATCTGACCTGTCCTGGAATACTGTTCCCATATTTGGAGTGCAGCACCCAAACATACCCTGAAACTGTTGGATTTTGTCCAAAAAAGGGCAATTCGTCTCGTGCATGGGTGATGCCTCGCTCATAAACTCACTCACTTCTCTGGAACACCGTAGAAAAGTTGGCGATCTGGCTTTATTCTATAGATATTTTCATGGACGATGCTCTTCTGAAATATCAACAATTGTTCCTTCCTTGGCAGTCTCCGCGAGATTAACCCGTCGAGTTGGGGATTCGCACCCCTTCGTGGTCACTTTGGAAGAAATGCAGAACATCTCTTTCCAAAGACTCGTTCATCCAACGAACAGCGAGGCTCTGGAACACATTGCCGAGGGAGGTGTTCCCCGAGGCATATAACCTCCAAAAATTTAAGAAGAACACCAATTCCTACCTTATTTCCCTTGGCTCTTACGATGGTCTCTGAACATTACAGGATATCCCTTCTCGTGGGAACCAGGATATGTAAAAAAAACGGAGGTGTTTTTCCTTCTTATTTTATCGGAAACTCGCTAAGAACCTTGATATCAATCATACCTCAAACCATACCTATATTTGATGATTTTACTATTATGTATCTGTTTTCATTAATATTATTCATGTTTTTATGATTGTTATAATAGGATGACTAAGTTTTGATAATAAAGCATTTTGTTTACGAAGTGTAAGAGTTAATTTTATTCCTTTTATGGTAAGACCATCTGTATTTTGATATCCTTCAAAATGGTATTCTCTTGGCACAAGAAAATAAGGATCTTCTTGATAAATATCTACTCATAATGAGACATTATCACTTTGTAACAAGCTAGAAATTTCTTGATTCTAGAACGAAATTGTTAAACTATGATGAGAGATTATCTTGACAATAGAAGAATTTTCTTGTTTCAAACTAATTAATTCTTTCTTCGACCAATACGCACTGTGATAATAAATAAATATTCTTCTGAATGAAGATTTTCTTTTATGTATAAGTTAAGAAAGTTCCGTAGAAAAATCGAACATATATTTGGTTGGACCTATTCAAGAGAGCCATATGGTTGAATCAATGCTGATCCGCATTGAATCACCGTGTACACTCGTCTGCAGGTACAGTAGATTCTGTATGAAATATTTCCTCATTGTCAGTTGGATGGTATATGTGTGTCAATTCACATCTTCCAAATATGTGGAGTTACAATAGTCTGACAACGATCTTCCCGAAGAAGACTTGATAATAATATCTGAGATTTATATAGGGTGGCTCATTATGACAAAAATGCGCTCATTAATATTGATTTTGTAGGTTTTTTCTGGAAAGAAAAAATGCTCGGAAACAGGTAGACCAATAATTAGACAGCACATGATTCAGCTTCAAGCTATTTAGATGTACCTATACCTAATTATATATTATACCTCTTGAATAATTGATTCACCGCCTCATTAAGAAACCTTTTTTCAGGACTAGACCCGAGATGGGGATATATATTTGAAAAATGGTCATTCCAGAGAGTTTATGATTACAAAAAATATGGATACTCTCGCATGAAACTGATTGCTGATTGTAGTTCATGTTTAGTGAACTCATGTATTTGTCATGACTATTTGACAGGCGCGTATCTAAGGGGGATAAATTGATAAATTGATAAACAAAACACAGAAATTTACTGTTACTCAAATATACAGGGTTACTGGTAATTCGATACATTCCTTTGGAGATGTGATAGGATAGGGGAGGTGGTAAGGAGTGGATTTAACCATGATATGCATTATGCAAAAGTTGATAGTTTTTGAGATATCAAAATTTTCCTGTTTTTCTCCAAAAGGTAGACTTCCTGGGTTCAAAAGTCAGTTCCCGAAAATCTGCTGTACATTTTTTCAATCTTTCAACTAGGATACATGATCAACACTATTATATTATTTTTAGAATGAAAAAATTTCAGAAATAATTCAGATTATAGATAAATTGTAATCACAAAGTCGTATTTCCGTTTGTGAATTGTGGATTTCAACACTTTCTAGCGGGTATTTTGAGTGAAATCTCTCAGTCACATTTGTAAAAAATTTGTTAAAACTGCCTTAAGGCAATTGCTATCTACCTGGGTACTTGATACAGGTTTGTTATTTCAAATGAATATTAAGAACGTACTTGAAAAACTTCTAATAGTATTCATTTTTTACGAATCCGAGAAGAATACATGTTCAGCAGCGTCTTCTTATTTCCATCTTTGTTATTCTATTTGTCAAATTATTTTGTATGAGCGGGGCAGCGTTGGTTATTCCTTGTATGAGCTCTACCTGGGTATTCACTGGGGTTTCAACTAGCGCGAACTAGCGCTTCCATATAATCCCACACCTAATAATCAAGGGGGGTTAGGTCAGGTATTCGCGCTGGCCAACCCATTGGACCTGATTCAACGGTTCAAAAAACGTTCATTCATGAACTGTCTAGCGATCAGCCGAACCGTCTTGTTGGAATATCATTCGTCCTCTGATGGCGAGAGAAACATCATCAAGAAGCTCCTGTAGATCATGCCGTCGAAAACGTTTATGCAAATGTGGTCCTATTAAGTAACTGTCAACGAGTCCCATACACACATTACCAGAAAACTTTTGTTCAAAACTAGTTTTTCTTAAACGGGGGCTTCCTTCGGCCCAATAATGGAGGTTATGAAAATTTGTTATGCTATTTGGATGCCTCGAGCAAATAAGAAAAAAAAATAAAACTGCTGTATCGCCAAAAATAAATACTGATAGGTATTTTTCAATAATATTCTTCACTATTCGTTTAAAATAACCAATCCGTATCAAGCACTATTTCAATTCATTTCAATTGTACCCAGTTAGATAGCTATTGCCTTTAGGAAGTTTTGAAAATTTTTTGACAAATGTGGTCTAGAGATTTTTGTAAGAATGTGTTAAAATCCACAATTCACAAACATAAATACGACCTTGTATTTATTATTCATCTATGATCTAAATTATTTCTGGAATTTCTTCATTCCAAACATAAGAGCATAGTGTTGATCATGTATTCCAGTTGAGTGGTTGAGAATATGTACAGCAGATTTTCGATAA
Organism: Phaedon cochleariae; assembly: GCA_918026855.4. Classification (NCBI taxonomy): domain Eukaryota; kingdom Metazoa; phylum Arthropoda; class Insecta; order Coleoptera; family Chrysomelidae; genus Phaedon; species Phaedon cochleariae. Next base: position 512,344 of record OU896720.1, read on the forward strand.
ACTAACTTTCAAACCCTTAAAGTATTCCTTTTGGAAACAGAAAACAGAAAATACTGTCTGTAGGTTAATCGAGGAGGTGGTACATTCATTATTCCAAATATTTTTGGGATTTTCTCTCCTCATTTCTATAAAATAAAAATATGAATATTATTTCAATGTACGTGTAGTAAGGACAAAATTGCCCCAAAATGTCACTGCGTTTAAAGAATTTTCCTATCAGAGAGCCTAAAAGAAATATTCACTTGTCAATGACCAGGGGCGGACTGGGTTGAAAAAAGCTAGAGGGCTTTGTGAATCAAAGGGCGCAACATGAAATGATTGTCTGAGTGTTCATACAGAGGCGTAGAAGTGTACCATTTTCTTTTTAATCCGAATCTCAACTCGGATTTGGCCCAATATTGGAATATTGCATGAAAAATTAAAGACAACCCCTGATTATTGATGTATGATATTATCTCCTTCTCGAATAAACAGATACATTCTTACTATCTGAAAAAATACCAACTCAATATATTCATCTTCTGCATGTATTCCTCCAAATATAAGCTTTTAAAACGATTCGAAACAAACATCAGAGTTCCATGGATTTTGAATAGTGTTTGAGTGTTTGAGAGTATAGGCCATGACAATGATAACAATTTTATTTTTTACTGATCAGATTTGCAATCATTCTTATTATTTTATTTCAAAAATCGATCAAACTCTGTTAGTCTTAGATACTCAAGAATTGAAAAATATGGAAGATGATTATATTGAATGATGTGTCTTAGGAAAGCTCTTTGAGAGGTCTTTCCGTGGTAAAGAAATATACAGTGTCCCATCAACGACTTAATAGACACAGTATTGCTATTTCCCAAACAGTAAGAGATATGAAGTTGATTAGATAGGACAAACGTTGCTTAATTTGAACTTATTCAATACGTTATGCACTTTCGAAAAATGTCAGCCGTTCCTGAAATATTTTGAAGACTGAAAATCACTGATTTCGTTCCTAATTATTCTCTTGGTTAATATTAGAGAAAAAATATTGAAATTTTGTGTGAACAGGTAATTAATCATGGATGGTAAAGAAGTTGGGATTCTCAGAAATATTCTATCTATTATTTTCAGAGATTTACTAATTCAAATTCAATCATAGAAATATAACTGGAATAAAACTTATGTCAAGACCAAGTCTTACACTGAATGATAACCTTCAATAATAGTTAAAGGAAATAGTATCTATCTATTATTCAACGAAAAATTTATATTCTGAGGTTCTCTGTGCATTTTGTAATAATGTAGCAAGTTATTCATGGTTATTAAGAAGTATCGATATTGTAGTCATGACGACTGATAATATATGTTTTCTCATTTTCATGGCCTACCACATTTGAAAATGTTTTCACTGTTCTTTAGCGCTATTTTCATTCAACGGTATATAAAAACAGATATAGCGCCCATAAGAAAAACGTAGTTTGCATGTTGAATCTCTGAAAATATTGAAAAATATTTCTGACAATCCCAACTTCTTCATCATGATCAATCACCTGTTTATATACAAAATTTCAATAGCTTTTTCCAAATATTAACTAAGAAAAGTTTTTTCAAAATATTTCAGGAACGGCTGACATTTTTTGAAATTGTAAAACGTCAGAATTCCAAGTAACAATGTCGTCATTCCAAGTAGAAAGTCTGCATTCGAAAATGAAATTAAAAACGTTGCTTTCTGGCCTTCGTAAGGCGCGATAGCAGCGCGTTTTTTCTTCCTTTGCTTTCTTGGATTCTTAGTATACCAGGGGCAAGGGCGCCACTGGGCAAAGGCGCGGAGGGCTTCGCCCTCCCGCCCTCCGGGCCAGTCCGCCCCTGTCAATGACAATTTGTATTGAAAAAAGTTTGGAGGAGAGAAATAAAGGTATATAGAAAAATATAAAATTTTCACTTATCTTTGGACGTTTCGGGACCGATTCTGCTCCCGTTTTCAACATAAGAAATGATTATTTCAATAGCTATGTCGTATCTGTCTTGAAGCGTTTCAGTTTTCATTGACAATTGGTGACGTTGGCATTGGCAATCAAATGAGTTACAGGATGTTTTCATTAGTTAATCTTGAATTTACCATTTTCATGTTCAGATTTAAGTAGTGAATACCATGTTCTGTCTATATCAACTGAACAAGAAGCAATGCTATTGTCTCCGTTCAGAAGAATGCAAGCAGATTCCTTGATTTTTCTCTTCTGGTTGTTATCTTCTTTTCCATATTATTCCACTCTGCCATATGTTGTCCGTCTTCAGTAAGGATATGTTCAGCTAGTTTCGATTTATCGATGTGTCTTTTCTTTATATTGTACGTATGTTCCTTCGTCGTTACTGAAAGAGGTATCTTGGTTTCAGCTGTATAAAACTTTCCACAAACACAAGGTATACTGTAAATACCCCGATGGGGCTGAAAGGGTTAAAGTTGCAACTGTAAATTAGGAGATATTTAAAAGAGTTCCTTCTGTCTATTTTACTGCAACTGTAAATTAGGCAAATGTTCGTGGAGAAAAAGATGGCAGTTCAGACGCATCGTGAGATTGACAGTTGGTTCGATACACTCATTCACTCAATGAGATTCTTTGCTGAAGATTCAATTATAAATTCCGGGGGGAATAAGTTAGCCGAGTTAATTTTCAAACTCAATAACGTAGCTTTGCTGAATAGCTCTCTTTTTGGATATTCAACAGATATAATTCAATGTTCGACGTGGAAAACAGCCAGGAAAGTAGTTGTTTTCTGTTGAATATTCAGAATGATATTATATACATATCTTTATATGAAGGAGAATGCAAATTCTCTACTTCAGAAGATTTTGTTTTCAAATTCTTATCGTGTGTGTTCAATAGATGTTATTCAATATTCGTCGTGGCATATAATAATAATGGCCAGGAAAGTAGTTGTTTTCTGTTGAATAAACCGAGAAAGAAATAATATTTTCATCACATGGAGAATGCGAATTCTCAATGTATTTTTTTATTTATATATCCATTTTTTCGTGTTCATAAATATATCTGAGAATATTCCTTTTCAATAATTTCTGTAATATTTTGTTCAATATTTGTTAAGAAGAGCATTCATTCACACACGAAAAGTACTGTGCACTAACTGATCATTTTTTCTTATAGATGGGGTACCTTAGAATATCGTGTATTTTGTTTATATTACAAACAAGTTCGCTATATGTACAACAATCTTTATAAAAGCTAATAAAGAACACTTCGTAATGTTTAGGCACGAGTTGTTAGAGTAACATTGCCCATAAAAAATGTGTGTGTGTATGTACATACCTGTGTCGCCTTGAATTGAATCAACATCCACCTTGTACCGCAGTATCTTACAGAAAATCTTCAAATAATCTGAATATAACAACGAATCGAACGATATACTATATTCCAGAGGCGTGTGTATACAAGAGAATAAGGCATATTCTTGAGATGGGTCAAATCAAACTTTAGCTTATATAATTATTTGAAAAACCCATGGAAATTTCAAAGGGGTTGAAAGTAAGGCTGCCTAAATATTTTTTATACATATGCAGAGTTATTTTTTCATAAGTGTGCATGCTTACAATGTGTTATAGGAGAAAAATCCAGGAAATTATGAGTACTTGTGGGGTAATCCAAACAACCTTGCTCGACACAACAGGGGTCTTAATTTTTCTTGAGAACAACTCTGTATCAATGAATATGTTGATCATTTGAAACCAGAATGAAAAGGAAGAAATCAGATCATCAAATTTTGCATTCTCATTCAAAAATATTGATATGTAAAGACAGGGTGACAATTTGAAAATGAGCAGCACTCAATATTTCCTCAACTAATGACTTTATGAAAATTTGGCGAAACACGTCAATATACAATATGCAATATGTGTCTCTCTTGTAATGGAAACACCCCTGTATCTTACGTATTCGTTGGGTGAGGTTACTGAAATTTGCTGGAGCAAGAGATATACCAAAAATGTTTTCTATGACCCAGTGGGGTCATCTTCAGTGATATACACTGCACGCCAACAGCCGTGGAACTACACACATATCCGGAAAATAATATCAAGAGACAAGATAGGTTGAAAATCACTTCGAATTCGGAAACAATACGTCCGAATCATTAACTACCCATATTTCGACGAATAATTAGCGAATTCAATCATCCATAATTCATTTCAATGACACCCGTCATGATTTCTGATCAATTATATCACTCCAGATAGTCTATTCGTGAAAACTGACTTCATGATCATAAATTTCAGAAAAACCATCGAGTGAATTTTCCGATTCAATGAATGTTTGCTCCTGGAATGTCGGTGGTTCTGTGGCTGCTGGCGAGCAATATATCATTGAAGATGATCCTACTTGGTCATTGGTCTTGCTCCTAGAAATTATAGACTTCTAAACCAATGACTACTTATGATACGAAAAATATGAATAGTTAGTGTTTTGGGCGTCCTGATTCCGAATCCGAAGTGATTTTCAACCTATTTCGACTCCTAATATCATTTTCCGGGGATTAAGGTGGTTACATGTCTGTTGGCGAGCAGTGTATATCACTGAACATGACCCCACTTGGTTATAGAGTGCATTTTTGGAATATCCCTCGCTCCAGCAAATTTCAGGATCCTTACCCAACGAATACGTAAGAAACATGGGTGTTTCCATTAGAAATGAGACACACTGTATACACACACCGGCAAAAAAACCGACCACCAAACATTTTAGGGAAATTGTTCACCCTGTAATTTTTTTTCTTCTTCGATTCTGGTGAGATTTCGATCAAATCGTGTATTCATGTTACGGGATATTACTTTCTATGGAAAGCTGATGGCTTGATCGTTATATAAAGGGAAAAACAAAAGTTACCCTTTCGCCGTTAACTTCTTAACGACCTGTGGCAATAGTTGAACACAGCTTCATTACGTTTTAGATTGAGTTGTGATCCCATTTCAGCACCATGGTGTTTGATTCACGTTGATAACTTTTTTTTTAGAAGATACAAGTGTTTTAAGAAAGTATGGAATTTTTCTATGTTTATATTAACAATAATCTAAACCGTTCTCCAACTTTCAGCTTCATCATATTTTGAATTGATCTATTCCTTCTCAACACAAAGGTTCTTGAATCTTGTCAATAACTTCTCTTCTCTCAAAAATAAGATATTGATCCCAATCAATAGAATATTATGTAACTAACAAGTGTTATAAACGTCATTTTAGTAATGAGTATTTTAAACACGAGCGCAACAGAGCGCGAAGCGAGTGTTTAATAAACGATTGTCTAGAAGAGTTTGTAAACGCGTTACATACTATACTCTATACTTTTTCTACGAACTCATTATTCTTCTCTTCGACAAGATCTCATATTTCCGAAAATTAGATTTGCTAACCTCCAGAATAATTTGAAGGGAATGGGAATTGAGGATATAATACATATTTTTTTTATATTGATAAGTTATATTTTTCATATCATAATACATCATATTATTTTATCCGATTTGAGAGATGAAGTCAATTCTCAATTTCTGAGGATTTTTCATTTTCCATGCTCTCTTTCTGAATGTTCAACAGATAAAATTCAATGTTCGACGTGGCAAATAGCCAGAAAGTAGTTGTTTTCTGTTGAATATTCAGAATGATATTATGTGCATCATATCTTTATATGAAGGAGAATACAAATTCTCTACTTCAGAAGATTTTGTTTTTTAATTCTTATCGTGTATGTACAGGGTGGGCAAAATTGGGCGTTTTCACCGTCTATCTCAATAACTAGGAGGAGTTATCGAAAAACCGATATACATGTTCCGGGTTCGATTTTGGAGAAACTTCGAATGGCACAATCAAAATTTCGATATCTTCGTTTTTTTTAGATACAGCGGGAAATTGAAAATTTGCAGATTTCGATTTTATTTTCTGACTACTTTACGGTGAGAGGTATCAAAAAATTTCGAACGTATATATATACAGTATGATGCGTGGAATCCATTGGCATCATCAGAAATTTTATACAGGGTGACGTTGAAAAGATACGGCAGCCAATTATGTTTTTTCTAACGGAACACCCCGTATATTTTGGCACAGTTGAATAGTCCCAGGCGTTCTCATTACAAATATATGTATAACCCTACCTTCTCCTTCCACAATTTCAGATATATTCGCAAAAATATATTCAGTGTGTCACATTTCTTATGGTTACACTCCCGTATCTTCTGTAAAAATAATTGAGGTAGTATTCAAAAATTCGCAACTGCCAGAAAGATACAAATGATACACTCATGGAATCATGGACCAAGTGGGATCATCTCCAATGATAACACTGCTCGCCAGCAGCTATGGAATCATCGATATTTCTGGATAATGCTATATCAACAGGCAGAATCGAGGTTGAAAATGACACTCTGTATATATTCACCAAAGGTGGAAAATGAATATCATAGGGAATGTTATTTCCAGACAAATGGATATTTGGTGAGAAATAAAATGGGAAATTATTCGATTTGATATCATTGTTATCAAGACATTTGAGATACAGAAATAAGACCAATAATTTACTCAATTAGAAAATCAGTAGGTTGCGTTGAAAAATATAGCCTTATAGAAGATGTCCAAATTCCAGATACAGAACAATTTTTTTATGGACCAATTCGATGGCCCCCCCGTTCACCAGACTTGAGTCCTTTGGATTTTTCCTTGTGGGGATTTCTAAAAAACCATATATACCGCCGAAATCACCAAAACGCTGAAGAACTACGTGAAGACGTTATTTCAGCATTCCAAAAAGTGAGACCCATTCATAACACCAACGCAGTGAATTCTGTAAGGAAACGATGTGAAGTTTGCTTAGGCCAAAATGGAAGACAATTTGAACATATTCTATGAAGCCATATCTTTATTTCTTAAATAAATAAATTATTCCTCTTATTTCTGTATCTTAAATAGTTTGAATGTCTTGATACCAATGATATGAAATCGAATAATTTCTTATTTCATTTCTTACCAAATATTCATTTAACTGGAAATTACATTTCCTATGATATTCATTTTCCACATTTGGTGAATATATACAGAGTGTCATTTTCAACCTCGATTCTGCCTGTTGATAGCATTATCCAGAAATATCGATGATTCCATAGCTGCTGGCGAGCAGTGTTATCATTGGAGATGATCCCACTTGGTCCATGACTCCATGAGTGTATCATTTGTATCTTTCTGACAGTTGCGAATTTCTGAATCCTACCTCAATTATTTTTACAGAAGATACGGGGGTGTAACCATAAGAAATGTGACACACTGAATATATTTTTGCGAATATATCTGAAATTGTGGAAGAAAAAGGTAGGGTTATATATTTATTTGTGATGAGAACGCCTGGGACTATTCAACTGTGCCAAAATATACGGGGTGTTCCTTTAGAAAAAACATAATTGGCAGCCGTATCTTCTCAACGTCACCCTGTATAAAATTTCTAATGATGCCAATGGATTCCACGCATCATACTGTATGAATATACGTTTGGAATTTTTTGATACCCCTCACCGTAAAAAAGTCAGAAAATAAAATCGAAATCGGCAAATTTTCAATTTCCCCCTGTATAGTTATTGAGATAGACGGTGAAAACGCCCAATTTTGCCCACCCTGTACAATAGATGTAATTCAATGTTCGTCGTGGCATATAGCCAGGAAAGTAATTGTTTCCTGTTTTCCCAAAATTTATTGGTGGTCGCTTTCTTTGCCGGTGGACATCTTGTGAGGTATTCGTTGCCATCGTCCACCAATTCTCGTTGCTACATTACATTCAACCTTCAACCCCTTTTCCGTCGGGGCCACTACCCCTAAAATTTCAAATGGCAATCCCGAATTATTTTGCTACTTTAGAAATCCTTATGTGATTCCAGATAAGTTTCATTCATTTTCAATTTTTCGTTTTCAAAATTGCGGTACTCAACCTCACGAGTACTTGGATTGTTATTTGGTTGTCCCCCTTGAATTTTCGCCAAATTTTCATGATTAGTTGAAGATATATTGAGTGCTGCTCGTTTTCCAATTGTCACCCTGTATGTTTCATTAATGAGTGTGACAATTCCAAAAATTCCATAACCGTTTCGAGAAAACAGATGTTTTTTTTTATTGCACAGCCTCAATTATCGTCCTGTATAATCACACAAACATATCATTTCCTTGGGTTCAATAGTCAATAGTCAATAAAACGAACAATCAGAAAGTGAAAAAAAATTGAAAGTTGGTTGTGAAAGTAAAAAATCATCATCAATCAAAATGGATCGAAAAATTCGAATAGAAATATTCTTCACTACCAAGGTGAATATTTTTTTTTTCGCCACTATCAATATATTTCTATTATTATGTTTCTGTGAAACTGAAATATGGACCTATTTGCAAGCACTTCTTTTCAATACTAATTTAAATCTATTAAATACTGTCTGTAGGTTAATCGAGGAGGTGGTACATTCATTATTCCAGATTTTTTGGGATTTTCTCTCCTCGTTTCTATAAAATAAAAATATGAATATTATTTCAATATACGTGTAGTAAGGACAAATCAAATGATTTGCCCCAAAATATCACTGCGTTTAAAGAATTTTCCTAGTGAATTTTTCTTTTAGGCTCTCTGATAGGAAAATTCTTTAAACGCAGTGACATTTTGGGGCAAATCATCTGATTTGTCCTCACTACACGTATATTGAAATAATATTCATATTTTTATTCTATAGAAACGAGGAGAGAAAATCCCAAAAAATTTGGAATAATTAAATCTATTAGCCATGACCATGACATCATCATGACAAGTCCTAATTGATAAATACCTATACTAGATTCGAGTACTATTCCTGCTAAATTCGTATCAGAACAGTGAATTCGGGTTGATTATAACAGAGGTGGCAATGTCTTTAATCACTAGTAGTTCATGAATCGAAGAAAACAAGTTTGGTAGAAAAAACACAGTTTGTGCTAGTGGTGGAAAAGCATAAAAACATAATTGGGGAATATTTTACTATTATAATAATAATCAGTCTTTATTCAGAATTTCTAATATACAAAAGATATTTTGTCAATGTATTACTATAACATTTATACATCTTATAACATATTTTCCTTATTTTTTTCCGTTTACTTTCAGATTCTCTCCATATGTTCCAACAAATGACTCCTAAACAGCCTATATAACAGTCGAAAGATTCTTCAATTCATTTGGAAGCTTATATTGAAATTATCAAGACCCTTTACAAACAGACAATTCATACTTGTTTTCAATTCCATTCTAGGTATATGGACATTACTTTGAGACCTTGTACTATGATCATGGATTATATTATTGCATATCAAGAACTTATTGAAATGACTTGGTTTGCTCTCTTTCACAATTTTGAATATAAAGACCATACTTAAATAATATAATAAGGCTAACGGTCCTGATGGAATTCCACCCATTCGTTTCCAAAAATGTGCACCAGAATTAACACCGATTCTCTGCAAGTTGTTTACCGTCTCGTACAGGTCGGGTATTTTTCCATCATGCTGGAAGACAGCTAGAGTCCAACCAATCCCCAAAAAAGGTAACAAGAACCTGCCCAAAAACTACAGGCCCATTTCCCTGTTATCAGTAATCTCCAAAGTGATGGAGAAATCCATCAATACTGAGCTTATCAAATATCTGGAGAGCTCAGGAATCATCAATGATAGACAATACGGCTGTCGCCACCGAAGATCTACTGGAGATCTACTTGCCTACGTCACCCATTTATGGCAAGCTCCATTAGAAAAACACGGGGAATCTCTAGCTGTCGCGTTGGGCATATCGAAAGCATTCGACCGTGTTTGGCACGAAGGACTCCTCCACAAACTACCATCATACGGCTTACCACCTCAGCTATGCCATCTCTTATCGAGTTTTCTTTCAGGCAGATCGCGTCATGTGGTGGTGGACGGTGTATCGTATGATACCATTGACATCAACTCCGGTGTTCCACAAGGATCAATTTTGGCACCAACATTATTCCTTCTTCATATCAATGATCTGTTGGGAGTAACAACTTGCCCCATCCACAGCTTTGCAGATGATAGTCCCCTCCATACTGCGTTCTCTTCCAGAATTCCCATTTCTTCCCAGGAAACTAAGAACTCACGACGCAGGCAGGTCAATGCTGTCAATGAAGACCTTGCTGAAATCACAGCCTGGGGAACCAACAACCTAGTTGAATTCAACGCGACCAAAACTCAAGCCTGTATTTTCTCTGGAAAGGCGGAACTCAGTACGCCCGACATTGTAATGTCTGGCACCACCATCTCCACCAAGCCCACCACATCTATGCTCGGTATTTCCATCAGCAATACTCTTTCATGGGATAATCATGTCAGATCCATCGCAAAAGCTTTCACTTTTCTATCGATACTTCCACGGGAAATGTCCTTCGGAAATCTCTGCTATCATCCGTCCACTAGCAATACCAATCAGACGAACTAGACAAGCCCAGTCAGCACATCCTTTCGTTGTCATCCTCGAAAGATGTCGAACAGCACTTTATCAAAACTCCTTCATCCATAGAACGGCTAGGCTCTGGAATTCATTTCCTGAGGAAGTATTCCCAACAACATATAATCTCCAGAAGCTCAAACAAAATTCCAATACCTACCTCCTATCCCTATCCTCCCTAGGAACGCACGATGTTCTTTGAACATTATAGGGATTCCCTTTCGTGCGCTCCAAGCGATAAAAAAAATATACCCTATTATGAACTGTTTGCCATTGCAAAGTTTGTAACATAATATAATCTATCGGAGTGTATATCTACTGCATTTCAATATTATTCTTTCTTTTGTTTTGTAATACTTGTAACTGAGATAATTGGTTTTGATTGAATAAATACATAAGTGTGGCACAATAAACAAAATGGGGTCTGATAATACAATTAAAACATGTAATTCGTGCATACATATCCTATTGAAGAAATATATATTTTTTAATTTTTTTAATGATATACTCAGCATGCTTGTTCAATCGAAGCTCATTGCCGAAAATATATCTCAAATTTTTTATTTTACTCTCAATTTCAACAGGACTATCATCTAATATAATTTTTATATGGTTCAAATCTAAATTTCTGTGTTTGGCTTCAGTTCTTAAAAGCATTGCTTTCGTCTTATTTACATTTGATTACAATCTGCTTGCAGACAAATACATTTCATGTTTTCCAAAGGTTTATACAATCAATTGTGGCGCTTCTTCTAACAAGTTGTTTTATTCAAGAAATCACTCATTTCCTATTTATTGGCCATCGACAGTTGTCTTACAGCCTAATAAAGTATACCAAATGGATATGTCTCGATCTTTCTGAACGCAATTCAAAGAGGGTGTAGGTATATTCTAGGTTAATCTGAGGTACAAACATGTTTATCAGATCGCCCTATCTATGTAACATAACCTACAAAACGATGTGAAATATCAACGCTCTCGAAGCATGTTAGAATGGCCTGATGGGTGTGCCTCTCTCGGAAAACTTTGGCCATAAATGTTATCGTTCTATTCCAAATTTCGTGCCGGTGGAAACACAACATCCCGCATGGGCTAGATCTTATCGGAATCGAGCCCGATCGGATCATTATCCCCCGTGATACCAGATAAAGTGAGTCATTAATCCTTTGGAGAAATCCGATCTAGGAGATAATTGACTTTAATTTGTTGCGGGGGATTGGGGGCGGTACTGATATGGCCGAATTTAATCAGCAATTGAATTTGGAGATTGGAGATGTTCGAGTGTTAGGGTGTACCTTGGCGAGCAATTTTGGGCCTTATATACCGGGTGACACAGGAGACATGTAACAGCCTGTGTTTTTTTTTATTTGAAGATATAAGAGTTTGAAATCCACAAGGGTTATATTATCGATGATTGCGCGTTCCTTGAACCCAATGACAATTTCCTTAAACCACCTGTTTGATCGGAAGTAGACCCAACTTTTTTTTTTCAAATGGCACCTTGTATATTTCTGTAACCTTTCTTATTTGCCTTGAAATTCTCTATTCAACTATGTATCACAATTTGATATTCGTTCATTAATTGGCTGTTAAATTGCATTTTATTGAAATACATGAAGTTGGCTGTGGCCGGAATACAATGATGACATTTCGATGCTTGATAGGCTTAGAAATCCAAAGATCATTACTTATCGATATTATCAGAATATTTTCCATACCCTAATCGGTCCCAGAAGATTGCCAATAATTTCATTGAGTTTGGAAAAGGCTGTATATGAGCAGATAGTGGATTATTTGGAGAGTAATAGGGTCCTGTATGTGAGTATCAATCAGGTTTTCGGAGCAAACATAGTTGTGAAACGGCGTTACAATGTGTTTTAACAGATTGGAGGAAAAGTGCGGAAAAGAATCAGTATACTATTGCAGTATTTCTTGACCTGCAAAGGGCATTCGAAACTGTAGATAGAGGCAGACTGAAAAAAATTTGTTCTAAAATTTGTTCTATCCGTCATTCGGTTGCCCCCTTACGAGCAACCCTCAAAAGTCTTCGAAAGTCTTGTGCGAGCAAGGAATGATTGAAAGCGTAGGTATTGATGGAATAGCACTAAACTGGATCATGAATTATTTGAGCAATAGAAAGCAGAGGTTGAAACTAGATGAAGTATATTCAGATAAAATGCAAAATGATATTGGTGCACCCCAAGGGTCTATATTGGGACCATTGTTATTCCTAATATATTTAAATGATATCGTAACCATAGCAGAAGAATGTAAAATTCACTTATTTGCCGACGACACCCTACTGTACTTTAGTAGTGATGATGTGCATGAGTGTGTTGATACTATGAACGCTGGTCTTGAAAGGGTGAATAGATATTGCTGTGCAAATCTGCTAAAGGTGAACGTAAATAAAACAAAATGGATGTTATTAGGAAAACATGAAGATCATAATAATGAAAATCTACTTCTAAGATTGAATGACAGTGATATAGAAAAGGTGAACAAATTCGTGTACTTGGGTGTTACCATTGACAATGAATTGAAATTCAAGGAACATGCTAATCAGGTCATCAAAACAGTAGCTTACAAAGTCAATTATTTAAGAAGATGTTCCCCATATCTAAGCCAGTGGTCTAAACTATTAGTATACAACTCCATAATCCTTCCACATTTAAATTACTGTTCCACCATTCTGTTTTTTCTCAACCAGAATGAAATAAACAGACTACAAAAGATGCAGAATCGTGCTATGCGAATAATCTTACAATGTTCAAGAATAACACCGATAGCAAATATGTTGCAAACCCTACAATGGCTACCAGTGAGAAAACTCTTCGAGTATCAAACACTAATTTTCATTTTTAAAATCAAAATTGCATATTCACCTGTATATCTACAGAATAAATTATCATATGTGGCTGAAATACATGAGTATAATACAAGAAACAGAAACAATATAAAAGTTGAAAAATAGAAAAAAAATAGTACACATAATTCCTCATTTTATAAAGGAGTAGATTGTTTTAATGACCTCCCACAAGATATTAAAGAGAGTGGGTCGATAAATAAATTCAAAAGACGATTGAAGGATTATTTAATGAAAAATTAGTATATAATTATTATTTTTTTAGTAGTTTTTATTTACACGTATGTATTTTTTATTCAGACTGATTGTATTTTTTCATGTTAATCTAAGTTTATTTATATGTGAATGTATTTACTATTGTGAATGAATTAGTTTTTCAACTAAATAAAGAGATATATATATATATATAAAAAATCATTCGAAAATAACTCACGATATTGAGAACGAAGGCCTGGAAGGGATACATAAAATAAAAAATATTAAAACTCTTCAAAATTCTGAGTTACAACTCGGAATTTTAAAATTTCGGCTTATATCTTGGAATTTTACATCCAAAATTCCGAGATATATAACTCGGAATTTCAAAATTCTGACTTATGTCTCGGAATTTTATGCCCGAAATTCCGAGTTATTACTCAAAATTTCAAAATTCCGAGTCGGAATTTTACATCAAAATTTCGACTTATATCTTGGAATTTTAAAATTCCGAGATATGAGTCGAAATTTTACATCAAAATTCCGACTTATATCTCGGAATTTTAAAATTCTGAGTTATAACTCGGAATATTGGATGTGAAATCCCGAGTTATAATTCGGAATTTTTTAAATTCTGAGTTATAACTCGGAATTTTGGATATAAAATTCTGAGATATAAGTCGGAATTTTAGAATTCCGAGTTATAACTCAGAATTTTGAAGTTTTTATTTTTTTCATTTTATGTGTCCCTTCCAGGGCTTCGTACTATCGTGAGTTATTTTCGGATGATTTCTTTAAACTCAATGAAATTATTGACAATGTTCTGGGACCGATTAGGGTATGAAGAATATTCTGATAATATCGTCTAAGTAATGATCTTTGGATTTCTAAGCCTATCAAGCATCGAAATGTCACTGTATTCGCGGGCAACAGCCAACTTCATGTATTTCAATAAAATGCAGTTCAACAGCCAATTAATGAACGAATATCAAATTGTGATACTCAGTTGAATAGAGAATTCTGAGGCAAATAAGATAGGCTACAGAAATATACAGGGTGCCGTTTGAAAAAAAAAGTTTGGTCTACTTCCAATCAAACAGGTGGTTGAAGAAAATTGTCATTGGGTTAGCGCCATCATCGATAATATAATCCTTGTGAATTTCAAATGGTCATCTCTTCAAATAAAAAAACTACAGGTTGTTGCATGTCTCCTGTGTCACCCGATATAGACACGGTACTATCATTTTATGTTGATCTTGTGCCCAGTCTTTAGGCCAGCCATTAGTGATATTTGAAATTTTGGTGAACGCACTGGTCACTGGTAACAAAAAATATCTCAATAATAAATCTTTGCCAATCCGTTTATTGAATGAAACATTTCGTGGGTCATCTCACGTAATGACGTATCTCATAAAAATCGGAATCTGAGATACCTCGTCAAGTGATTTATATTCTTGTACTTCATGATCTCACAAAGTGGCGTAACTCAATATTCAATGGTTTTCGTGCAATTGAAAATCTAATACCCAGCCTATCTCAAATTATTGGACTACCGAATCTCACGAAGTGACCTAACCATAGGAGTTACGTCAGTACGTGAGATATATTTTCATTATGTGTTGAAAATGTCGAAAGTGACGTATCTCACATAGGGTTTGTCGCGGAAATCAAAATATCTTGGGTGACGTATTTCAAGGTACTGAAAGGAGGATTGTACAAGTGGAATGAATTTCTGTGTTTTTGTCAATAAAAATGAATATTCAGATCTGTTATTCATTTGAATTCACTCGATATCCATGGGTGTATCTGAGGCTCCATTAACAAACATGATCTCACGTAGTGACGTATCTCATAAAACTTTTTTTTTTCGTTTTTGGGGATGCTTTTTCGAAATCTCACCATATCATGACAACTAGTTCCAGTTCATCCACTGATAAATGAAAAAATAATGATCTTTTATGAACAACCCTCTGACATATGTTGAAAATCTTTGAACTGCTCTGCTGTGAAATTAGGAAAACTGAGATACGGCACTACGTGAGATGACCGTCGATTTGTTACCTATATACAAGGTGCCCGAAAAGGTCATGTCGTAAATGATAGGACTGGTAGAGTGAGCCAAAATAATGTTAGTACTTCGTATAAAAACAATGTCTATCGCATCTCGTTACGGAGATATTCACCTTGAAAGTTTCTGCAAGTCCATATATGCATACTCATCATTACTATATACTCATCTATGGTGTTAACAAAGTATTGAATACTGTCAAACTAATTTTATGTTAATTATGACAATAATGACTGCAACTACCATGATGTATTGAATAAATATACATATAAAGAAATCCATTGAGAATTCGCATTCTCTATGTGATAAAAATATCAATTCTTTTTCTTGGTTTATTCAACAAAAATCAACTACTTTCCCGGCTATATACCACGATGAACATTGAATTATATCTATTAAACACACACGATAAAAATTTGAAAACTAAATCTTCCAAGGTTGAGAATTTGAACTATCCTTCAGACAAGAATATGTATTTGCACATAACATCATTCAAAACAACTACTTTCCTCGCTATGTGCCATGTCGAACATTGAATTATATCTCAATTCCAGAGGATTTTAATTTTTCATGCTATCTTTTTGGATGTTCAACTATCAATACGAACAGGTTTTCATAGACGAACATCATTTTAGACAGTGCCGTGCGTTTTTATTGAAATGAAGAAAGGTAGGTAATTTTTATATGAAATCAACAATAATATGAAGTTTCTTGCAAAAAAATCCTAATATGATTTCATAAAATTCGACCTCTTTTTATTTCAATAGCAAAGCACGGCCCTGTCCAAAACTATGTTCCTCTCTGAAAAACTGATCATATTGATAGCCGGTGCAAGTTTTGTACGAATAGCACGACTATAATAGCTGATATACAGGCTGATTTTAAAATAAGTGCATATATTTTAAACACTAAGAAAGCTTGAGGTATACTACCGAATAGCACTATAAAAAATATTATTAGGATCAAAATAGATTTGGGGCAAAATACCCTTTTTCCGCCCAGATTTCTACTTCTGTCACAACTATCGTTTGCGATCCGCAGTCGACCGTGATGAACGAAGCGACGTTGCCACTCTACATGACAATTAGGAGATATTAAATAAAATGTATAATCGCGAAAATGTACATGGGGAAGAAGTTAACCCTGGTCTTGAATTTCAGAAAGATAATACAAAAACTTTAGAATGGACTCACCCCAGATTTGTAAACATAAGCTAGAAAAGCGTATATCTTAACACCTCCCCTTGGAAGTTCTTTTACTGAAAAATCCTTTAGACCCTTCCTTCCACCTCCTTGCATCGCTACAATTTCGTGTCATTCGAAAAGTCTCATGGGCCCCGCACAATAACGACCCGACATAACCATATCATTCAGCTCAATGTTTGAGAAATGCATCGTCACTTTCCAAGCAAACTGTCAGAAACAAAACTTTACATTTACTAGTCAGTGTTGTTCCTGGGTCTGATTTTTTCGTAATAGATTTCCTTGGAAAAAGGTAACAGATTTGTATCAAAAGGTATAATAGACTCGAAAAATCTGACATTTGACATTCGGAATGTCATTCTTGTCAAACCCTATCGCACTAATCACAGTTTTGACATAAATATTGAACATAGAACGGAACATAATTATCCGCTGAACACAGAAATAGATTTTTTAGTATTGGAACATATTTTGGTGCTAATAGCAAATAGTAATAGATTCATGACAAATCGTAATATCGTAACAATCTTCGTGAAATAGTAATAGAACGCGAACAATCCTAGTTAGTACTGTCAAAGGTCACAGCAAAGAGGAAATCTATGGTCACAGATAGTCAGATACTGCTGTTTTGAGAAATGATGTTGACAGATCATATGATAATAGTTTTGTTTGTGTGGGCTGGTTTGTAAAATAATTGTAAACGTAAAATAAAAAATAAAATAATTGGATGGAATGGACTCGATATTAGTATTTGTTTGCTCTCGGGAGTTTTGCTGTTCGAGCAGGTATGAGAAAATCTACTAGGTGAGTCGATTTTCAACTTTGTGTATGTTGTGTACCTATTTATTGTCTGCTAATTTTGTATCTACCCGCTGGGGCCTTATTTTCGAATTGAAGGAAGGGGGACGTTCTATCATTCCCCTCATGTTTCTCTTCGTCTCTCGTGATCCATGGAGATAATCAGTTCTCTCAGTAAACTTTAAAAAATAAGGCCCCTGTACATATTACATTCACCTCTATTAGTTTCCATAACCTATTTCAATTCATGTTCATTCTGTGACAAATTTTTATCAGGATATTCGTCTCTGAAACAATCTGGCATCACTGTCTTGTTTTGACTTTAGTGAATGACGAATTGTGGATTCCCTAGGATTCCGCAGATTTCACTTGCTTCCCAGTGGCGTACTCGAATTTCGAAGCATTTTATGTTCAATTTTCAAAATGAAATTTCTCGTTAATGTCAGATATTTTAGTAATTTTTGTTAGACTCTCTCATATACAGGGTGTTTCACAGGTAAAGGGAAATATTTCAATGGTAGATTGGGGTCACAAAGGTGGTTCTGAAAATACCATATTTGATAGGTCTTAGAGTTTTCATAACGGAGATACAGGGCGATTTATCGATTTCGAATAATTATTCATTCGTCTATAAGTATTGAACTACCCAATATATTTCCCTAAAATTTGGTGTGGAGCTTAAACATGGGACGTTGACATTCACCTATTGGACGAAGTGAAAATCCAGGTTCGGCTTCAGGAAAAATTTACATTTATTCGAAATATTAAAATAACACACTGTATGTAAAAATTGACAAAGTTCATCAAAGGAATCGTAAAGAGGAGGAAAAACTGAACTGGATTTGATGCTTTTTGTTTTCCCGCCACCAATTCTCATCGTAAAAATCATAAACAGGAGGCTAAAAGTATGTCAATTTCAAGAGTATTAAAATTATGAAACCACTTTCAATTATGATTATTTGATATATTCTTGTTAAATGATCGTTCGAAAGAACTTACTTAGTCTCACAGTCTTTATAACAGAGATACAGGGTGAATTATCACTCGTCCATAGGTACTAAACTACCCATCGCAGTAATATTTTCTCAAATTTGGTATTGAGCTTAATTGGGACGATGGATTCATTGACCTATCAGGCAGAATGGAAATACAGGTTCAGCTTAAGGAAAAGTCTCATAGTCTTTATAACAGAGATACAGGGTGAATTATCGAATTATAATTCCGCCTGATAGGTTAATGAATCCATCGTCCCAAGTAAGCTACATACCATATCTGAGAAAATGTTACTGGGTAGTTTTATACTTATGGACGAGTGAATAATTATTCAAAACCGATAATTCACCCTGTATCTCCGTTATAAAAACTGTGAGACTTAGTAAGTTCTTTCGAGCGACTTTTTGACTAAAATATATCGAATAATCATAATTGACACTGGTTCCATAATTTCAATACTCTTATTCAAATTGACATACTTTCAGCTTTCTGTTTATGATTGTTACGATGAGAATTGGTGGCGGGAAAACAAAAAGCATCTAATCCAGTTCAGTTTTTCCTCCTCTTCACGATTCCTTTGATGAACTTTGTCAATTATTACATACAGTGTGTTATTTTAATATTTCGAATAAATGTAAATTTTTCCTGCAGCCGAACCTGGATTTTCACTTCGCCCGATAGGTGAATGAATTCAACGTTCCAAGTTTAAGCTCCATACCAAATTTTAGAAAAATATACTGGGTAGTTCAATACTTATAGACGATTGAATAATTATTCGAAATCGATAAATCGCCCTGTATCTCCGTTATGAAAACTCTAAGACCTATCAAATATGGTATTTTCAGAACCACCTTGGTGACCCCATTCTACCATAGAAATATTTCCCTTTACCTGTGAAACACCCTGTATATGTCTTGAATATATGCACTCATTTTAAAAGCAGCCTGTATAGAGAGGTGGAGCGTTTGAAGTGAGACACGCTGTATATATATTATTGTTATTTTTGTTACAGACATTTATTTTTATATCAAGGTAGGTGCTTTGAGAGAGGGAGAGAAAGAGTATTTTTCAGTGGCGTTTAGCATGCAAGAGAAAAAGACAATAGCAATATTTACTGATTGAAAAAACGATATAGTGAACATTTTGTAAAGTCTTTCCGATAATAAAAAAAAAACTATTCTAAATATTACATCTCTGAAACGAGCGTTCCAAAACCGAGAAAAAGATCGGTTGTGAGTTTTATGGATCTTAACGCCAGCTTTCAGGCATGCACTGTTAATACGTGAAGGTAAATAATGGTGGAAATAATCATTGAATCAATAAAATTACTCTATATATGGATCACAAAAGGAAATATCGATTGATTATTGTTTGCTCAGATTTATTTTCTTAGTCATTTCGAGATTTTTGAGTTGAAATGGTTTCAATAAATAATTTATCACCATCGATAATATAGCAAAGCGCCACGCCATTAGTCTACATATTACCTAGGCCACTGGTTTTTTACTGTTTGTGTCGGGTCTCGCAACATTTTCTCTGGAAAAGTAAAGACTTCTAACACAAAATTGTCGTTTTCGGCGGAAGTTTTGAACGATAGTTTTGGGTTGCTGGACAAGGTTATTTCACGAGTACTACCCGGAGACCGAGATTCCTCGTCAGAGGCTTTTGCCTAGAGTTCGAGATTTCTCGCCAAAGGGTCTTACTTATAGAGATTTTGTCGCGTGATAGTTTGAATGTGTATCCTGGAGGCTGCTGCAGAGGGAGGTGAAAGGTGGAACTGATGCTATGTCTGCAGTTGATGCTGATGCTGCTGATACTGATGCAGTGAATTTCTGGAGGGATAAGGATGGAGATAGATTAAGGTATAGTGAAACTGTCTTCATGCACGTATCTTCATGCTTGAATAATAATTCATTATGTAGTACAGGGTGCGCCTCTTAAAATGCTACCCCCTTAACTCTTTCGTTTCCAGAGATGTGAAAAATGTCAAATTAAAAAGTTGTCTGAAACGATTCAAACTTTTATTTCGTGGAGTTGCTTTATATACATTAGAGTCATACGATTTTCCGGAAAATACATTAACTTTGATTTTTTTTAATGAAACACCCTATATACTTTGTGACGTATGGATAGAGCCATTTTTCTGTGATTTTCAAAAATATATATGAGTTGCATGTTTGTATGTTTGTATCCTACCTTAGAGCTTTGTCACTAGATGGCTGCAACATGACTATATATAACTTCATGTTATACCTTGCGTCTCCGAAATAGGTGATATACCCGAAGCTTAGAGTTGTCCCAGTTGTCAGCAGACCGAGAGCGGCTGATGAGACCTGGTGGGTCGAAAGTCGAAACAGTACTGTCTCGCTCCTGCTAACAATTGGGGCAACTGTTCATCCTGGATGTCTTAGTTATGAGATCTAGCAGTTTAACAGGTCGGTGGATAGATCCACTCAAGTATGTCAGGTAGTGCCATCTGATGTCAGCAGAGTGATTTACTTGTAGTACCACTCTGTCTTCTGTCCCTAAAAACTTTGAGCGTTATGAATCGATTATCTCGATCATCCGCAGATTTTTTCCGACCACAATTATCTCTTCTTGTGAATATACACCAAATTGACGAAACCGTTTTATAGCTCTTTACACCCTAGATATTGAAACTCCCAAAGCTCTGGCCACATAATATTGTGATCTACCATCCTGCAGCAAAGAAATAGCTCTTGCAGGAGTCGATTGCTGGAAGATCCATATCTTATGCAACCATTCGATGATAAACACGAGCATACAAATTGTCAACTCTGAGTCTGTCACAGCCAGCTTTGCAACAAATAATTTCTTGAGGAACTCAAGCTACCGTATCAAATAAAAAAATAAAACGTACGTAAGAAACGTAGCTTCATTTGAAAGAAAAATAACACGGTGTGCCAACTTAGCCACCCCACAGATTGTTTTGAAATTGGACTGAAAATACACTTTAGAGAGATATACGAGATTTAGAATGGGGGCTTCAGGCTATCTGCCTCCACACCGCGACCTTTTCAGATCTATTGTGTCTGCCCTTAAAATCGATTAGAGTTCTTCGGCTAGCCCCGCCTTCTCTATGAGACTCCATAGGCTAGCTTTCAGATCCCCTGTGTATCTTTGGGCTTCTGGTTTTTCCTCACCCAGCGTAAGGAACCTTAGTCTTGACAAGCCCTCACAGTGGCAAAGTATGTATACTGCTGTTTCCTCTTTTTCCTGACAGAACCTGCACAGCAGTTCTTCTGTCAGGCCTATATCGTACTCATGTGTTTGTTGAGCCTACAATGCCCTGTGAGAAGTCTCACTAGTGTTCTAGTTGAACTTCGTTTCTGGCTCAGTAGATATTCTGTGAATGTTGGCGATGGTTTTTTAATAAACTCTTTTGCCTGTTTCATACCTGGCGAGTTGTTCCACCATTCTTGAGATTTGGTTTGCATCCATGATTTGATGCTAGTCTTTTGTATAGCTTTCGCAATACCACAGAAGGGTTCTGAGCCATTCAGAGCTTTGTTTGCTCCTGCTCGGGCAAGTGAGTCTGCCTCTTCATTGCCCTCGTACCCTGTATGTGCTGGTACCCACGCTGACGATTCTATTGCAATCTGAATATCTCTAGAATGTTTCGTTACAACACATCAAGGAAGTATTTTCATGCAAGAACTTGTAATCTATATCCAAGAGTTCAAAAAAATATCCAAAACATACCTCCTCTTCCTATCCTCCCTAAGTTCGTATAATGTTCTTCTAACATTATAAGGATTTTCTTCCGTTCGCCTGAAGCGATTAAAAAAGCAATCAATGCCCCAGAAATATGTCCCAAAATGTGTTCTTGGTAAATAATCTAGATTTCGCCCTGTATCCTGTCACAATTGTCACATGTTTTACTTGCGTAAAAGTACCAAGACGAATCCATCGGTAATGGGAATAAGATTCAAAACAATCCTAATATACGAAAAAATTTCATCGAAAAACGATGAGATAATTTATGAGATATGCTGAAGAATCGTTTAGAGACTCCCAAAATGTAAAATTATACAGCGTGTATAGTTTCCTCTGTATGGGTAAAAGAATACGCAGAACTGTCAGTCAGTGGGTCTTCGGAAATCTATTGTCTTCCCTCTCAAAAGTGCAGCTCCCTCCAATACCCAAGAGGACGAAATTTTACAATTTATCGCATCTTTTTATGCTAATGTGAAATAAATGTATTAGATGCGGTTTCTGTACTATGCAGTCCCATCAAAAATGTAATATTCATCGGATTTCGCTTTCATTCAATATCATTCGACGTTTGAGTGAAATACAAAGGGAATTTTTGCTTGTCTGGTGAACTTTCGGTTTCAACCCTACGTCACTAGCTCTGCCTGATTATTCCACGGAGTGTTAGAAAAAACCACAGGGGCATCGAAGATATCGATCTCTTTGTATTCAAATGTCCATTTCTTAGATACTTGTACGAATGTCGAATGTCGAATTCAGAGAGACAATTTTATATTGTTTACAAATTTGGCGGTTAGACCAAATGATTCATTCAAGTCATTTCTGCTCAGTTGGTGCATAAACAAGGTGTTTTCAAATAGTTGCGACAAACTCGGACAACGTAATAACTTATACACGGTGCAATCAAGATTCACACTGATTATTATTTTCACTCAATTACCTTAGTATAACTAAATAAAATAATATATAAGATGAAATTCATATATATAAATATATTATACATATATACAGGGTTACTGTTAATTCGATATCGATACATTCCTTTAGAGATGTGATAGGGGAGATGGTAAGGAGTACATTGAACCCTGATATGCATTATGCAAAAGTTAATAGTTTTTGGTATATTCAATTTTTTCTGTTTTTCTCCAAAAGGTATACTTTAACGGTTCAAAAGTCAGTTTTTCGAAAAATTGCTCTACCTTCATTTAACCTTTCAACTAGTTTAAAATGAGAAAAATCCAGAAGCAATTTACTCAGGTCATAAATAAATTGTAAATACAGTCTCATTTTTATTTGTGAATTGTGGACTTTAATACTTTTTAGCGGTTATTTTTAGAAAAATATCTAAGCCACATTTGTTAAACTTTGTTAAAACTTCCTGTAGGCAATAGCTAACTGGGTACAAATGAACATTCATCATACAGGACGTGGAGAGAAATTCTGAAGTGAGAAAACCCAATCACTTATCTGCGGTGAAAGGTCTATAAAAATAAGTTTCCATCGTTCAAGTTTGAACCCCTTGATAAGGGAAAAGTATTGAAATGGAATTTTCTCAGATAAAATTATGAACATGAAAAAATGGATATACAGGGTGGGCCACCAGTAACGCCTCAGTCTCTAGAAGGCTAACCACTTATCTTCTTGGAATTCTTCCTCTCTAGGAAGTTGCATGTCAACATAGGCTACCATTTAAAATTATTTCGAAACATACAGGGTGTCCCCAAAAACCATAAAACACTGAAGTTAAACTTTTTTCTATCGAACACACTATATATTATTTCATTTTGAGATTCTCCCTGGTGAGCTGATTTCAACAATCCATCATACTCGGGGTCTAGCAGTTATAATTACTGAAATATAGGGTGTGAAAAATCGAGATTTTCCAAGTTCAAGAATTTTTTGTGTCGAAACTATTCATAATTGGTCAAAACGGCTCTCATGTCCCTATCTCAACTTTTGATTAACTATCTACTGATATTTAATTGGGACATATACCGGGTGATCAAGATTCTGAATTCTGCACCACCCTGTATTTGTTTCAATTAAATGTCAGTAGATAGTTGATCAAAAGTTGAGATAGGGACATGTGAGCCGTTTTGACCAATTATGAATAGTTTAGACACAAAAAATTCTTCAACTTGGAAAATCTCGATTTCTCACACCCTATATCTCAGTAATTGTAACTGCTAGACCCCGAGTATGATGGATTGTTGAAATCAGCTCACCAGGGAGAATCTCAAAATGAAATAATATATAGGGTGTTCGATTGAAAAAAGTTCAACTTCAGTGTTTTGTGATTTTTGGGGACATCCTGTATGTTTCAAAATAATTTCAAATGGTAGTCTATGTTGACATGCAACTTCCTACAGAAGGAGAATTTCAAGAAGATAAGTGGTTAGCCTTCTAGAGACCGAGGCGTTACTGGTGGCCCACCCTGTATATATACATATAAAGAAATACTTTGAGAATTCGCATTCTCTATGTGATGAAAATATCAATTCTTTCTCGGTTTATTTAACAGAAAACGAAGCAAGTTAGGACACATGTTCATATGAACTTTATTTCCTTAAAGGAATCACCCCTTGAATTTTTTCGGTGTTATTTAGATACACCCTGTATATCCATTTTTTTATGTTCATAATTTTATCTGAGAATATTCTTTTTCGATCAAATAAATTCTCAAACGCAAACGGAAATATTTTTAAGCCTATAATCCGAAAGAAAACTTGATGTATTTTTTTCGCATATTGATTAGTTTTCATGACTCATAAATATTATTTTACTAAATAATAAACAGTTGCTTAATTATCATTTTTGGTTTCGTATAACTAATAATGCATTTGGAATGATAGCAATTCAATTATGTAGGAGGTACTTCGCACTGAATAATGTGTTAGACAAAGACAAATCAATACCAGACACGTGTTAGACAAAGATGAGTATCTCCATAACTTTAATAAACATTTTTTCCATTGAAGTAAACATTTCAAGTGATATTTTGATAGACCATCATATCAAGGAGATCGAAAACTATCAAAAAATCAAATAAAAAATCCAGGTCCGAATTTAAAAAATATAGTTGATGAAAACCTCTCGAAGAAGAAACGTCGGATTTGACAATTCCATTTTGTAGAGGATGAAGTGAAATTCATTTAGAAATATCTCTCCAAATAAACTGAGTAATAAATACAAACAATTTTGCATATTTTCCTTTTTTTTTCCGGAAATAATTGAAATTTTTTTAATTTCAAAGCAGCATTCTGGTCAGCATGAAATGGTGCAACTTTGCCCAAATTTAACTTACTCTGTATGTCTTGAGGTTACCGAAATCCCCATGCTTAGCCAGGAATTTGTATCACCCTGTCTACACACGAAGTCTGAATAGGCGATATAAAGTAGGTAAGTGTAGCAAGTAATAACAGTCAATTCAATCTTTCAAGAAAAAATAGTTATTTTTTCATAAGAATTAATAAAATTATTCGAAATTTCCGAGGATGAATTTTTTGCTAACTATCTTGTCAATATGACTGAATTGAGAATGACAAGTTTTTTTATGGTGAACAGAAAAAAAACATCAGTGCAATTTGAAAAACCAACGTTAGGGGTGGTTGTTAATAGATTGTTCGACATCAGACTGATTCGATTTCATTGTATTGGAGAGCTTTTGTTTCCATATATGCCACAATTTTTTCAATTATTTTTGTATGTTAGATAGCCCAGATATCTGCTGGCCTCAACGTTTTAGGACACCCGGTATAGTGCTACGATAAACGTTCGGGTTCGATTTTCCACAAACACTCAGTAGGAAACTCAAACGATTTATTCAAACACAACACTATACGGGGTGGCCACTTTTTCAATGGGATTGTATTGGTAACTTCCAAACCATACTATATGCTATTTAGTTAGAAGGACAGTTAAATGGAGAAAAAGCTGCGTATCAGGAAGCATCATGTAGCGGTGAAAGCTAATCGAAAATACCAGGGCCGGATCTGAAAATGAATGAACCAAAAAATCCGAAATGATCGAATTTTGTTTTTATGTCACATCTCAAGAACCGGCCCTGATATTTCCGACTAGTTTTCACCGCTATAAATGATGCTTCCTGATATGCAACTTTTTCTACATTTAACCGACCTTCTAATTGGTATGGTATACAATCGGAAACAAACTGAATAATTACTTCATAATTCCTAATTGAAATTCAAATTATTTCAATCTCTGAATGAATTTTCATACTGTTTGTTTTCATTTGAGTCTAATTATTGTCAGTAGTATATCGTGAGATTTGACGAATGAATTTCGAGATGAATTTGTCCTAATCAAAATGTTCTTGTTTCCACAGGGTCATAAACAAATCCCTTACATAGTGAGCAATTTGTTAAGGGCCTCCTATCGTTCTTTTAATGATCCATCCTGAAACATTCTTAACCCCATTTTGACACAAATGGCCAAGGGTTTTTATTATCCTCACAGAAAAATAAACGAAAGTGTTTGATTACCTGCGTTGAATGTTTTAAAATATATCTACGATGGATTTCCCGTATCGTATTCTCTTTTGTATACAGGGTGCGGAAAAACATGGTGTATTCAACTATTTGAGGAATCACCTGTATTGGTGTGATGGTTCGAAATTAGAAAATTCCCTTATAGGAACCTTCTTCTCCTTACTTCTAATGCTATGGTTATAGTGATGAAATCTAGATCATTCTGTAATAATTTTTACTTTCGAAGTTGATGGAAGGAATCGGAATTGATCAAATTCGTACTTTACTACGATTACTTGTTGAAAATATTGTTCTTGTATTGTTCTTTCACTAAACAGGGCAGGCTTCTATTGTATATTCTTTTAACTGTGCTTCTGCATTACAATCATATCCAGTCAAATTCGATCAAATAAAACGTTTCGTTCCCTGTTTTCATCGCCCTTTTGAAATTTTGGCGAAGTCCAAGTGGAGGATCCACCAATATTTGTCCTCCCTTTGACAAGGGATGATCATAAAATAGGTTCAATTTTCTGCGAGCACTTTTGAATGAACAGTAACCTTTGAATCACCATAACAGGCAGTCTTATGAAGATCAATCTGAGATTCTGAGCTCTGGGTCAAGTTTTTTAAACTTTTTGAGTTTATAGGTTTTGGGGAATGCTGACTGAACTCGGTCGAGTTTCATGAAGTAACAAATTTTGATAACTCCAACGGAGAAAGTCATTGGGTGCAGGGCCGGATCATCCATGAGGCGGATTAGGCAACTGCCTATAGACCCGGGGCACGAACAAAAAAAAAATCATCGAACGATTTTTTAAAAAATTTTGTATACTTTCTCAAAATTATTCCTTTTGTATGTTGTCAGTTGATGAAATACTTTTTTTTGTCGAGGTGGTTGAAATCTCCTATGGACATCCATTTGAGTCTAATCCCCCATTTAATAGTGTGGGAGCCTCCTGACTACAGGGTATACCTACTAAACACTCCACCCCGTTTGTGAAATCTTCCTTCGTCTCTTTTTGTGTTGTAACTTTTCCAGAAGCATATTTTTGCTCGAATTAACGTTTCCCTGGCGTTTTTTCTGTTAACTAACGTAAACGCCCCAGTGACTATCTGTGGCATGAAAAATCAAAAATTTCAATGAGATCGGGAATATTAAGGCAATTTTCGAATATTATTCTGCTTCTGAGATCCGCCACCCTCCCATTAGTCTAAAGATTTTCTTGGTGAAATCTGTCTTCGTCTTTATTTGTGCTGTACCTTTTCCAGAAGCAAATTTTTGCTCGAATTAACCTTTCCCTGGCGTTTTCTCTGTTAACTAACGTAAACGCCTCAGTGACCATCTGTGTCATTCGATAGGCTGAGTGTGGCATGGAAAATTCAAAATGTCGATGATATCGGGAATATTAAGGCAATTTTCCTATAATATTCTGTTTCTGAGATACTGTATATTGATGGATATCAAATATGATTGCCAATTTATTAGTTCGATATAATTGGTAGCATCAATGTTCAGTTCAAAATTCGACGCAAGACAAAATCTCCAATATGTTTTCTGTCATCGCCCAGCATAGCAATTGAAACATTTTCTGAATGATTAAAATATACAATTTTTTGGGTGAATAAGTCGGTAGATTTCGAGACGCTTGGATTAAATGGTAGGTATAAAGGTTGCGGCCCTACACTTCACCTGAATCTAGGTTCTGATACCTTCATGACATAATATTCGATCAATATACGAGGTGTTTTTGAAATGAGTACAAATATTCAGCACATCGATATGTACAGTCTAACGAATATTCCCATGTTATCAGATATTTTCTTATTATTCTAATCAACGAGAAATTTCATCCCGAATTTTTTTTTATGTTCTGGTTCCCACGAAAAGGGATATCCTGTAATATTCAGAGAACCGTGCGAGAATGTGCCTTCCGCATGAAAATGTGAACAGAGGTGACGTCAGAATTGCTACAGTGTAGAACTTTGGGTGAAAAAAAAGGGGTCTAACCCCAAATTCTATATTGATCCCTATATTTTTTTATTGGTGCCATTCGATAGTATACCTACATCTAGCTTTCTTAGGGTTTGAGATATTTGCACATATTTCAATGCCACCCTGTATATTATTCAATTCAAACGATGAATCTTTTATAAATCTTAACATTATGTTATTACCTTCAACCATCGTGCATGAAACAATAATTTTTCTAGGTGTTTAGCTGCCAACTGAAAAGAAATTTCGGCTTCTCCTGTTGCTAGAACCATTTCGTACAAGTACTTTTGGAAGCAGAAGCACTAAAGCCATGATTGCCTTATCTTAGCCTTATTACCCTACCAAACACCGAAAATAACCTAATATTCTTCTAGTTATTCAATAATTCTCATTTTTTATTTCTTGGAGCGCATTTGGTACAAGGGTTTGAATATACATTGCAATTAGAGATTTTCATCGAAATTTCACATGGAAACAGAACCTAAATTAATCTTTACGCATGACTGATTTCTTTGTGTGACTATATCCAGGGATTTACGGAATCGAAAAAAAAACGTTTATCTGAAGAAAGTTTCAAAATAATTGGATATTTTATGGAAATTTCGAAATATCACATTGAAAAAGGAACCTCAAGATGTCATAGTAGGAAGCAAATATAATTCCAAGTCAAATATAACATGAAAAGCCGATTAATCCACACCCAGGGATATGAAATTCCCAAAAAAGTGTTTATTGTTCCGCCCTAATGGAGAGTACTGTCATCTGCAAAATTGGTTTTTCTCTATCTGCACGGGTATCTAGGTGGGGAACGCATTTATAGGCACGAGAACGTCTTCGTCGCCTTCGATGTGTATAACCAAGAGCCCAAACTCGAAGCTCGATTCCCGAAGATTCCGTTCAGGAAGCGGTCGAGATCGGACACGATCCAAGCGGCAGCCACAGCTCGGTATACTATACAGTGTGTCCAAAATTCGATCCTCACCATTGGGATCTCAGTAACTATGAGAGATAGAGAAACGGTTAAATCAGCAAAGTTGTAGCAAATTTAATGTTGAATCAGAATCTATCGACAAATCCGGGCTAACTCGAGTCATTCTTGAGTTATTTGAGAAAATCTGAAATCTTGTATTTTTGTTTTTCGCGAATATCTCGGAAACTATTGATTTTGAGAAAAAATTATTTCAATATTCTCATAGCACTTTTTGGTGCTCTTTTCAATGGTTTTGTCAGTTTTCCATCAAAATGTCAAATTTCTGAGATATCACCTACAACTTCAATTTTTCTCATGAACGCCATATTGGATTTTCACAGATTTGGAATCAGCATACAATTTCTTATCTAGTGATGTATCACACTCACAGTTTCATTCTATATATTTAAGGTACTGATTTCCAATTTTTGTTTTTATGTCCAGTAGGCTATGAATTCTGTAACTAATAAATAATACTCGAAGTCATCTCCACGACAATTCATTATGTTGTGTTATTAGTTACTACTTCACTCCACCATGACTTTTACCAGAGATTATGAATTCTGTGTTCTATGTTCTTGCATAACTTATCGCATGGAATTGGATGTGTACTATAATAGCAGAAAAAAAATTAACAGGTGAATAATACAAATACTAAACAAAATCAATTGAACTGCTCGAAATGGCCCCCATTGTTCTCGATACATTTCAATATTCGCGAGCGAACATGATTCGCTGCTTTTCTCAGATGAACTCTGTTGATGTTCTGGAATGTGTCCATCACTCTATCTCGTAATTTTATTTTTGGCGTAGCCCCACAGGTAAAAATCGAGAGGCGTACAATCAGGTGACCTTGGAGGCCATCTCACAGGTCCATGAGTAATAATATATTTAGCACCAAATTGATTTTCGAGATATTCCCTAACCAATCGCGTATTGTGCGGTGGGGCACCATCTTGCTGAAACCACATTAACCCATGTTCAGCAAGTGATATTTCGTATATGAAATTCGAAATCTCATTTCTCAATAGCTTTAAATTACGTGGACCATTCAAGTTATAATCGTAGATTATTGGACCTAATAGTCTACTGCCTGAAAAAAATACACAATAAGAAATAGTTATTTATGGACAAAAATTATAGTAAGGTACCAAATATCCCACACCAAACATTGAAACCAAAATTGTTCTGATTTGATTCTCTGATGACATGTTTATTGTAAATTCAATTATTATGAAATTTCGCTTCATCGGCCCAGCAGATATTCGATGGATAGTTCTCGATTCTTTCACACTGGTTGACGAACCAGTGACCAAACTCGAGACGATGTTCATTATCACCAGGTCCTAACCCTTGTACTATCACTGGTTTGAAAGGGTGGTACTTATCATTCAGTAAATGTCTGAGAACTGTTTTTTTCGGCACAAGAGTTCTCCGACTAAGCTGTCGAATTGAAATGGTAGGAGTTTGATTGATTCTTCCTTCGATATTTGGAATTTCTTGGTCATCCAAGCGCAAACCATACCTTGGCCTAGGTGCAATGAAGCTTCTATGCTCTTGTAAATTTCTTTGTAATGTTAGAAAAATAAAAGGATGCGGTTATAATAATAATACTTCATTTTCCAATGAGACAATATTACAAATTGTATAGGAAATTGTCAGAACATAGAACAGAAGAAAGAATACAGAAGATGTAGAAAAGACGATTCAAAGATCAAGACCTATGTCTAGTCATTCTGTCAGCGAATAATAACATTTTTGCATCAAAAAACTGTTTAGCGTCTTTTTGAAAAGAGCAAGATGCTCTGCATTCCTTATGTGGTCAGGAAGTTTATTGAAAATTCTTCTTCCGATGTGCTCAGGTGATCTGGAGGTTACTCTTAGTCTAGCAAATGGTACATGAAATTGATCTCTAATCCTGGTTTTATAGTGATGAACATTTTTATTCACTTCAAAAACTGACCTGGTTTTATATATATACAGACATATTTCTGACATATATATAGATACTAACGTTGACACATTGAAATCTATAAAGAGTGGTTTACAAGATTCTGTGGCCGAGACCTTCGCAATACATCGCAATATGCGTTTTTGGGCAATGAATACATCTTGCGCCATGCTTGAACTACCCCAAAATCAGACACCATACCTAAGTCTGGACTCTACCTGGGAGTAATAAATATTCAGCAGCTGAGTTCTATTCAAAACCGAGCGCAAATTCATAAAAAGAAACTTCAGGGAATTAAGCTTGGAAATTAAGTGTTGACAGTGGACATTCCAGTTCAGAAACTTGTCTAGGAAAATACCCAGAAACTTGACACTTTCGTTAGTCTCCAGATATGTTACATTGTCAACCATGAAACTAAATCTTTCTATTTTATTCTGTCTATTATGTATGCGGATAATCTCTGTTTTATCTGAATTGAAAAATAAATCATGATTATTAAAAAAATTTGATATCTGACTAACTGCACTGATACATTTAATTTTCAAAATTCTGGTATCTGAGGCAGAAATAATCAAAGATAAGTCATCAGCATAGGCCGTATAATGACACCCAGCTATTACAGAATCAATATTATTGACATACAAAATAAACAGAATGAGCCCCAAAATGGATCCCTGAGGTACACCCATCTCTATATTTGAAGGCTCTGAATCAATTCTCCGAATTTCATTATTAATGGTTGGCTGAAGGGACACATACTGGCTCCGATTTTTGAGAAATGAAGATATCCAGCTGAGCGAGACACCTCTTAGTCCATACATTTTCAGTTTTGCTAAGAGCTTCTGGTGATTGACACAGTCGAACGCACGGCTTAGATCACAAAAGATTGCTGCCGGACATTCACCTGTTTCAACATTGTTGTTGTCTTTCTCGATATAAATGGTATTGTCTAGCTGTTTCTCTGTTATTTCGATTATTTCTGATGTAACAATTGTTGTACATATAAAATTTTTCGGGATTTGTGAACGGCATTGTTTGCCCCGAAATAATTGACTCGTATTTTCTCTTGACGTTTACAAAAATGTCACTTGGCTCCAAGCCTACTCTATGGAAGTTGTGCCAGAACACATAATCGTTATTGTTTCTAGACAGTTTAGCGCATAGCCTACTAGACATGAAAACAAAAATTGGAAATGAGTACCCCAAATAGGATAAAACTGTGATTGTGATACATCACTAGAAAGGAAATTTCATGCTGATTTCAAATCTGTGAAAATCTGATATGGCGTCCATGAGAAAAATTGAAGTTGTAGGTGATATCTCAGAAATTTGACATTTTGATGGAAAACTGACAAAACCATTTGGAAAGATCACCAAAATGTGCTATCAGAATGTTGAAGTCATTTTTTTTTCATAATATCAATAGTTTCCGAGATATTCGAAAAAAACAAGAATACAAGATCAGTTTTTCTGGAA
This sequence comes from Phaedon cochleariae, assembly GCA_918026855.4. NCBI lineage: Eukaryota > Metazoa > Arthropoda > Insecta > Coleoptera > Chrysomelidae > Phaedon > Phaedon cochleariae. The sequence continues at coordinate 545,574 of OU896720.1, forward strand.
TAACTCAAGAATGACAAAAGCTAGCCCGGATTCCTCAATAGATTCTGATTCAACATTAAATTTGCTACAACTTTGCTCATTCAACCGTTTCTCTATCTCTCACAGTCACTGAGATCCCAATGGTGAGGATCGAATTTGGGACACACTGTATAGGTGAAACGACGTCCGAAAGGTGAGAGAGCGTCGCGTTCGACGTCGCCACCGCAGACAGACGAGCCCACAGACTCGAACAGACCTCGGGCGCAATCCACACTGAATCTCGCGCCGCGACCGCATCGCTATCATCGGATCACCATTCGCGGCACCAGTTCGGAATCAAGGAATCAGTGCGTTCGCGTTCGCGGAGCAAGTAGCACGCAGTCCGGTCGTCCAGCCAGCCGAGACGCGAGGTGCGATGTTAGAAGCGCGTGCCGCGACCATTCCCATCGCGTATCGCCACGTGCTCTCCGAAAGGCCCGATGCCAGGATCTAGGGACAGGGAGCGGCAGGGCGACACTATGTCCCAGTCATGGTGAGGACGCTGCTGCTGGGACTACTGGTTGCTACGATTTGCGGCATCGCTGTGGGCTCGCCGGCGGCCGGTTCTGTGCCGGAAGGGCAGCCCTTCCGGCCGGATCCGGGCCAGGAGCGCCAGGAGGAGGAGGACGATCCGGGAGCGCGCAGCGAGAGGAGCACGAATCTGACGGGTACCGCCAGGAAGATCCAGATGTTCATCAAGAACAAGCACCTGCAGATACTGCCGGATGGGACAGTGAACGGTACCACCGACGATACCAGCGCTTACTGTGAGTCGGGGTGTTCATTGGGTGTTTTCGGAAACTTACTCTGGGTCGATCGAGTCGATCCAGGGGGGTCACGTGACGAAAAACTCGGATCATCTGTTCGTGTTCAACGTTTGCGAACGTGCGTCAGGTTAGGAACACCGAATAATATAATCCTCTTCCTATGGACAAATATTTTTATTTGCTATTTTCAGGGTGTTCCTCAATGATATGCTAATATCCAATGGGCCGATTATTCGACCCATTTCAAGAATTGAACTTCACATGAACGTATCTCGTAAACGTCCTAACTTTTGAAAATATGCAATTCTTTTTTTTGTCCACTCTGTATCTCTTCGTAATGGCAAACTTCAGTCTGCTATGTGACTAAGTCGGTATGAAAATTCCAAAATGTTTATACTGTGATTATCCAGGAATGTATGTCCTGAATGAAGTACTCTCATGCAGACATCAAAATTTGAAGTCTGGTCTAGTTTTTCATGTTTTTCTCAAAAACGAAGCGTACTACCGAGTATCAAGAGAATTTTTTTGTACATAATTGAATAGCCTTTCATAGCACTGTACGAAATTTGAAAATTTTCCATCGTTGATCACTTTTAAGTAGAATATAAACAAAAATATTCCCGTAACGGTGCCACTGCACTGCCACGGAAAAAATGAAAATTTTTGTACATCATAAAATGCAACTTGATGCATAAAAGACGTGTACGGAATTTCATGTAGATGTATACAATATTATCTCAGGTATTATCAAAAAACTGAATATTTTTCAAAACTTCATCATCCTGTATCTCAAAAGTTAAGACTTTCAGGACATACGTTCATATGCAGTTTTCTTCATAAAACGAGTCAAACAATCACCCCCTAAAATATTAGCATGCCTTTAGGGAACACCCTGTATACATTTCTTCAACAAATTACGCACCACCAAAAAGTAGCCAGAAGTTTAAGAAATATTTTCGTCAAAAGTAAAGTGTCTGATTTCGACGTTTTTTGTTTTGAATGACAGGTTATTTCCTCCTGAACATTAGTGTGCTAACTGTATTCGCTTAAAAACTTCCGAGAAAACTTCCTTTTCATATACATATCGGGGGATTACATCATGTTTTTTTTTTCATGAAATTTGTAATACCCTGTAGAGTGTAATAGTTACAGTAACGAGAGTAAATTGAAATCACAGTTTCTCCTTATCTTTTTTCAAACTTTCTTCTTTGGATTCACTTCAATATCTTTCCTATTATTCGAGAACCACCATTGTATAACGTTATATGATTTCATGGAAAATTAATTAAACTGTTAAACGAAAAGGTCAGTAGCGAGTATTGTCGCCGCGGGCCTCTCAGACGGTCTGTACCTGTTGGTCCAGGCTCGGGTGCAGGTCTTCCCAAATTCGAATCATCAGTCTCTGCCGTGCGTTTTCCAAATTATTCAAGTACAGTTCCTCTTGTCCCAAGATATCCCAGAGATTCATAATGGGATTTGAATCCGGGCTCCGAGTTGGCCATACCATGGTAGCGATACAGACTGCCTCTAGATGATTTCTCACAACTCGGGCGACGTGAGACCTGGCATTATCTTGCATCAACAAAAATCCTCACACTAAGTATATATGGTTCTAAAATTACCGATTTGAATTTTTCAGCTGTAAGGCTTCAATTTATGATCACAAGTTCTATGCCACCAGTCCGGACCAGTCAAAGAAATCATTTCCCAGACCTTCTGCAACTTTCGTGCCTATAAGGCCAATTGAATTCAATAAAATCATATTAGGCTATGAAATTGTGTTTCTGGAGGAATATGGAAGACAATGAAGTGAATCCAAAAAAATAATGTTGAAAAAAGATAAGGCTAAAGTGTACTTTCAATTTCAACTTGATAACGAAACTGTTACACTACACAGGGTATTACAAATTTCATAAAAAAAAACACGCTGTAATTGCTACACCCGGTATTCATGAAAAGGCTTCTTAAGCGAATACAGTTTGCCGAGCAGTTGCACACCTATGTTCAGAATGAAATAAAATGTCATTCATAACAAAAAACGTCCAAATCGGACGAGTAGTTTAGACGGAAATGATTCCTAAACTTGAAGCTACTTTTTGGTGGTGTGTTAATTTCTTGGAGAAATGTATATAAAGAGTGTGCAATTTCAACCCGCAACACCCTTCTAATTTGGAACCCGTCGACTGATTTACAAAAACAAAAATTCCATAATATATATAGTACTCAACGAGCTCTATCAGAGAATGTGAACAAATTTGAAATATTCAAATCCTCAAGGCCTACTTTTGTTTGTAGAAGGTGCAAAATTTCAAAAACCCATTCGAAATTTGAACCCAAAATCTTCTATAGGGTGTTAGTTATTCAGTGGCAAATTTTTATATTTTTGATTTTTCGATTAACCCTGTGTCAAAATCTAAGGAGTTGATATGTCGGTGAAGTAGTCATTCAATGAAGGAACACATGGGATACTCAGATACGAAGTTTCATCGTTGTAACTTCTACAGGAAGATCTCTCTTGGTCAACTGAAAATTAATGAAATTGAAGTTGCACATTTTTTATTATGATCCATATCTATTTTCCTGGAAATATAAATAATAGTAACTTATTCGAGGAAATATTCTCTATACATAACAATTTTCATTGTCATCTCAAATTTCCCTTCTATCTCGCCAAAATAGGTATATTATTTTCGAGATTATTTTGATCACATTGATTATCAGTAAATCTCCTTGCAAGTCTTTGTATAACTCGTTGTAGAATGTTTTTCTGTCATTCTATTTGTGTTATATTCGCCAGTTCATTATCAATCGAGAGTATATTCTAAGTCACTGTATGGTGAAGTATGTGGAAAACGGTTTACTTGAGTTTTGGTGAACCCGAGGGGAAATTCGCTGAGGAATTTTGGTGTACACTTGTGTGGAATTACGAGGAATTACAGTGGAATTGCATGGCATTGCCAGGAATTGCGAGGCATTACGAGGCATTGCGAGGAATTGCGTGGCATTACGAGGAATTGTGTGGCATTACAAGGAATTGCGTGGCATTTCAAGGAATTATGATGCATTATTGGCATTATAGTATGAATTGCGCATGCGTTAATATCTCGATTACGTCATCGCTCGCCACGTGTTCCAAGTTGTGCTAACGGAAAACGTGAGATCCTTCAGTAGACTGTTAGCACAGATTAACAAACCTTTTGTTAATCTGTGCTGTTAGCTAGGTTAGGAAAAAGACATCACGATATTACACATACGCTGTTCTGGTGTCTGTGCTCTGAATTTTGAATGATATTGTGGAAGTTTTATCATAAAGAGTTAATTAGTCCATCAGTTAATTAGGTTGGTATTTACTAGATATACAGGGTATCCGGAGATAACGACAAAACTCGTAGGGTTATATAGGAACTGCCAATATGATTGCAAAATGCCATGTATACAAATAATGTCCAAAACCGCTTCGTTACTGACATACAGAGTGATTTGTTAGTTTGTACAACAAATTAAATCCTCCATATTAAATGCCGATTTGGGTTAAATTTGGTACATGAATCAAACTAAAAGACCTTAACAAGTAGCCCTTTGAAGAAACCAATATCAGGACCAGAGTATTCTCTTTTTATCATGTTAAGTTACCCTGTATAATAATTATCAATAATCTAATCTCAGATTCAAATTCTACGGAAAAATACTAATTTATTAGCGTTTATTAGTAAGCAAATATAATCCACAAACAATTCAGCCAATTCCTTTTTGAAAAAGTGCCTATAAGATTTTTTTAGTAGATTTCAAATCTGCTATCAGATTATTGATGATTGTTTTACTAGGTCAGTTATTCTTACAAGAACTGAACATAATAAAGATTCATTCCGGCCTTGATACGAATTTATTCTCAAGTTTTTTTGGGTAAGTACTTCATCAGACACTTAAATTCCTCCAGTGAAAAAATTGAAAATATTATTACGGAATAACTGAAATGGTACCAGAAACTTTTTCAACAAGTTCCTGTAGGATTTTTCTCGTAGATTTTCAACCTGAGATCAGATTTTCGATAATTTCTATACAGGGTGAGTTATTCTTACAAGAACACAACATAAAAAAATATTCTGATCTTTATATTATTCATTATAAATCGGAATAAATATGAGGAATTGCAAAGAATTGCAGTGGAATTGCGAGGAATTACAGTGGAATTGCGAGGAATTGCGAGGAATTGCAAGGCATTACGAGGCATTACGAGGCATTACGGGGCATTAGGAGGCATTACGAGGAATTATGAGGCATTACTAGTCAATATAGTGAATTAAGGAGCATTATTTTGGCATTGAGGAATTAGTGTACATCATTCTGCCCAGCGAATTGCCCCTCGGGTGAACCTCAACTTTAATTTCATTGATTTTTGATTTACCTAGAGAAATCTTCCTGTAGAAGTTTCAACGATGAATCCTCCTATCCAAGTATTCAATGTGTTTCTCCAGTGAATGACTACTTCACCAGCTATATCGATTCCTTCGATTTTATTACAGGGTGAATCGAAAAATCAAAAATATCAAAATTTGCCATTGAATAACTAACACTCTATATGAGATTCTGCATTCAAATTTCGTATGAGGGTATTTAAGCTATGCCCGAGGCCTCGCCCGAGGCTATGCCTGAATCGATTGAGCTAGTCACTGTTTCAAATGCCTAATAGTCGTTTTTGAAATTTTGACCCATTCAGCAATCGAAAGTATGCCTTGAAAATATGAATATTTCAGATTTGTCCACATTTTCGAATAGAGCTCGTTGAGTACTATATTATGAAATTTTTCGATTTTGAAAATCGGTCGACGGGTTTCAAATTTGAAGGGTGTTGCGTGTTGAAATCGCACACACTGTATATACAAACTTTACACCTACCCAAATCCTCTTTTCTATGGTTTACTAAATCAAATTAGGAAGATCAAAAAGAAAATTTAAATCACCGATCGAAATGTTTCCAACATCCGAACTTTTTTATTATCATTGTTGTCGTCGACTGGTATGAACGTATGAACTCCCGCGTTTTTCGATTGACATGAATTTTGTATATTTTTTCGGTTTGATCAACCTGTGTAAGTTTCCGAAAACAACTAATTGGGTTTTGGCGGGTTTTTGATTTTGTCGCAGTTCGGGTCCGCTACCGGACGAGGTGTCCGAGCTAATTGGAAATGTTTTTTATTTAGCCCGATTTGCACCCACGTGCACCAAGCACCAAGAGTTTTTACGAGAGTTTTCGTTTGCTTGTGGAACTGGTTGGTCGATTATCCAGAAGTTTTCTCTGGTAGTAATTGAAATGCCGACCAATCACTCTTCTTCTCCTTCAACCCCTTTGGCTCAATTTAGATATGCGAGTATAAAGACATTCGTTATCGTCCTTATTTTACCTGTATCTGTGAAAGTTTTGACCTCGGTTTTGACCGAGGTTTTGACTCATGAATCAACACTCTTCAGTATAAACAGTCCATGCATTTTCTCATCTGATTTTTATATGTATCCTCGGATGAATAATTTTTTATATCGATAGATATTATTGGTGGCTAAATCAATAATCACGTTTTTCAAATGTGAATAATATATTTTTTCTCCGATTGGCAGCAAATATTAATTTTGCTGACACATATCAATCAGCAAAGTATTACTTTTCCTGCCTAGGCAGCAAAGTGGGTACTTTGCTGATTGATATGTATCAGCAAAATTAATAATCCATAAATCGTTTATAATTTCTTTCATATGTCATTCGAGACTTCTCCGGCAACTAATTCAATTCTATATTTTTTGCCACCTCCCTTATTTCTGGAGGTGTAAGTACTTCCAGGTCGCTATCACTGTCCATTATATAATAATTTAAATATACCGATATTTTTTCGCACAGCTGTCAGAATTTTCATGAATTGTCAAACTATAATTTTATCATGGACAACTGCGATTTTTATCAAATTTCATTTTAATTGAACACTACAGGAAAAATCGAAAAGAGATTGTGGGAATTGTAATAACTTGCAATTACAATATCCTCCTATATATCATTATGAACAATCGGAGAAAAAATTATATGTTCAACTCGGCAGCAAAGTAGATTGACTGCCTTAGCTGGACTATGAATTCAGCCTCGGCAGTCAATCTACTACTTTGCTGCCTAGTTAAACAAATAACTATTTTTCTGGTCAAACAGTACACAGTCATGCAATAATAACTTTGAACTTTCAAGGTCTGAAGAAGATGAAACTGCATGATGAAATGATTCAGGCTTCAATTTTAACTTCATTTATTCGCAAATTCTTGTATACCTATTTCGGTTGCAGTTGTTGATGAGATTCATCTCGAGGTTTATCTACTGATTAGTAAAATCATGATTCGTAAATTCTTCAATCATGTAAAAACTTCAGTGATGAATACTGACTTAGTTTGAAAATCGAACTGATGCAAAATTATACCTCGAAGTTTTTGTAAATTCCTATCGAATCAAGTACATCGAAGTTCAACAAAAATCTAACGAAAATTATACATACATTTTCGAATATGGTTGATGTTACAGAAGGTAATAATAATAATATTAGAGCATACATTATGTGTAGATTTTTTGTTGAAAAAAACTTGGCTCACTTATCATTAGTTTGCACCGATTTAGAATAGTCTCATTAGTTTTTTGCTCGGTTTATTGTTTCACGTAGCGAAATTATCTTCTTGGTACAGGAAGAGGAAATCGTTAACTAAGCCACAATTGCGAGCACATAGGCAATAATGCAAAATTCTATTGTCAATTGAATATGTAACTCTCCCTTAGTGGTTGGTCTATTTCAGGCGAGCTCTCAGCCATAGCTATCCGAGAATAAATATGCATATTGACTGTGAGATAATATAATACGCTTTCAGCGGCTACTCTAGAACGCCAAGTGTAATGAGAAGTGCTATGTAGATAATATCCAGCACCAGAAGTGCATCTACCTATGGGTGAGATGCAGAGACGGGCTCAGAGATCTCTATAGAGGGTTCACCACCCTATATATAAGAAAGAAAAAATTATATTATGAGATACATGTAACTTTCCATGGGGCAAAACTTCTCAAACCCTCTCAAAATTCCTCAAACACCTTCAAACTTTCCTCTTACTTCCTCAAACTTATTCAGACTTCTTCTCTACCCCAACTTCTTCAAACACCTCCAGCTTTCGTCAAACTTCTTTGAACTCCTCAAACTTTTGCGTATTTTCCTTACAATTCCTCAATGAACTATATCTACACATTTTCCGAATTCTCGGTGACTTCTTTTCTTCCCAAAACCCCTCCCAAACTCTCAGAAAATCCTCCAATTTTCCAAGCTTTCACGAATTTTCTGAAACTCCCTCTTGACTCTCTCCGAATTTCCAAAAACTTTCTCAGACTTCTTCGCTTTCCTAACTCCTCCCAAACTCCCACGAACGTGTTCGGACTTTCTCAAACTCCCTCAATTATTCGAACTCCCTACTTTCCTTGCTTGGTTGAAACTATTTGGTCGAAAATAAGACAATTATAATACATAGATCTTCAAATCACACTGTATTAGTCTCGCTATTATAGGATGAAGATAAAACAATAATAACATGACTACAATATAAAATTTCTCGTGAAATTTCTATGAATTTCACCACTCAACACATCTTTGCTCGCGGAAATACCCAATAACTAAGCGGAAGGCTTTGGCGAGGTTCCTTCATCAATGAGGTTGAAGCGAGGTTGAAGCAGTATCACCTGTTTCTAAATAACAAAATAACCCCTTTTCAGCAAAAATAGAAATTATATTCATGTAAGTACTGCCTGTAGGTTAATCGAAGAGGTGATACATTAATTTACTTGTTATTTGGGATTTTCTCTCCTTGTTTCTATGAAATAAAAATATGAGTATTATTATTCCAATATACAGGGTGATCCACGGTGGATGGCCTATTAGAAGTATCTGGAGAACGAAAAGACAGAACATCCTGAAAATTGGGAAGAGAATATCCCAAACTCGATCCCAAATAATCAAATAAATTAATATATTTATGTACTCGAATTTCTAATTCAGGGTTGTCATCCCCAAAACCATTCTCTATTCAGTCTATATGTTACCCTTTTCACTCATGTATGGATTCACCACTGATTAGAAGACCAAGATGATATACATCTGCTCATTCAATAAATAATTCAGTGGATCCTCGAGTGGATCATTCAAGGGGGTGCTGTCGAGTTTTCAACTACTCGGTTTTTATCGACTCCGGTTGTGCTGTTTAGCTACTTTGATAAAAATCACTTGGCAAGTGGACCAAATTAGAGATGAAATTTATCTAGTACAGACAGAGTACAGAGCGTTTTCCCAGAAATGTTAACCTTACGCTTTTTTGGATAGAATGGATAGGATATTTTCCTTAAACTTCAATGTTTCGTTCGAAGTTTCGGAAAATAATTTTGCATCATCCTGTTGGAAATAGAGCGGAAAATTGCAAGGTGTCACGTTTCCCTTATTCAAATTCATCATTCTTAGGTGGTGAAAGTATTCTAACATTCATAATCCCTCTTTCTTCAAAGTTTATTTATAATTAGACCTGCATTCTGGAGCACACAGTAATGCCTTGGCATTAGTTGGTACAATGACTGAAACCTATATGTACCTATTCAACAAAAAGCAACACAATGCATCAATGCACAAAGCAATCGGTTTTATGACAATTTCCGCACTTTCATCAGTATTGAAATTCACTTCACACGTGACACAATAAAAATCATACAAAATCATATCAATTAGGAATATAAGCAAAAAAAATAGTGTATCATTGGAAATACGTACTCAGTAATAACTTTCAGCTCAACTAAAAGTGAAACGCAGTAGTCTTACTTCATTTTATTGGCGGTTCAGTTCGTAATGAGTGGGGCAATCCAATCAGAGGCCTACGAGTATAGCGCGAAATGATAGGTTTCACTTCGAAATAAAAAAAAATTGTTGAAATGAAACATACTGTTTCTTAGTAAGTACTAATATGTATTTGCTATCAACTCTTTCAAGTTAATCCATTATACCGTATTTTAATGTAGATATTGTGCCTAATTTCAGAAAATGGAGGTTTATCGTACCCGAGATCGTACCTGTCCACAGGTAACTAATCCTTCAGGTTGGGAAAGTAGGATATATAAAAGTCAAGCAAGCCAACGTTAGTTTAGTTCATTGTACCAGAATGTCACCTGACGAAGCTACTGTGTTAGCGAAACATGTCGTGTGTTTGAGAATTTTTCGGAAATCTTATCGTTTGTGAAGTTTTAACATTTGTCATGGATTTCCATCAAGTAACAGGCGAGTCAATTGAAAAAAAAAAAAATACTGTTGTCAGTGTCGAGCATAATGAGTCTCCCCTCCCATGTCCTTTTATACAGGGTGTCCCGAAAGATTCGGGGACCGGTCAGTTGGACCACGAGTACCTGCATTGATCCTTTTTTGAAAAAGGTCGTGTTAAGCCCACCCTGCAGTTCGACCAGGTTAACATTTTATTTTCTAATTGATTAAATAGAATTCGCGTTCAAACGTTCTAGTAAGCATAATTATCCTTCATAAGTACTCGCATAAGTATCTAGAATTTAGTTTTCCTACAAACGTCAAAAAATGACAAGGTTCGCGCATTGATAACAAATTGCGATGTGACACTTTTTTGTATTACATTTTTTCTACAATTATTCACTGTTCATGCTTTTGGAAATGGCTATTATATACCTGTTGCATTTTGCTTGTTACCAAACAAGAACAGCTCAAGTTATTTAAAATTATTTCAACTGTTGAATGAAAAATGTAAAACTTTGGATCTGATATTTAAACCTTCAACAGTCATTGTTGATTTTGAACAGGCAATTCATAACGCTTGTTCAATAATGTGGCCGAATATAAAAATTATAGGATGTAGATTCATTCCATTTGTGCCAATCGTGGTATCGTGAAATTCGAAATTTGGGCTTAGTCACAGAATATCGGAACAAAAACTCAGAAATAGTCAATTTTCTTAAATAATTTTTTAGGCTTCCATTTTTAGACCCTAATGAAGTAGGAAACAAACGCGTGTGAATCATTTCATTCTCATTATAATTCTAATTTTTATAGTTCTCACCCAAGTTTATTTAATTTTGTAAATATCTTTATAAACTTTCAAGCAGAAACATATATTGAAATAAATTCCGTGAAAATGTTCCACCAAAGAACTAAAAAGTGTTTTGTAAAAATTATGTCCTATTATAATTCACCTCAATGATAAAGAAAATAGTGATTGTTTCAATTTTTAATCCGCTCGAAGAGCGGTCGTGGTCCTTGTTAATCTGTGGTCCAACTGATCGGTGTACTTAAAACAGGTACCTGGCCCGTGGACGAACTGTCCGACTCCCAAAGATTCAGACCACCGATTCTACTAACAAAAATGTGAAAAAAAGTGTATAAACATGTGTCTAGAAATGGCCACCTGAGGGGTTATAATAACCATCTGAAGGGTAGCCCGAGACGTTGGTTATATGAATATTTTCGAACCCCTCTGTGTAAAATAACCACATTTTTAACATCTACCTAATTTTTCAAGCCCGATTGGAAATGTTAAGAATTTTCCGAAACTTTGATCACAGGGGAGTAGAAAATAGGTGGGCTAGGACACTTTTTCTCCCAACTTTTTTTTTGTGCAATTTTCGACAGTTTCACCAGGAAACATGAAATGCTCAACATTTTTTCTTGAAAATGGCACTCTGTTTAGTTTCTATAGCATTCACCATTTTCGAGATAATTCGATTTTAAAATTAAGCAGCGTAATAAAAATAGTGCATTTTCCTTATGGGGTACCGAATTTAAAAAAATGGTTTGGTGAAAAATACACCTTCTTTTAACATCTACTTTTGATGTTTGATTCGAAATATGGGAAGTCTAATAGAAAAAGTTAATTGAAAAACGAGGTGAAAAATAATAATATGGTGGGTACCTCGAGTAGAAGTATTATTTTCATTACTTAGCAGACTTTTGAAATCGATTCAACTGAAAAATGGTGAATGCTATCGAAATTGAACAAGAGTACCATTTTCAAGTGAAAATTATGATATTTTCATGTTTCCAGGTCAACCCAGCCGAAAATTGCATAAACAAAGAAGTCCCTGATCAAAATTTCGGAAAATTTCGGAATATCCTCATCATTTTCAAATTGGGCATGAAAAGCTAGGTAATAGTCTCGGTACTAGTACAAAATTTAGTTATTTTATCACAGAGGGTTTCGAAAATATGTATTATTAATAGGTGGGCTAGGGGCACTTTTTCTCCCAACTTTTTTGTTTTTGCAATTTTCGGCAGAAAATCTCAACTTTTTCACTTGAAAATGGCACTCTTCTTCAGTTCCGATAGTATTCACCATTTTCGATTTCAAAATTAAGCAGCGTAATAAAAATAGTGCATTTTCCGTATGGCGTACCGAATCGAAAAAAAATTGTTTGATGAAAAATACAACTTCTTTCTACATCTACTTTTGATGTTTAATTCGAAATATGGAAGTGAATTGAACAAAATTAATTGAAAAACGAGATGAAAAATAATATGGTGGGCACTTCAAGAAAAAGTACTATTATCATAACGTATCAGACTTTGAAATATATGTAAAACTTGAAAATGGTGAGTCGAGTGGTGAGTGCTATCAAAATTATACAGGAGTACCATTTTTGAGTAAAAATTATGATATATTCCCATTTCCTGGTCAACCCTGCCGGAAATTGCATAACCAAAGAAGTTGGGGGAAGAAGTGCCGTGATCCCACCTATTTCCCACGCCCCTGTTGAAAATTTCGGAAAATTCTCATCATTTTCAAATTAGTCATGAAAAGCTAGGTACCTACTAGTCTCGGTACTTGTACAAAATTTAGTTATTTAATAACAAAGGGTTTCGAAAATATTTACAATTTTTTTTATCATTTCTGTACCTAGATCTGTGTTTGGAATCTTTCTATATAATTTCGGGACATCCTGTATTTCTCTAATACTTTTCGTTGCCTAATGGCAATCGATGTCATGATGTCATCGTCAGGTTGTCGAACTTACCGAAATACCCTGGATGTCCACCGCCTAATCGGTTCATTTCAAAAATAGTAATTAACGGAACAATTCAAACGGCCATCCGAGACGGCAATTATTGGTTGAATAGGCGAGAACAATCATTTCTTTCGAAACGCAATGACTCCATGACCTTCATCGCGATGAGAAAAGGCACACTGATTTTCTTTTAAAATATTTGTTCCTGATTGAATTTCAGAAATAATAAAGAAATGTTCTCGTTTGAACATCAAGATGACGGGCCGCGATATCACGTCATAAGTTTTATACAGGTACGCGAAGGGCGAACAATTCCCATAAAACTGTACATCATATTTGAAATATTTTGTATTCGTGAGTAATTGAGGTATTTTGAAGTTATTTGAGATTACTTGATAGTATATTATGTAACAAGTGTTATAAACGTCCTTTTAGTAACGAGTATTTTAAGCACGAGCGGAGCGAGTGTTTAATAAACGAGTGTCTAGAAGAGTTTATATACGCGTTACATACTATGCTTTTTCTACGAACTCCGAAAATTACATTAACATATACCTGCTATTCCTGCTAACCTACAAAATAATTCGAAAGGAATGGGACTCGGAATGGGAATTGAGAACATAATACATATAACTGCATGCAACCAGCGAGACACGTATAAGTTATATTGGTTGTAGATGTGTCCAGTCCATTGCTTACTAACCTTTGTTTCACGTTTATTGTCATGCTTAGTGCAGAATAAATGAATTGTTCTCAAAGATGGATGCTTCATTTTTATACTTCTTGGAGATATGCAAGTACCAAAACATTCTCTTCGATTTCACTTTCGTCTACATTTCGCATATATTTTCGCATAGAATGAAGAATTCTGATACAAACGAATATTGTTTGAATAATTCTGATACAAACTTCGAAAATGACAGTTGACAGTTCCTACAATTGACAGGCCAGACATGTCTCAAATTACTGAAGCTGTGTTTAATGAACTGTGTTGCCATGGTAATGTGTTTAAGAAATCGTGTTGCCATGGTAACGTGTTTAATATTTTGAATAAATCACAGTTTGTCAATCGGTGATTAATCGATCATTTAGCGTGGTACATATCCGTATGCTAAATGCCATCTTAGTTATGTGAGTAGAAAAAATAATTAATGGGTATCGAAGAATATTTCAATATATCTCGTTATACAACAAGTGTTTTCATCAATAAGGACGTCTAGCAGTAGTAGAATCAAAATAAGGTTATTATATCACTTTCTAATTTGACCCAATCTTCATCTCAAAATTTGAAGGGCAAAAAAAATGCTTCCTATGAATTTTTTTTCAAGGCATGTCATAGATTGAAATCATGCTGTCCCCTGATTTTTTCGCATAACTTTTACCCCATTTCCACCCCAAAAATCGAAAAGAAATTGGAAATTGGATTTTTTTGTCAAAAATACATAAGGCATATCATTGATTGAATCCATGCTCGATGTCCCCTGATTTTGGCGCATTATCTGTGATTGAATAACAAAAATAGATTATTAAATCAAATTTTATGATTTTTTCATAGTTTTATACTATATTCTATACGCTTGATTGCCGTTGTTTAGGTGGAAGGATATATGTCCCGGGAAGCTTCGCGGGGAACTTCAAAAATGAAAAATAAACGTATTTTGGACCACCTGAATATTTTCCTGTGGGGCCAGATATATAGATCAAGGCCAAAGTTGAGAGATTTCGAGGTGGGAGATTATGATTTTTTCGTCAAAATTCGCATTTCTTCACTCTCGTCATCACAAGCCGTCGAGAAGTCAACGACCTGACCAATTGCAAAAGATTTCAACTCGGATTTCAACGTGCATTTTTGATATATTTGAAATAAATATGAAGGATTTAAAATAATTGAAAAAGATTCGAAAAGTATTTAGATTATTTAAAGTATTCAAACGGTAATTAAGATAATGGAAATGTACTGAATAGAATGTAAAATTGATAATTAAGATATTCAAAATAATTGAAAGTATTTAAATATTCAAAATTGGGGATGTAAACCATATTTAAAGAGTTGTTTGCCCCTCGCAGGTACGTGTAGAAAATTCTGGAACGTGTTGTTGACACGACAGCAAGGAAGAGTTGTGAGTTGGTCGTTTTTAAGATACTGGGCGATAACCTTGATATAGAAAAGGGTAATAAACGCGTGGATATAATGTTTGAAATTGGTAGGACCGTTTATTTACATCCAGCTTATTGTCCTGTATCTCCGAAACGACCTATATACTCACGAACATTCCTTGAAAGGGAGTTTCCTTTCTGTTTTGAAGTCAGAAACACGACCCTAAAATTTCTACACATTTACTAGATTAAGAATGTGAAATTTTTCCTCAAATGAACTGTCGAGGATACAATTTGCTATTTCAAAAAGATTTAAACTGCTTTTTCAGTTATATTGTGAGAAAAATATACCTTCCCACGGAATTTCACAAAGTATGATATCGATTCTAACTAATTATTGGAAAAAGTATCCCAGTTCGAGGATCAGAATGTTCTCTAAAAGGAAAACTTAGTTTTACTGATTATATAATACTAAAGATTTCACGAGATTTCATAATAATATAGTGCGATCAGGTAAAAATCTCGAATTTATAGATGCTATCTTAAAATACTGTCTCCTGTTCATGTTTCATCAGGGAATGTAAGCATCATCATGTATTACCAAAATTAGGGTGATAAATGGAATAGGTATGATAGAAAAAGAAAACACAAAACGAGAGGGAATACTATTTTATCGAAAAGAAATCAATTTGGAAGATATTGAGCTTCAAAGTTTGCCTGAAAATTCTGTGAATCATTGATCAGTCGCACCCAAGCATTTGCTTCCAGTGATTTCTGCAATATTGCCGGATGATCAATGATAGTTGAAAACTGTGATATGGAGAGAGCGCACATTGTTTCAAAAAATTAAAAAAAAAACATCATGTAGGGATTAAGGGATAAGCGGAATTCATTTTCCCTATTGTGCTATTTTTGCCACATATAATTAGTATGTATTATCCGAGGGGTGATCCACTGGTGGGAATACCTGTACATTTTGCTGGAAATACTGGCAATTATCAGGAAATACAAGAAATATTCAGGCAATCCACGCAATATTTTGGCAATACAAGAAATACATTGGAAATACTGGCAATATGACGGAAATACAGGAAATTTTTAGGGAATACCGGCAATACATGGGAATATTCCTCCTCTTTCCTGAGCTATATTCTGTTTATTATCACTCTTTAACAAGTTGTGAGTGCCTGAATCGAACATCCTCATTCCGTGCATGGTGATTTAGTCTGGGTTTTTTATATTTGTTGAAAATTAGGAGGTAAGTGATTTCTCATATTCGATTTTTTTATTCAAATCTTCAATATGAAGGTAAGTGAACCTTTTCATCATTTTCATACAGGGCAAGTGAAAAAGTACATTTTTCGAAGGAACCCCCCTATTCATATTTCAATGGTTTCATTAAGGGGGTTCACAAAATTTATAAGTCCAAATCAAAATATTATAGTGAGTATAGTAAAATAGTGTGAAGTTTAAGAAGTCTTGTGAGTATTTCTTAACGCAATTGTGTGGATTTTGAATTGACAGCCTGTTCCTTGTTCATAATATAGAAATGACTATAATGGTGGACAAGATGAGAATGCACAGCATCTGTATCTCAGTAAATTGTTGTATACTTCCGGAGATATTACATACCTCCATACAACGCTTCGTTTCGAAGAATCATCATCAACTTTGTTTTTTATATGATACGATACAAAGTACCTACACCATGTATCATGTATGACATAGCTTTTTTGATTGCGAATGTAAAGACATATCGCACAATTTGTTTTCTCATATTTTCATTCAGAAAAAAATAGGCATTTAATTGTCTATTCGACCTGTGTAACTCTCAAGGTTACCGAGATATACATGCTGTGCATTCTTAGCTTGTCCACCCTGTATATACAACAATTCAATGTCGATGTTAATACTCCACCTACTCTCTTTATTTGTAGAAGAAGATCCTAAACTCACTAAGATGGATTTCTTAAATAATTTCCTCGAAGAGTATGAAACGTCCCTCCCAGAGTACCTGAAGAAACTCTTGATGTACAAAGGATTTGATAATATTTTTTCTATTTCAAAGTTGAAATTATTGCTGTATATCAAACGGATACTCTATCATACGTATGTTTTGCTGAGTGTACCTGTGAGACGCCCTATTTCTTATCGCTATTGCTAACTCAAACATCCAGTATATTGAATTATTAGGTAGCGGTACTTGCAGGTCATCTAGTCACGTCGTGTCATCAATCCTTTGTTAACTGTCAAATGTCTTATGTAATACGTCAGCTGTCTAATCCCACAAAAGTGGGTGAGTCGTCCAGTATATTTTTTGACTGCTATCCAACTCAAACGCCCTGTATATATCATGTTATAGCGGGTAGCCTTTATATGTAGGTCGGAGAGGTATAACGCCTTTTTGGGTTCACCCTATATTTTTTTTCCCAACTATTACCCAACTCAAACACCCTGTATATAACCGTTGTTAAGTGAAAAATGGAATAAAATGCGCACCGTTATCTCTGGAACGGATCTCTCGCTTTGCTCGCCGAGTCGCCGATGATGACGACCCGTTCGCTGGGCCGCGAGTAGCTAGCCGAGTCAGGCCGGCCTGTGATTGGTCAGCCGAGTCACGTGGTTTGGAGAAAAGTGGAGGGGTGGGGCTGGACTAGACTCCGGCGACCACTTAAAATATGAATTTGGTGAGAAAACCACTGGCGCAAATAAAGGTTTTACCAAAATTAATTATCTTCATTAATAAGAAAGTCATGGGGCATTAAATAAATCGGCGAAATTCTCATTTAATTTGTGCTCTGGGCAACTTGATTAACTTTTTTTTATCTCCTTTAATAAGGGGTGTTCCGGTGTTCCCATGAGAACGCGTTCAGTTTGAGACACCCTGTACATCATTTCAAATACCTAACGGTCAGACCAACTATATTCTCATTTCTTTTGATTGTGCTGGTTGATCACAGAAACAAATTTATTCATCGATTTGCAGTTTTATGACTACTTATATTATTCTTCTTTCCAAATTTGAAGAGTATTCTTCTAATAAATTCAGAGATAATGAGCGAAAAACCTTGAAAAAACTGTATGGAACAATAATGTTTCTTTCTTCACATTTTCTTAGTGTTCAAAGTAGATGATCCCTTCAGAATAATTCTGGGAATACAGAAATTATCTATAGGAAATACAGGAAATGTTCAGGAAATACAGGAAATATTCAGGAAATACAAGCAATAGTCAGGCATAAAAGCAATATTCTAGGAATCATAGGGAATATAGGCAATAGACTGGAAATACGAGCAATACTGGTTTTATTGCCAGCAATAACAGGAAATACTGGAAATATAGGCAATATTTCCTAAAGTATTGCCGATTTGGCAATACCCGTACATTTTTCAACCCAGTGGATCACCCCTCGGTATTATCTCGTATTGTTTTACTTGCCTTAAACCTTTTTTTTATTATCTATAATTCCAAGTTTGTATATTTTTATCTCCTGTAGTATTGCTTTTAGTGGATAATACTTTTGGCTCATGCCTGTTTTGGATCTCTTACTTTATAAATAAATACAAATAAATGAATACAAATGAATAAATAAATAAATAAATAAATTGATGTTATGGCGCAATAATTCACTAGAGATATAAACAGCGTTGTCTTCTCAGTTCATTCAAGGTAGTGGATCAAACGAGAATAAGAGTGGAAATCGAGGTGGAAATATTCAAACACATCACCGTTGCCATTTTTACACGAATGAACATTATCATAATTTTTTCGAAATACCCAAAATGACAAATGCCGTGTTTGAATAGCTCACGTAATAATTCAAGATTTTCGAACAGTGTATATGCGGATGCCACAGCTGATTGTGTTTGGCTCAATTTCATGGCATCTTTCAATTATGGTCAATACTTGGACAGTGTCGCCAATGTTGAATATATTAAAACATGAACAGCTTTGCCGATGCCAACTATGTCAATAGTCAAATCATCTCGTAGATATTATTAGTTCAGGCAATGTCATAATTTCGAGTATACAAAAGTTGGCAACGCTGGATGGACGCTCTCGTAGTCCACCCGGTACAGCCTATTACTGAAGATCCAGACTGAGACAGAAGTTATATTGTTTGTAGACACAGCACATAGTAATTATTGCCGTCCGCATACGTGGGGTTTATTTTAGCACCTGAATGCCGAATGTGCCCCGAAAAACACATCACTCCGAGACTGGCGAGAATGAGAATATATCGCTGAACTAATTGAAGCTCGAATTGAAGGCATTGAAGCACCAAATGCCACGCTGATCACGCCTGCTGGACTGCCGACCTATACCACCGTGTTCAACACGCGGCCCTACTTCGCTTCATTCAAGACGAATTCACTTCCCATGGATTGTTCTTATTCGTAAATTGATATTTATTTCACGATTTCACGTTATTTTCATTGATATATCTGTACAAACTTTAGTGGGCCAGTATAAGCGAGCCGATGACATGACAGTAACTGTGATTGCCTCTCCATATCTGACGAGATAGTCGTCTGAGAATAGATAATCATCTAGAGAGGGCTTAGAACTGAGTATAGCGTAGTTCTGTTCATTCGAATGTCAGTAAGAGGCTGTTAATTTGTTTTCTGTCTACTTCGTATTACCAAGTTTAATAAATATACATAAAATTGATCATTAATGACCCATATTAACGATCAATTTGTCTATTAACAATCGATCGTGGTATAGGCAACCAAACATACATCGCATCGTTTTCCTTTCGGGATTATAACTCACGGGATTAAATCGAAAATATGGATTTCATCGAAGATTTTACTAATGAATGTCAGTGATAAGCTGACTTTTATGGGCTACTGGTTGATTGTTAGTAGTTTCCAGATGAATATTGAGTTCACGAACAAAATTTTCTTCATTGCAAGAGGACTATCTCGTGTTGACATAAAATAATACTGCTTCGTAATGATCCAGTGAATCTATCATCAAGCTACGCTGGTTTGATTGTGGTTTGTTTGTATGAAGAAATTTCTTCAATCGCCCAGTATTTTCACAGTTACAATCATCATTGTGCAACCAATCGAAGGTTTTTTTCTATTCGACAAAATTGAATTATTGATTATGACAACATCATATTTTGTTGATTCAACACATCACTATCAAGAAATATGTTGTTATTTCAAACAAATTACTTTGTTGAACAGAACCCACAAATACATTATATCAAACAAATATTTTGTTGAATGATTATCTAGTTGCATTTTTGCCACCAGGTGGCGTTTCTTCCAACCTTCCTACGCTCGCCTCGATTGGGGTGTACATATACCTACCTAAAACTTCCGTTTATATAATTATATAAGGCTATCCTACAATTTCTAAAAGCTAATTGTCTTGAATCAATTGAGGAAATTGATCTCTAATTTCTCTTAGTTTTGAAATTCAGTAATTGGATTTTTTCAAATATTATTTAGCAAAATATTTTGTCAATTCTAAATACCATTTTGTTGATGGGAGAAAATATATTGTTATTTTAACATATTCACTCCCTGAAAAACTGAAAATTTTGTCACTTGAATGAAATGATATAATCATTTCAATCAACTGAATTATTCATAAGAGCAGATATTGTATTATAGGAACAAAATAGTCTTTGTTTATTCAACCAATTCTTGCTGTTAATTTGAATCATTAATATGTTACATCAAATGAATTTTGAATTGAAACTGACAAAAAACATTTGTTGCGGTGACAAAATATTTTGTCGTGGATATATGACACACGGAAAAAAAGGATTTGTTGCATCAACAAATTATTTATGCTTGAGTTATTTTTGTTGGGCTGAGCAATTTTTTGTTGAATCAACCAGATACATGATTATTCCATGGAAGCAGCTTGTTCAAATCAAGAATGTAGTCTAATCGAATCAACAGTATAATATCAATTCCATCAACAAAATATATGGTTTCTTCAAAAACAAATTGTGTCGATTCAAAATGATGTCGATGTTGATTCAACTATAAACATTTCGTTGATTTGATCAAACAATGATCATTTTGATGAGAATATATCTTTGAAACAACATACAAGTTTTCTTATTCCGATGTATCAATGAACTCGTTTCGAACGGATGATTTGCTTGAATTGAGCAACGAGATATGTAATATCAATGAAATATTTTGTTCATTCTACATCAACTTAAATTTTCGCCTCTAGATGGCGATCATTTCGCCTCGTCTATGCCTGCCTCGAGTTCATTATATACGTGAAGCCTGATTTTTCGTGTTTGAAATATCAGCTGGATAAATCGAACTTAGGATGAGTAGCAATCCGAAATAGTTTTCCATCAGCTAAAGAGGAGAAAAGACTAAAGATCTATGCTAGGAGTCGACTAGTTTCCTTGTTTTGTTTATTCTATTGATGTGAAATTTCAGAAAATCTCCGAATATTGAATTTGGTTCAACAAAACAATTTGTCGAATGGATATATAGTTTCTCTTGAATCAACAAATTATTTCATTGAATTAACTAAATATTTCATTGAATCAACCAAATATTTCTTTTAAAATTTGTTTGTGTTACACAACAAAATGTTTGTTTGAGCCAATTCAATATCTCTTCATAAACAATTCATGGATGTGCTTGATTGAAGAAGATCCAGAGTTCATACAAGACATATTTACTTGATTCAAACTCCAAATTCGCTCTGAAACAAGATATAGATTTACTCATTTCAAGATTATATTTTGTCGTGCATATATGACACTTTTATTTGCTCCATTCAATCAAATTTTGCTTGATTCAACAATTCCTTTTTTTCCGTGCACTCAGATTTTGTTGAATTCACAAAAATTTCGTAGTTTCAATCAAATTCTTTTATCTCTGCTTTTGGGTGTATGATAAATTGACATTCATCATACAGGGCGTGGAAATGAATTCTGAATTGAGACTCTATCACGAATCTGCGATTAGAGGTCTATAAAAATCACAAGTTTCCATCGTTCAAGTTTGAACCCCCTGATTGGGTATGAAAGTGTTGAAAAGGAATATTCTCAGATAAATTATGAACATACAAAAATGGATATATATTTATATAAAGCAATACATTGAGAATTCGCATTCTCTATGTGATGAGAATATTTACTTTTTGTCTGAAGGAGAATGCAAATTCTCAATTTCAGAAATTTTTATATTTTATTTTCAAACTGTTATCGTGTGTGTTCAATAGATATAATTCAATGTTCGTCGTGGCATATAGCCAGGAAAGTAGTTGTTTTCTATTGAATTAACTGAAAAAGAGTAAATATTCTCATCACATAGAGAATGCGAATTCTCAATGTATTGCTTTATATAAATATATATCCATTTTTGTATGTTCATAATTTATCTGAGAATATTCCTTTTCAACTCTTTTATCTCTGTATCAAAAATACTGAAATTTGAACAGATTATCTATAGCTACTAACTGTAACATTGGAAATTTCGTGTGGACATTTTCAAACTCACTATCGCAGCTGCTTTCGATAGTTTATTGCAATAATTGTAACCAAACGTTCAAAAATCAAAATGTCAACATGTATGACCAAGAAAAAAAGTTATTTCTAATACCAGAAGTTACGTCACAGTTAATATCACCTTTTACCATTCACTTTATGAAATATGGATTTAATTAATTATGGAGAAGATTAACAAGCAACAACAAGTAAGGCTAAAATGCTAAAACGGTGATTTATGTGCAGTGATATATCCGTTAAAAAATAATGAAAAAATTGAAGGGAAAGTAAAATT
Organism: Phaedon cochleariae; assembly: GCA_918026855.4. NCBI lineage: Eukaryota > Metazoa > Arthropoda > Insecta > Coleoptera > Chrysomelidae > Phaedon > Phaedon cochleariae. The sequence goes on from OU896720.1 coordinate 568,296, forward strand.
TGCTAGGATCGACTGAATCAACAACATTCCATGAAACGTGTGGATGTCTCATCCCAGTTAACAGGTTATTAATTAACTGGTAAATCTATCACTTCGCGAGGCAGTACGGGTATCCAATTGGATACAATTACGTACACCTATTAATACCTGTATAGTGAGTATAATCAGATCGCAACGAGATGGCAAAACATTGAATCAGATGAGATCGCTATCAATTAAACAGAGGCACCGAGATTGTTAGATATCCGAGGAGCCGGCTGTATACAGGGTGAGGCATCAGGGGGCCTATTCTCGAATGTCGAACTACATATATGTACAGGGTGTAAATTTGAAAACTTTCAATGCGAATATCTCGCGAAATAAAAAAGTTAGAAAAACGCCGCTTGGCAAAAATGCTAAAGAGTTAAGGGCAACTAGAACCACCATATTTCAGTGAAGGGATGAGTCACCCTGTCAGCGCAACACACCCCAACTTTGAAATGTCAAATGGCACTACCTCTTTTGTGATACCTCAAATGAACGGTCTCAGTCAGTAGTATTCACCTGTACAAGACTTTTTTTCCACCCACTACAGGGTGTACGAAAAACATTAATTCAAGGGTCCAAATTTGAAAACTTTCAATGCGAATATCTCGCTAAATAAAACAGTTAGGAATACACCGTTTGGCACAAATGCTACAGAGTTAGGGGGAACCAGAACCACCATACTTCAGTAAAGGGATGAGTCACCCCGTCGGCGCGACACACTCTGTAACATATTCGTCCCTAACTTTAGGGGGTGTTACAAACGAAATGAAACTCGTGAATTTGCACGATGTCTATTTATTTATACTCGTATTACTCTCTGCAAAGCTAACTAACAACAACCCGTCCCTCGGCAACTATATATCTCCTTTTCCGTGTATGGTTTTTTATCCGAAAGAACATTGATAGTGTCGATACAAAAAACCAAGTAGTAAACCCAGTGAAACAAATAAATATATATATCCCTAGTTATTATAATCAATATACATCACATCTCCCCCCTAAAAAAAATGTATATATTTATTTAAACTAATTTTATAATATAAAATGCTAATCATAAGTCAATCTATTTGGAGGTTTAACATTTCTTCTCGGCCTGTAAGTATTTTCGTTAGATGTAATTCCTATGTTTCCATCTGAGTTCACATTATTACTCAAAGCAGTATTTCTGCTCGAATCATTTTCAGTTATGAATACTTCTGTGGTGACGTCATTTGAATCTTCAAGTGCTGTTTTCAGCTGTGTATCTGATACGTTTGTGTGTTCCAAAATCCCCGAATCAACAAAATGAAACTTTTTCATTTGATTTAAATGACGTTTCCATGTAACGTTAAGTTCAGGAATGTTTACAATATAAGTGGATTTTCCTATTTTTTTATATATTATCCCTTTTATCCATTCTTTTGCGTTCACTTGCCTATAATCTCGCACCGTTACACTTTCACCCGGGTCAAACAAAATATTGCGTTTTCCACCGTGATACAGTTTTTGCTTTTCCTGAACTTTTGAGATTCGATCTTTCAGATTCTTGTCGAGCTCAGAGTCGGGCAACAGGACATTGAAACGTGTACGAAGTTCACGCCCCAGTAACAATTTGGCCGGACTTTCATTTGTGGTACAATGTTTTGTCGACCGATAATCGAATAAGAAATTATTCAAAAACAAATTTAAATTAACTATATTAGGATTTTTGCCGAAGGCATTTTTCAGTGCATATTTGACTGTTTTCACAGCGTTCTCTGCCGCGCCATTTGAGGAAGGCTTGTAAGGTGGGCTAGTTATGTGCATAATTTTATTTTTATTTAAGAATTCTTCAAATTCCGCCGAGCAAAAAGATGCGCCATTGTCAGTAACAATTTTGTTGGGTAATCCAAATCGCGCGAAACAAGATCTCAAAACATCAATGGTTAGCTTTGAGGTTATTGACGTCATTGGAAAAACTTCGATCCACTTACTGTGTGCATCCAAAATGATTAGAAAATATTTATTCAAAAATGGGCCCATAAAGTCTATGTGTAGCCTATGCCAAGGTTGGTCAGGCCAAGGCCACGTATTTAGAATTGATTTATCGGGTGTTTTTTTATGAATCAAACAATTTTGACAAGTATTACACATTTGTTCAATGTCTTTACCGATTCCTGGCCACCAGAAATATGACCTTGCCAAGCTTTTCATTTTGACCACGCCCATATGTGTTGAATGTAAACTTCGTAAAATTGTTTCTCGCAAACTATTTGGAATTATAATTCTATTGTTCCACATTAAACAATTAGACTCGATACTCAATTCGTTTCGTATACGGTACACAGAACGAAAAAGGTACGTTATATTAATAAAAAAGTACATCAAATCAGTGAACGTCAACATTAATTTTGGGCCGATGACGGGTGTCATTAATACAATGAACGGTCGTACGTAAATTTTCTTGTTGATTAAGTTATGACCGCAGTACGTTGAATCAACGAATCATGGTCATGGATCTATGTTTGCCGGTTATTGATATTACGAATGGATTTACATTGGTTCATGGTTGTTGTACATTGAATCAATAAACAGCGAGCATGGATCTATGATGACAAACATTGGTTTATGGTTGATGTACATTGTATCAATCAACAGTGAGCATGAATATGTAATTGCCAGTTACGAAGGACAGACTCAGTTTATCACAGCTGAACATTGAATCAATAATCAGCTAGCATGGATCTATGATCGGCGGTTATTGATATTACGAACGATAGACATCACTTGATGATTTTCTTCATTGAATCGATGAAAAATGAGCATGAAGCTATGTATTGGTATTTAACAGTGGTATAGTCGTCGTCGAAGATAATGTTGTCAACAGTATCGTCACTATCAGTAATAAGGGGACAATTTTTTCATCAGAGTAATTAATTTCTTGAATTAATTTTTTGAAAAACCCAAAATCGGCCCAAAATTATCTAGTACATCCACTGATTTGATGTGACCTGATGAATAATATAATATACATTTACAAGGCAGTCGCAGAACACTGGTTTTCTTAATGAAATATCATTTTTTTTATTTTTTGTTGAAATCTACCTAATTGTATTGAATAACAAATGTAATGAATATTTTTTAATAAAGTCAACTAAAAATGTTTCCGAAATGTCAAAAATACACTGAATGATCGAAGACTGATAAACTTGGACGATATTCAAAAAACAAATATCCGCTCACCTCATACATTTTTTGTCGGAATAAACGAATATTGCCCTTTCCATTCATTATAATATAATTACCTGATAATGAGGAAAATGTTCCACAGAAATCTCTGCTATAATTCAATCACAAGTGATACCAGTCAGACGAACTCGACCGGCCCAGTCAGCACATTCTTTCTTTGTTAACAACTATGAAATATGTTGAACTACACTCTACCAAAACTCGTTCGTCTATAGAACGGCAAAGCTTTGGAATTATTTGCCAATGTAAGTATTTTCAAGAACTAATAACCTCCAGAAGTAAAAAAAAAATCCCAACACCTATACCCCCTCTCCCTATACATGGCAACGGAAATTTTGTCAAATTAGGCAAAATACTGATCTGAACACCTAATTAACTTGATTTTCATTTTCTGTAGAAAATAAAATGATAACAATGTGATGACAATAACCAGTAGTTGTAAAAAGAATAGTACCTTGTGCATCCCACGAGTACCTACCCAGCAAACATTTTGATATGGGTACAACATAATCGACACATTGAGTTGCCCATAGCAAGCCCAGCATATACATAAATGATGGGACTGTAATGGCCAATTAACGACATTGGTTACATATTAACGAGGTAGGGGAGGGTAGGAGGAGGGGTAGAGGGAGGGGTAGGGGTTTCAGGGGTCCCATTGATCTGGAAGTTCTAGTAACTCAATATATTCTTTAATGTTTATCATCATATTATTATATCAAATAGACACATACCAGATTTCAAGGAAACAATTTATGAATGAAACAATGATATCTTCTCAACCTCTCTCTTCTTCCATGATAAAACTTCTCAGAGTGACTGCTTACCGGCTGGTATATCTACATCTTCATCTTATTTGGGAAGTATTCCTCCAAAATAGATTTTTCGTTGCGAGGTAGGTACTCCTGAAATATAAAATACTTCATAAGCTATCATGAAGTGGCCGTTCTTGATGTCAGAATTCTTTCTTCATAGAAGTATGAGAAACAAAATACTCTGTTACATGAGTTCATAACTTGATCAATATATAGTCTGATTACGTGATATATACTCACATATGGAGGCACAGGCCTTATTGTTATTCACTTCAATGATAGAGACAGGTTTCCATAACCAAATATTACTTTTGATAGTAACGAACCAAGCAGTCCATGATAGTTACGCTTCTGGAGAGGTAGGAGCCACTACAATTATTATCATCACAAACACATGCATTTCATAACAAAATTTGGAACACTAGATAGGTAGATTGATACTTACTTGATACATATTATCATCATTGAAGAATCCATCTTCTATATTATCAATTGAGAATACTCCTGCCACCATAACTGCCATTATAACGACCAGGGAAAGTGATGAGCACAATGATATGACAACAAACCAGAGAAAAACGAAACATACGCTATCACTAGAGTGACATATAATAATTATCCAAATGATCAGCTGATTGTTGATGTAGACGTTTCCAGAAAATCCCCCAGTGGGACGAGTAGTGAACAGGATATTGGCCAGCAAGGGGCCAAAACTCGTTAGTGCTCAACTCGTTCTATACATCATACCATCACAAGGCCATCATCGTATTTTCAACTGATGGTTACTCAGCATAGATAAATCATCGGCCATTACCGATACACCGGCATCGACACTTTCTCACACTTGCCTGCACTAGGCCGGAATTGTCCCGGTAGTTCAATTTTTGCTGAGTAAATATATCCTAATCGTAAGAATTGTGAACAAAGTAATTCAAAATTAACAGGACTCACCTTTCTCAAATATGTAAGGTTCTGTATCCCATTGATCTGGCACAATTTCACAAATAGGTAGGAATTCTACGAGCCACAGAAACACAAAACACGACCCAGCCCTTTCAACTTTTCATTAACAACTGAACGAATAGAAATAAAATAAACCGGCAAATGAAAAATCACCGCGTATTATGAAACCTTTTCATAGTAATAATGTTTGGCGTGATTGATCCATGGGTAGGCAGCATTAATTTGGCGCCTGTTTTGGAAGTTGATGTTTCATTTCATGGAATCAACGTTTAGTGTTCATTGAAACAATAAAGACCATTCATTATTTTCTTATGTTTGTTGTTGATAGATCTATGACGAAAAGTTTATTGCTCCAATGATGAAAAACATAGATCAATAAACATCAAACGTTGATTCAATGAATTTTTTCATCACATGAATAAAAAAAATTATTAACTTTTGATGTTTTTCGTTCATTGTTCAATGTTGGCTCGTTCATTGTTTCAGTGTCTTGCGGTATGAACCCATCATCAGAAATGATTGTAATAATCATCGATTCGTAATATTAATGTTCAAAAAATTGACGACCGCCGTTCATCAATTTTACGTACAAAATTATTTTCTGTGTAAAAACTTTGAAAGTTCGGATTTTTATGCCACGAATTGTTTTCGTGCCACCCAGTATTTACAAACTTCAAAACCGCGGATAAAATTTTATCTTGCGATGTTGCCACTTTTATATTATTAAAATCTACTGGAATATGTTCATTCCTACTGAAATAGTTAATAAAATTTAATTCTACATCCTCCCGCGAATTTCCTTCCCGAGGAGCTGGCAAACGTGATAGGCTATCTGCCCAGTTTTTTTCTGATTTAACCAATTCCACTTCATAATTATAACTTGAAAGTATCAGAGCCCATCGTTTTAAACGATTTGCGGAATACATCGGGATGTTTTTGCGCGGATTAAAAATATAGGAAAGTGGTTTGTTATCAATCACCAGGGTAAATTTATTCAGGAATAAATAATTATGGAATTTGCACAATCCAAAAATTACCCCTAAAGCTTCCTTTTCTAATGTGCAATATTTTCGTTCAGTGTCTGCGAGCGTCCTCGATGCATAAGAGATTACTTTTTCAGTTTTATCCGGCATAATATGGGAAATTAATGCTCCCACCCCATAATCACTAGCGTCCGTTGTCAACCGTAAGGGCAATTCAGGATTATAGTGAACTAAAATTGGAGCTGACACTAAAATTTTTTTTATATTTCGGAAAGCGGCTTCGCAATCTGACGACCATTCCCACTTCACTTTATCTTTCAAAAGATTATATAACGGATTTAAAATTGTTGAAAGGTTTGGTACAAACTTCCCATAATAATTTATGAGCCCTAAAAACGATTTAAGTGAATTTACATTTGTAGGTACTGGAGCATTCAACATTGCAGATATCTTCGACTCTGAAGTATGCAGGCCTTCTGCATCAATGTCATGCCCTAAATATGTAATTTTCGATTGAAAAAAACTACATTTCTCTAGGGATAATTTCAACCCTGCACCCTGTAAAATATCCAGGACTGATTCTAGCCGTTTCAAATGTTCCTCGCGATCTTTACCCGTAATTAAAATGTCATCAAGAAAGCAAACTACACCATTTAAGCCCTGAAGTAATGTTTCCAAAATTTTTTGGAATTTCGCGGGGATGCTGGCAATTCCGAAAGGTGCACGATTATACCTAAATAAACCTTTATGTGTAGAAATAACCATTAATTTTTTTGACTCATCATCGAGACATATTTGTTGATATGCATTGGATAGATCCAGCTTCGAAAAATGCCTCCCTCCTTGCAATTGCACGAACAAATCTTCGATTTTCGGTAGTGGAAACGGGTCTATTTCGATGAAAGGGTTCACAGTCACTTTGAAATCCCCGCAAATACGGACGGAGCAGTCTTTTTTCAAAACGGGAACAATCGGCGTTCCCCATTCTGAATATTCCACAGACTCAATCACTCCTAGACTGCATAACCTTTCCAATTCCTTTTCCACCCTTTCTCTCATAGCAAAGGGCAGAGAACGTGCTCTAAAGAATCGGGGAGAAATATCAATGTTTGATTTTAATTTTATTGACATAGTACCCTTATTGAAAGTCCCTAGACCTGGCGAAAATAATGAGGTATATTTCTTCAATAAAAAGTTTAAATCTTTGGGTAAGTTTGAATGATTTATGTTATGAATACTCAATTCGAAAGAATTGAAAAAATCGCATCCCAAAAGGGGAGGACCGCCTCCCTTAATCACGTAAAAATTCAAAGGTTTTACCATATTTTTAAATTTGACTTCAACAGAAAAATAGCCTAATGGTGCAATTTTATCACCATTGTATAAATTGAACATTTTGTCTGTTGAAACCAATGTTTTACTAGGAAAATTATTTTTATAAAAATTCTCCGATACAACACTATAACTGGCACCGGTGTCCAAATTGAATGTGAATAAATTATTCTCGATAAACAAATCTATCCAGACTGGATCTGTATTGCAACGGATATTAAAAAGAGAGAAGTCCTCAGACTCCAAAAAAATTATTTCTGTTAGATTGGTTTTGGTTTTTATTTGGACACACCGGTGCAAGATGTCCTTTACGATTACAAATGTGGCAACAGCACTCACGAAAAGAACACTTGTCAACTGTGTGGTTTCTACGACCACAACATGCGCACTTACTTTGTGATTGCGACATAGTACTTGCCGTAAACGAAGATGACGAACTCCTGCTGACTTGATTACTTGACCCAATAGGTTGTACTTGGGGCCGAGCCTGCAAGGCTCTCCTCGAGTTCGTATAGTAGGTTTCTGGCTCTCGCTTAACTGCTGCTGCGCCATGTGACTGGTGAATCGCAGATTTTGAAGCAGCAATTTCGACCACTTTGGAGAAATTCACGCTAGGTTTCTCTTCAAAAAGACGATCTTTCACTGGCCCCTTATCGTATCCACATACAAAACGATCCACTAACGCTCGATCGATTCCTTCTTTTCCAGAAAAATCACATACCGCCACTAAACTTTGTAGTCGTGCCGCCCACTCTTTAGCGGACTCGTTGGGTGATTTTCGCGAATCGAAAAACTTTTCACGATTAGCGAACACTGACACTACCGGTCGAAAATGATCATCCATCAATTTAATGATGTTCGTATACGATATACTTTCCGGTTCATCAGGAATACACATGTTATGTAAAAGTTTGTACGCTTCTTCATTCAGAAGACTACCCAACCAACATTTTAAGAGAATTATACCAAGCAGAGAGGAGAAATTACTCGAAGAAGTCGAAATTTACTAATTTCCGACAAAATATTTTACCTTCATGCCCTGAGTGACTTGAAAGTTATGGATTAGGTTGTAAAATGCCTGGTTAGGACCTCAACATCTCCTATAAAAACCATCAACTTTATAGACAAATTGCATAGTTGGAAACTACTCATTACAGACTCCAAACACAACTTCATGGTCCTAGTGAGCATTTAGTTATCAATTAGGTAATATTTAACATCAAAATCACCAGTAAAATATCTTCCAGGCCCTCGAACTATCAGGATATTTATTGGACTTGAAATTTACCAAATTCTAACTTGATAAACGATCATAAAGTCAGGGAATAATCAGATGGAGAAAATAAGTCGGATTTATACTCTGTTTTGCCTATTTTTGACCAATTGAGTCGAAGGAGTTTCTTAGACTTTTTTTTACCTAATCAGTACCAACTTCATATCCGATGAAGGCAAGATTACCACTATGAAATCCTTATAGAACGAAGTGTCCTTGAGAGAGCCGAGAATACCAAAATTAGTCCTAGAATCATGTTCTCAAAGTTGATGACTATTATTGATCCTGGTGCTTTGAGGTCGGCAAATGTTTTGAAATGATCATTAATTTCTGAAAATATTAAAAACTGGAGACAAGCGCAATGTATGAGTTTCGAATGTTTTATTCTTCATCACCAGTGAGTGGTTCAGGTAGCTTACCGCTTGAACGCTTCTAAAGCAAATCATGATATCTTTCTATACATTACGATGATGTTTGATCATCTAAACCATCGATTTGTTTTGACATTCGAAGTTTTACTTCCACTTATTCCATTGGTCAGATCTGAATGCATATTCCAAATAACTTTTATAAAAAAAAACAGGTATCAATTATTACACTTCGGTTGAGAACGTACAAAAATGGCAAATCTACTAAAAGTATACTAGAACGGCAACACTGTTCGAGAGATGACAACACGGCGATGGACTTTTCTGATTCGCTGAAAAATGAAGCCTGTCATCCAGCGACCAATTAGAAAACATACCGTGGTGCAGAATAAGAAATTGAAAGCGAACAACGAACATTTGACAAATTACATGATTATAGGGAACATCTGATAATATAAATCCATCAGGTTGACTGCTACTCGAATAAAATACTCGTTGATATAGTCTAAAATCCCAATATGGGGAAATTGGGCTCCATAGTCAGAATATACAGAATTTTCGACTATGAACGAAGCCTATTCGCCCTGAAAGTTGAAGATTCTGGCAAATTCGACTTTCAAGTCCAATATGAAACCGACGCCATATTTGTTGGCTCGAACCTTTTTCGCCATTGACGGAAAAAGAAGAAATCTCTACATAGCGACCACATCCTAATGAATAGTTATACAGAAAAGGTTAAATTTCGCATATATGATCATATTCTACCAGTTGATTCATTTTTAGATGGAATTGTTGAAAAATAATTCGAAAACACAAAGAATATCATCCAGTATTTTTCTACAAATCCAATCATTTCGTGGGCCCACTAATTTTACATATGTAAAATCAACATTATCACAATAAATTTTGCATCGCAGGTTGAATAACGACTCACAACAACCTCAAACAAGCTTAACAACATGCATATTATCTACACCTTCCACTACTATCAAGTTTTCTTTTGAACGCCATGTTCATAAACTCCTAAGTCTCCACACGTAAATAAGTAGGTATAGTCGATCGTGAAACACGGTACATATTTGTTTTCCGAACCCAACCAAATGACAGTAAACCAGGTAGAAATCTTAGTAAACCCACCCATAAGTAGGTAATGAATAACGTCAGAATAACTAAAATCAGACCACTATCGGACTAGAATTAGGGCAATTTCACCTAATTGTTTCCTCGACCTATTGGTCGGGATACCCTGATATCCCTATTCTCGTCTTCTGAATTACTTTCAGTTTTTTCCCCATATTGGTAAATTTGAAGTAAATAAGACGTAATATTCACTTAGGCCAAATAAGTCGTTGACCTATTCTTAGGTCGAAATGACGTATATTATACCTAAAATGTTTGTTGGGTAAGTAATATTGCACGTTTACGTTCATCGGCTACAATTTCATTTGCCGTGAAGTAGTTTCCTAACCGTTTTTTATAAATTGCCCAGTCCGAAGAAAACGGACAAAACTCTTGGACATGACCGGTGTACTGCATGGTAGCCATGTTGAAAATAAGGTGATTTCACTAATAGCTTATTATCCCTCGTATTAGGCACCAACTAATGATGAATTTGCACTACAGACACAATTTCCTCGTCGCCAACTTGTAACATATTCGTCCCTAACTTTAGGGGGTGTTACAAACGAAATGAAACTCGTGAATTTGCACGATGTCTATTTATTTATACTCGTATTACTCTCTGCAAAGCTAACTAACAACAACCCGTCCCTCGGCAACTATACATCTCCTTTTCCGTGTATGGTTTTTTATCCGAAAGAACATTGATAGTGTCGATACAAAAAACCAAGTAGTAAACCCAGTGAAACAAATAAATATATATATCCCTAGTTATTATAATCAATATACATCACACACTCCATCTTTGAAATGTCAAATGGCACTACCTCTTTTGTGATACCTCAAATGAACGGTCTCAGTCAGTAGCATTCACCTGTACAAGACTTATTTTCCACCAACTACAGGGTGAACGGAATACATAAAGTCGAATAAAATAAAATGCAGAATGCCGATATAAAATATCCTTTTAACACAATTCATTTTATTTTATTCGACTTTATATTTTTCGTACACCCTGTGGTGGGTGGAAAAAAAGTCTTGTACAGGTGAATACTACTGACTGAGACTGTTCATTTGAGGCATCACAAAAAAGGTAGTGTCATTTGACATTTCAAAGTTGGGGTGTGTCGCGCCGAGGGGGTGACTCATCCCTTGACCGAAATATGGAGGTTCTAGTTGCCCTTAACTCTTTAGCATTTTTGCCAAACGGCGTTTATCTAACTTTTTTCTTTCGCGAAATATTCGCATTGGAAGTTTTCAAATTTACACCCTGTATGTCGAATTCGACATATGTCGATATGAATTGTCGCACAATGTGTGAGTGTGCATGGTATTCTCGATTGTTTTCGACTAAAAACTCGCACTAATTCCTCACCTCATTTTTTATTCATTTTCTGTCCGATAAAAATCTGAACGCATTCTTATATAAACGTTCTATCGTAGGCGTTGATGATTTTCTTGATTTTCCAAATTTTCAATTTCTATTGAAGCTGCCATTCTCAAAATAACAAGTGGAGAAAATCAGTCAGATATTAAATCTCGCATTAGACATGAAATTATCGACTGTTTAAGACCACTCTACAATAATTTGTCTATCGAACATTTTCAAATGCGTAATTCGAGAATTAGCACACACGTTTTTTATCCGACTTTATAGAAATCTCGCATGCGACAATATATCTCACCGTTTGAGAATTGGGTCCTAGGTTCTTTTTGCTTCGTTTTTTTACTATACGGGGTGTTTTTTAAGTATGTGGCCAAACTTCAAGGGGCGATTATTCGGGTGATTCTAAGACGAAAAGTTCTTATACAGGGTAGGGTGTATCTAAATAACACTGAAAAAAATCAAGGGGTGATTCCTTGTGATATTTCAGGAAATAAAGTTCATATGAACATTGTGTCCTATAACTTGCCTCATTTTCGAGATACAGAGTATTAAAATTTCCATGAAAAATCGTTTTTTTTATTCAATACTCGATCATTGTCTTTTCATCAATTTCGTTGTTGTTTTGTTAATATTAGTATGAAGCTTCTTCTGCATGGTGCAATTGAATTCGAAATAATATTTTCAGTGGCGTCACAGTGGGTAAATTTATCGATATTTTTGGTAAATGTCATTGTCCGCCACCGATTCTTCTGAGTTTCATATTCTCAATAAATTGAACTATTGAGATAACAACTTTTTTATCCACTGTGTGATTTTTGTATCTAGCTAATTTTTTGAGGAAACAATAAAAATTCGATTCAACTCCAAATTTAATGTATATAGATGTTTTCAAGACTTCCATTGAGATTACTCAATAACCCCAATTACAATCATTTTGAAATTTTGGGGCTTCCTCAGTCTACAACTATACTGAATTTCGGCACCATGAAAGCTTATACAGGTGGGTATTAAATGAAAACGATCAATACTACCATCTTCAACATCCTGTATCTCAAAAACGGAGCAAGTTAGGACACATGATTATATGAACTATATTTGCTGGAATATCACAAGGAATCACTCCTTGAATTTTTTCGGTGTTATTTATATAGATACACCCTGTGATCATAGGTCTTAAAACGCTTCGTTCTCAAGATACAGGGTGTTGAAGTTGGAAGTATTGATTGTTGTTTCTCATGATTACCCTGTATAAGTTTTCACGATGGCAAAATTTAGTCTGTTTGGTGACTAAAAAAGTCTCAAAATGTCAGAATAATAGGTGTTTTGAGGACACCTAACCCGAAATTTGGAATCGAATCAATTTTTGTTATTTCCTCGGAAACTAAGTGATATACAAAAATACAATAAGGTGGACTATTTTTTGTTTATTTCTTGAATAGAATCATCACTCAAAAACCTCTCAATATCATATTTTTTTTGGAATATTTCGGTCGATTTTTAGGTGCTTAAATCATCAATAATGCCACGGTAATTTTCAAACGAATAGGAATTTACCGCGAGTGAAAACTGACGTCACCATTTCGTAAAAAGAGGCAGACCATAGCACAATGGGCTTATATCACGAAAAAATTTTATTTCATAATTCGATAGAACTCACCCAAACTAGCTCACCACCGCAAACCGTTTCTTGCTACGTTTTATAAAAAATTATTCAAATCCCCGATTTTTCGGACCTCTGAAAACGAGGCGATGATGTGACGTCAAAACCCTAATACTGAAACAAGACTATTCCAGACTGAGATGAATGATACATGATGATTTCTGACAGAGTGAATTAGCGCGAGATCACAGTTGAAAGAATTAATATATCAGTTGCCTCAATCTCCGTCGGGCTTTTGGTATTGTCTTCTAACTATGGCGCGATGAGGTTTCTACGTCATAAGATGGTCCGTTTTCAGAAGGTTCTATTATTTATGTCCAAAAATAAAACATTCCAGTTAATTTTTCGATCGAATTATGTCGTCAATCATTATTTATGTATAAAAGGATCATTATAAACATGGTTTGAGTTGAAAGTTCTACTAAGGTGTACACGACCATTGCCCTGTGTTGGAATACGATTGGGAACTTTAGAAATATTAGTTATTCAAACATTCGTTAATTCCCAATTATGTATTGGTAATATTCCTATTTAGCAATACAATATCAATTATCTCAAAATGTGGACGTGGTCTTGTCCCTTCTCAGAATTCAGCACAATGTTGCCAAGTCTTCAACATTTACAAGATATTTTGTTATGGAGTATAAGAAATAGACATGTTGGTTGCTCGAAAAAGTCAATAATGAACTATAATATTATGGGTTCCTCCTATTATGTTTTATTCAACGACATGACTCTTACATCTTTTTGATGACTTTATTATAATTGGTGACTTGACAACCTTGCTTCTTGAGTAGAAATACAGCATAAAAGCTGACGTCACCATTTATTCGACGTATCACCAAATGGTGGCCATGACGGTATATTTAAAATAAGCTCCGAAAGCTTCGAACAACGCATACAGTCATTATTTACATAAAAAAGTTTGATAAGCATTGCAAAAATCAATTTTTCTACTCACATACCTAAAATGGCATTTACCGTACGGATATGTACCACGCTAAATGATGGATTAATCACGGATTGACGATCTGTGATTTATTCAAAATATTAAACACGTTACCATGGCAACACGATTTCTTAAACACATTACCATGGCAACACAGTTCATTAAACACAGCTTCAGTGTAATTTGAGACATGTCTGGCCTCTCATTTGTATCAAATGTCAACTGTTACTTTCGAATTTTTTATCAGAATTATTCAAACAATATTCGTTTGTATCAGAATTCTTCATTTAACATATATGCGAAAAATAGACGAGAGTGAAATCGAAGAGAATGTTCTGGTACCTTGCATATCTCCAAGAAGTGTAAAAATGAAGCATCCATCTTTGAGAACAATTTATTCATTCTGCGCTAAGCATGACAATATAATGTGAAACAAAGGTTAGTAAGCAACCAATATCACTTATACGTGTCTCGCTGGTTGCATGCATTTACATGTATTATGTTCTCAATTCCCATTCCTTTCGAATTAATTTTTAGGTTAGCAGGAATTGCAGGTATGTTTATGTAATTTTCGGAGTTCGTAGAAAAAGCATAGTATGTAACGCGTTTATAAACTCTTCTAGACACTCGTTTATTAAACACTCGCTCCGCTCTGCTCCGCTCGTACGTAAAATACTCGTAACTAAAAGGACGTTTATAACACTTGTTACATAATATACTATTATTGGAGTGATTGAATAACAATAATTCATTATAAGTCGTTATGAGTCCACTCGCCCATTGTTTAATCTGATGAAAATATCGAACTTGAAAAAAACTATGACGTGGGTACCTTATTTACCAAACCTATCGAAAAGGTTACCCACTGCGACGTCACTGATATCATTATTTCGAACATAATTACAACAAAAAAAGGCTCTTGATAGTGTTGACAAAATATCCAAGTTTCATTGAAATTTCTGGCCCTATGTTTATATGAACTTTTCGTCTCAGAATCACCCGAATAATCACCCCTTGAAGTTTGGCCACATATTTCAATAACACCCTGTATAGGCCCACGTTACAGATTTCATCACTAGATGGAACTTGCGTTTAAATCTTCTTCCTACCTGTACTTAGTCGTCCTACCTCAATGGGAGATGCGGTTTTCCCTATTGTATTATCCCTCAAACCCTCATCCATCAATCACTGGTGTTGAAATCACTGATATTGATTTGTTTCCTGATCAAAACAGATCAGAACAGAACGCGTATCTCAAAGAGTTTTCCAATTAACTGGGATATGCGGGATATGGTTATACCGTTACATCGACTTGTTTGTGACTTCTGCATCGCACGAAAGGAAAACCCTAATAAATCAAACCAAAGTGCTTGTTTCAACCTCGAAAGTGTAGTTAAGTTGTTATTGTTTGGTTGAAATAGAGCGGCAGATTGTAATCTAAAATATAAATCAAAATTTCACGCTTCGTATATCGGAAAAGAAATTTTGTCTAACAGAATACGGAAGGACGCGTACAGTCGTACACCCATCTGATATTTTTAGCAATTCTGTAAATTCTCGTAGTTGGACAGGTTGAACCTGGCTCAGTCTTTATTTCACGAGGTATTTCATTACCATTTACCTTTTTCGCTATACTACATTTTTCAGTGTCTAGGAGAATTTATTTATACAGTCTATGCCTCGATCATCAATATCCAAGAATTTCGAAGAGTTTACAAGCAGTATACATATACAGGGTGTTCATAGTTGGAATCGTATTTTTATATCGAAACAGGAGACACAGAATCGATCAAAATCTCCTAGGATCCTCACGAAATATATTGATCAATCTCAAACTAGAAATCTTGCAATGATGATACATATATACAGGGTGTATATAAACAACACCGGAAAAAATTCAAGAGCTGATTTTTTGTGATATTTTAGGAAATAAATTTCTTATAAACATATGCCCTAACTTGCTTCGTTTCCGAGATAAATGGTATATCAATATTTCCCTGAAAAATCTTTTTTCTATTGATTTCTCAATTGTCTCTTCATCAGTTCCAATAAAACGTTGTTGTTTTGTTGATAGTAATATGGAACTTCTTCTAGTGTAATTAGATTCGAAATAATATTCCCAGTGGCGTCACAGTGGGTAAATTTATCGATATTCATGGTAAATGTCATTGTACACCATCGGTTTTTCTGAGTTTCATTCTTTATTAGATTGATCTATTGAAATAACAACTTTTTTATCCTCTTGTATGATTTTTGTATCTAGCTCAGTTTTTGAAGATACAATAAAAATTCGATTTGACTCCAAATTTAAATGTATTGTTTTCAAGACTTCCATTGAGATTACTCAATAACCCCAATTAGAATTATTCTGAAATTTTGGGTGTTTCTCAGTCTCGATCCATTCTGAATCTTGGCACCATGAAAGCTAATAGAATATAGAACTTTATAGAATAGAACTTTATTCACCTATGAGTAGTAAACAGATACAATAATATTATTGCACAGCCTACACTATCAGGCTAGTCACAAGATTGTAGAAAATACAGAGTACTACAGAAATACCTATGAGACTTCACAATATGTAATGAAATAGAGATCATAAAAATAAACATAAAACATATTACAATCTAAGTAAGATATACACATTAAAATCAAATCATTCGTTTGAGATAGTGGAGAACTTAAAATAAAATGTACATTTGTGACGAGATACATTAACATAATATATGCACATAGGACTAACATGAGAGTAAAAATTCCTCTGTTGAGAAATATGCCTTTTTGACTAGGTGATTAAATAGAAGGTTTTTGAATGATTGGCGATTGCATGTATTCATATTGTGTTTAATTAAATTGTTGAATTTGTTGTAACATTTTGTTCCTTGATAAATATGTGAGTTTTGTCCCACTGCCAATCTTGAGAAAGGAATATAAAAATTCTCTGCATTTCTTGTATTGTATTGATGAATCCAGTCGTGCCTTACAAGTTCTTCTTTATGCTTATGAACATACAATCTAACTTGCATAATATACAAACATGGAAGTGTTAATATTTGTAGATGTTTAAAGATAGGTTTGGAGGGTTCGCAGGAATGTGCTCCTGTCATGATTCTAACAATTTTCTTTTGTATCACAGATAGCTTATCAATGTGGCTTGAATTTCCCCAGAACATAAGACAATAATTAAAAATTGATTGAGCTAGTCCATAGTAGGCTAGTTTCAATGTGTCTAGTGACACGGTGTTTCTCAGTTGCCTAATCATGAAAGAAACAGTACTCAGTTTTTTTGACAGATACATGACATGATGCTCCCAAGTCATCTTGTGGTCAATAAGGATGCCAAGAAACTTGGTATATATGAAACTGGTTCAATACTTTTACCACCTATGCGAATAAGACATCTGTGGTCATATAAAACATTTTTTGGTAAGAACGTCATAAAGTGTGTTTTAAATACATTCATGAGTAAGCCGTGCTCTGTACACCAAAGATTAAATTGTTGTGCAGTACTGCCGGCTTGATGGCATACCTTGCTGTAATGAATTTCCTGTATAAGAAAAAAATTAGTATCGTCTGCATATAATATTTTTGTACCTGCCATATACGAGGTCATATCATTGATGAAAATTATGAAAAGTATTGGTGCAAGAATAGATCCTTGCGGTACCCCTATACAGGGGGGTTATAAATAAAAACAATCAATATTTCCAACTCCAACATCCTGTATCTCAAAAACGGAGCAAGTTGGGACACATGTTTATATGAACTTTATTTGCTAGAATGTCACAAGGAAACACCCCTTATATTTTTTTGGTGTTATTTAGATACACCCTGTATACCAGGTGTACCAACTCTATTTATACACGCATTTTCTCGAAAACGGGTGACACTATCAATGTTCTGAAAAAACTGGCCCAAATGAAAAAATTGTTTAATTTGAAAAAAAAGTAAGTGATATGTGCTAAGGAAAGGTTTGTCGAGGGGTTTGTTTAATGACTAATTTTTGTGCAACATACTTTCTCATTCAAGGCAGATGTTTCAGGAAATTGATATAGTATTTCCCGAGGTATTACCCGTTTTCGAGAAAATGCGTTTATGAATAGAATTGGGACACCTGGTATATAAATGTTAGCTCTCCAATGAAACCTCGAATGAAACTATACGTTAATATTTTGCTTCTGCACGAACTCTCAAGGCAGGATCCCTTTCTTTCTCGAGATATTTCAAAAAAAAATCTTCTTTTCATATATATTTTTTTAAATCTTTTAGCGCACGAAAGGAAATTTTTCGTTCGTGGAACATCCCGCGTACCTATAGGGAGCACAGAGAGACGAGGTAGGTGTCGGAATTTTTTTTGAACTTTTGGAGGTTATAAGTTCTTATAGAAATACTTCCATTGGCAAAGAATTCGAAGCTTCGACGTTCTATAGACGAACGAGTTTTGGTAGAGTGTTGTTCGCCATTTTTTAAGGTTAACGACTAACGGATGTGCTGACTGGACTGGTATTGCTAGTGATAAAATTATAGCAAAAATTCCTGAGGAACGTTTCCCGTGGAAGTATATCTATAGAAAAGTGAAAGGTCTTCGACTTTCATTGGAACACTGGCTGATTTCAATCATAGTTTGTTGGATACCTTGATCTTTTGGACTTACGGCAGTTGATTTCTGTTGTTCCGAGAGCAAGTCGCGTGTTTTGAGTTATATCGTATGTCGCTTGGTTCTCTAAAAAAAGAGAATATGAACTTATTGACACAAAACTGAATAGGATGCTATACGACCGTTCAAAGAGTTTGACACAGTGTTCTTCATGCACTCGTTTTTAAGGGGTAAATCACGTGGGAAGTCCAGTGTACCCGAGACGGGAATTCCTCGGGAAGTCCGGGTAATCTATGGGAATTCCAGGAATTACTTGGGAAGTCCGGGAATTCATTGGGTGGTCCGAGTATTTTTTTGGAAGTCTGTATAATTACGATTTTTCGAAGCTTGTGTTTGATCGAACTTCAAAATGGCAAACTACTCGCGGTGTTGAATTCATTAGAACTTATTCACTATCACGTGCACTATATATCTACTAAAATAAAATCGATTTAACATATTTTTAATCTTTTGGAGCGCACGAAAGGGAATCCCGATTATATTTGAGATATTGCATGTCATTTCCATTGAGTCGCCTTTATCACTTTTCACAATACACGTGTTCTTTAGTGTATCGGTTTTGTCCTCAGACTCTCCCAATCAAAGTGAAGCAAGTGGAAAAAATATGTAGAAAGAATTCATTTGATCTTCTGAATACATCTGCACTGAATGGTACAATGAACTAATTTGTGAAATATCAACTGAATTTGAAATCGATATATCACGAGATATTATTTTCATTTTACTTGATTCTTTGGGATTTTCTCTCCTCGTTTCTATAAAATAAATGTATTAGTATTATTTCAATATATTTGTAGAGGGACAAATCAGATGATTTGCCCCAAAATGTCACTGCGTTTAACAAATTTTTCTATCAGGAAGTCTAAAAGAAAAATCCAGTAGCTTGTCAATGACAATTTGTTTGAAGGAAAGAAATATAGATATATTGAAAAAATATCGAAATTTTACTTATCTTTGGACGTTTCGGGACCGATTCTGCTCCTGTTCTCGACATGTAAATACAAAATATGTTTAGGAAGTCCGGAAATTCTTTGGGAAGTCTGGGAATTATTTGGGAAGTCCGAGAATATCTTGGGAAGTCCGTGCATTCCTTAGGAAGTCCGGGAGTTCCTTGAGGGTATTCCAGGTAGTCTTTGAGAATTCCGGGTATTCTGTAGGAAGTCCGGGAGTTCCTTGGGTAGTCCCAGGAATTCCGAGAATTCCTTCAACAGAGGAAGTCTATATAGTGTACCCGAAATATAATACTTCAATAATCGGTTTGCTTTGTGGTAAAACCCTGTAGTGTGATGAATGTATATGTATATAAGTGTAAAACTCACACGTAATGCCCCTTTCGTCCTTATATATCTTCCAAGATTCCAATGAACATCCATCAGCAATTATTATTCTGGGCATGCACACAGCCTGCATTTTCCGTCTGCTGGAGTTCTTGCATTGAATTGGAAACCAGGCCAGTCTGTGAAGTTGCCTGCATTCAATTCATTATGTGCAATTCCTGAAGTCTAACTTCTAAATCTAATTCCAGTCGACATCCAACGATGCATCTCTTTCTCGAAGTCGAACAAGGAAACTCGATTTATAGGGTCGAAATGTCAAATTCATCATAAAACTTATGTAATCTGTATGAATGTTCTAGGTGAATAGAAGTTGATTAGTTTTGGGAAATCCCATAAAAATTTCAGACCAGTTCTGGAATATTTTGATAATCTCCCAGACGTGGAAATAGAAAAAAAACAGAGATTATATTGAAACTGCTTTTTAGAAAATATTCTTCGATTTTGATGATATTTTTCATGCATGGAAAACTTTTTATGCCTCATACATCAAGGGTAAATAAAATCAAAATCTCTGATATACCGGTTAATTCAAATTCGAGGGCCACCATTGGGATTTTGAAAACTGTAGGAGATACGAAGATGATTAAATTAAGGCAAAGTTGCGCATTTATGTGACTAAAATTATGCCGTCGGGAAATTTTTTGTTGGAGAATGTCAATTTTTTTTATGTTCTGGTTCCCACGAAAAAGGATATATCCTGTAATGTTCAGAGAACATCGTGAGAACCAAGGGAAATTTGGAAGGAATTGGGGTTCTTCTTGAATTTCTGGAGGTTATCTGCCTCGAGAAACACCTCCCTTGGCAATGTGTTCCAGAGCCTCGCTGTTCGTTGGATGAACGAGTCTTTGGAAAGGCATGTTCTGCAGGTCTCCAAAGTGACCACGAAGGGGTGCGAAGCCTCAACACGACGGGTTAATCTCGCGGGGACTGCCAAGGGAGGAATAATTGTTGATATTTCAGAAGAGCATCGTCCATGAAAATATCTATAAAATAGAGCCAGATCGACAACTTTTCTACGGTTCTCCAGAGAAGTGAGTGAGTTTGTGAGCGAGGCATCACCCACGAGACGAGCTGCCCTTTTTTTGGACAGAATCCAACAGTTTCAGGGTATGTTTGGGTGCTGCACTCCAAATATGGGAACAGTATTCCAGGACCGGTCGGATCTGTGCCTGTGGAAGTGAAATAGCTCTATAAGGCACTGATCCGACCTGTCCTGGAATACTGTTCCCATATTTGGAGTGCAGCACCCAAACATACCCTGAAACTGTTGGATTCTGTCCAAAAATGGGCAATTCGTCTCGTGGGTGATGGGTCACTTACAAACTCACTCACTTCTCTGGAACACCGTAGAAAAGTTGGCGATCTGGCTCTAGTTTATAGATATTTTCATGGACGATGCTCTTCTGATTTATCAACAATTTTTCCTCCCTTGGCAGTCCTCGCGAGATTAACCCGTCGAGTTGAGGCTTTGCACCCCTTCGTGGTCACTTTGGAGACCTGCAGAACATCTCTTACCAAAAGCTCGTTCATCCAACGAACAGTGAGGCCCTAAAACACATTGCCTAGGGAGGTGTTCTATGAGGCATATAACCTCCAGAAATTTAAGAAGAACACCAATTGCTACCCTATTTCCCTTGGTTCTCACGATGTTCTCTGAACATTACAGGATATCCTTCTTCGTGGGAACCAGAACATAAAAAAAAAAATTGAAAAAATTCTCGACGGCATATTTTTAGTCACATCATAAATGAGCAACTTTGCCCTAATTTTACCATCTTCGTATCTCCTATACTGGGTGATTCTGACTCATGGTATACCACCCTCTTCTCCTTTCTGTTTCTCGGTATATTACTGAAATTCAGAACATCGAATATGCTCACTTGAGGGTACTTTCTCACATTTTAGGTAATTTTTTTTATCTTCCGGGTTTCCTGAAAATGATATCAACTTTTGATTTTCAAATGGAACACCCTATTTTCCATTCCATAATCGGTTAGAGATTACGAGTTCAACAATACCGAGTTTGATTGGGTTATTTCAAACGACTACGAAGATATTCGCGTTCGAAGTTTCAATTAGCTCAAAGAGTGTGACAGAGAAAGAAGTTTTGATCTTGCGCCGTCATCCAGGAAACCATCGAAATACCCTCGGAAATACCTATATAAAATTGTAACCCAATCCGTTCAGCCGTTTAGAACTTATATATGTGAAAATAATAAATACGGAAGGATAAGTCTTACTACCCTTTTTTCTATTACCCGTTTTTTCGTTGAAATGAAGCATTTTCCCGCGGTAAAAAGTAGGCTATGTTCATCATGGATAATGTCGGCTTTTAATGGTAAGAGATTTTTTCAAATCAGTGCAGTAGTTTCCGATTCTATTCAATACAAAAAAAACAAACGAATCTTCCTCTTTAAATATTAGTATAGATTATTTTTCTAGATGAAAACCCAAAGTCATCCCCACAACTTTTATTTAATGATCATAGATCATATAAGGGAACATGTTTCGGGCTTATATAAGCCCATCATCAGCCAAGAAAATGTAAAGTTCTAGAAAAGACAGATTTTGACCTATGGTATGATACAATAATATTTTACTTACATGGAAGTGAAAAATGTTGCAATGTGTATAAAATAAGCAATAACGGAGCAAGCAAAGGCCATTGCTCCATGATCTGGAAAAGGAACAGTGAAAATTTTTGAAGAAATATCAATATGAGCGAAACTTACTGTTTATATAATAAAAATGTTTTTTAAATTTTTTTTGAAAAGTTGAAGGTTTAGGGGTCGGGAACATATTTAATAAGGGCCCACGGTACCCTTAAATTACCGATAAGTGGTAATTAAACTTGAAAATATCAATCTTTTATAATAAGAAAGATGTGGCATCGGAAATAACCAAGAAAAGAATCACATGTGCGGAAGCACTGAACAGTAAAATTTTATGCTGTCAACGGTCAAGTCATCCAGATCATGGAACAACTAGTTGCATAGATACATGCAACACCATAGCAAAGCACTACGTCAGATTGGCAACAAAACTGAAAACAAGATTGGTACAATCAGAAATCTTACAATCAAAAATATAGAAAAAAGTGTACATGGCAAATGACAATTATTTAGCAAAATTCAATGAATTGAAAAATTTGTTGCAATCATATTGAGTTTGTTCATTCAAAGAAGTTACATTATTATTATTTAATGACAAATTTATCTCATAAGTTTCCAAAAGATTTGATAAACGGCCTTTTTGGCATATGTGTAGGATTTCTAAACTATTGTCAACGTTAAAACTGTGTTTGGAGTTGAGAACGTGGTCACAAAAGGAACTACCAGTTTTAAATACACCCAGAGGGGGAGGAAAAGTGGCTTTTTCTATGTATTTAATATGCTCATTTACTCTGGTTTGAATCCGTCTACCACTCTGGCCTATGTACTGGGAATTTTTCTCATTGGACAGTATGATTATGAATGGTTTTAGGGTCACTTCTTTCGCCAATAATCACATTTCAGGTAGAATACATATGGACCGAGGTGGGTACCTAACAATAATTGGTCCAAGCTGAATATTATTCCAAAGATTTAACAAACCTAAATGGTGGTCCTTCATCACTTTCTTGTTAATAACTTCGGCTCAGTCTATGACAGCAACGGCTACCTATATTGTGAGGAGATTTAGGATTAGCCGAATTCCTCAGATGCCTCTTTTATGGGCAAATGTTATTTTATTTTATTGCACATGGTGAAGTCGCGCCAATGAATTTGAGCTCGGATTTGAATAACAAGGATATTTAAGTATCCTCCATGATTATAGGATCGTCTTTTTTCTGACGTATGTTTCAGTGTTGCTTCTTTGTACATACATCAGTTTTATGTATAGTAACGTGAAATGTTATGGTCAGATGTGTTCTTGAAATGATTTATCTTCACGTTTTCACTTTCAGTGAATGTAAACACAACATAATTTCAACACTCAGAATTTCCCACACTCAAGGTTGAACAATTATTTTGGAATAAGTTAGCATACATCTCATGTCGAATTTGTTCCAGATTGTCGCTACAAAAGAATCATCGGACACATGCATCCATCACTTTACAGTCTTTCAACGAAAACTTGAAAGCTCCTCAATTTTTGTTAAGAAAGGCATTTTCGACAGGCAAACCAAATGTGTATGTTCATCCACCTAGCCCCTATCAACTTCAACATTTCTAATGGAACTACTCTACTTTTTCACACATCATCGCAAAGCCTTCTCATTGAAAATTTAACATCTAACTTTTTGGACCAACTAAAAGCCTTTATTTTCTATAGTTACCATAGCAACTAATCAATTTTATGTAAATTGTTTCCTTTTTCTTATGGGAATTAGCATGAAATTACACTGGCAATGTTTTGACGTTTTTCGGTGAAATGACATTTACATTCAACTTCAGATTACGTCGAATTCATCCTATATGTTCATAAGTTTCTTGCAAAAAATATATTTACCGATTTGAGCTAAATTTTAGTCATTCAATATAACTGAAATCGTTTAATCATATTTTATTCAACCTAATAACATTACGTGGGCACATTTCATTGATACTAAATAGTACTTCGAGTTTCTGGTGAGGATAGTAGTTTGTTTTATTAGGATCAAAAGTGACACTTTGTGACTTACTTGACAGATTATTATAATATCTTCATTATAATAACATAGGTAAGTAGATATAAGCAAGACTTCAGACTACTTTACTTTAGAATATTGATGGACGATGACTCAACTTTACAATTTATCAGGTTTATTCAATTTTCAAGGATGTTCGAATTGTAGTTTCAATATGAATACAACCACATTTGTGTATTCTATTGAATCGATGAATTCATCTGGACCATGTGTTTGACCTAATAGTAAATACCGCGCCAGTGCCAGGTATAGAAAAAAGAAGTGGAGAATGTAAGGTTAGTGAGCATATCAACAATAATAATAGCAATTATTTATTTCCCTCCATATTCCACTGTGTTTAGCTCGGTAATCAAATAGAGGAATTCCACTCGGGAACATTTTTCAAAATATTCGTGTTCCCGAAAAAATGAACGGTAATGATTGAAGCTCTCGTGGTATGATTGAAGATCTCGTGGATCTGTTTATCAATAAAGTGGACTAAACACTTCTAAAGTTAAATTGCCTCACAGGGAGAATTCCAAATGGGTCAGATCAGGCGACCTTGGTCATTCCAATGCCTATATCTCTGTCAAATCTCAATAGATATCCAAAAACGAGCCATTAGTGCGTATACGCTATGGAAAGTTAGTTAGGGGGATGAACATATCAAGGAGGCTTGATTTTCGAAAAGCATACTCCCCAAAATTAGTGTATGAAGAATACACAAGTTGGTGTTCTCCTTTAGGTTAATTGACGTGTCCATTTCCATTGGAAAAAAGAGATCAAACATTATTTAGGAAGTGAATAGTTTTCATTAAAATGGGTTGTTTATTTTTTTAATGTACAGTAATGAGAAGATCATTACATCATAATATACGAATACGCCCTAGTAAAGAACGCAATTTCCGTCTAATTAGTTCGGTAGAGTATAATGAATAAGCATGATGTTCCTGGGAAATGCTGAGAATTACCAACAGTCAGCTTTCCTCACTGTTTATCTGCACGCTTAGTGTTCACCATATTTACCAACGGCAGATTGTCTAACTGAAAAAGAAAGCCTCTGTTAATATTTGAGTAATCCAAGACACACGAGTATATATACAATTTCTTCTTGTAATATAGGACGAACATTAGATGAACATTGTTGAGTAACGTTGGAAGAATCATTATGAAGTTAGTGAATGTGACATTGTGATCTCGATTTTTGGAATAATTTCACAAACTTTCACGAAGGGCTGCTAGTTATTGTATTGGCAACAACTTCTTTATGGGGAGTGAAATACATGTACCTATATATTTTCCTATTTTCGTTATGGAATAAAGAAGCTGTTGGTGCCATCATCCTGAAAGCATTTAAGAATGGGAGATCCGAATGTAGATCATATTCAAATCAAATTTTTCATCCACAATTCGATAATGAATAGGCAGTTGATTCGCAAATTGGCTACTATTACATACAGGGAGTTCCAACGTGAATGCATATAGATAATTGATGCAAAATATAGGTACCTACTGAGGTGGTCAATTTTTTGGTAAACCTTATTGTGAGAATCGACCATAATCCTATATGACTTGAAAAAAATCGAAGATTGCATGGTATGGATATGGGTTGTAGATCACGCCCATTCTACATTTCTCCAAAATATGTACGCACCACCAAAAAGTATCCAAAAGTTTGGTCATTTTCATCCAAATTATTCGTCCGATTTGGACGTTCTCTGTTTTGAATGACAGGTTATCAACTTGTGAATATTGCCGTGCAAATTGTATTCCGCTGTATTAAAAATCCCCTTTTTATGAAAAGTGGGTGTAGCAATTGTAGCACGTTTTTTTCATGAAATTTGAAATACCCTGTAGAGTGTAACAGTTTCATTATCAAGTTAGAATTGGAATTACACTTTAGCCTAATCTTTTGTTGACATTCCTTCTTTTGGATATACTCCATTATCTTTCCTATCACTCCAGAAACACAATTTAATAGAATAACATTTTTCCCACCACTAGCTATAAAACACACCTTTATTTAGTCCTTTTCGAGGCGTGAAGTGGGTTTTTACTGCCAAGGTAGTTTTCGTCATTTTATGAACCACTAGTCAATAAAGACATAGCAACCTCGGTCATTTGAGTGTGCAACATATGGGAATCTTGACAGATGGAGCCAAAAATTGGTGCATGTTTGGTAATCATTATAGGTGCACTTAGAATGGTTGTAAGTCACACAGCATACAGGGTAGGTCAAAAAATATAAAAATTGCTCAAGAGTAAAGTACCCTTATTTCAGAAAATTCAGCAAAATGTTATTGAAGAAAGTTGTTCACAATTGAAAGTTATGCCTAAATACCAAAACAAGGCATCCTGAGATTTTTTAGTTTTTCAATTTTGTTCGTGAATAACTTCCCAATTTGTAATTTTTTTCTTTATTCACCCTGAATACTTCCATAAGTTAATCATAACAAAATCAGTTGAGCATACCTTCGTGTGAATTCGAGCATATTTGCGCAATTAACTTGGATTTTATTTTTTTTAGGGAATCACAAACTTTATGTTTGTTGCAACGATATTCAGTAGGATTATTTTGAAAACTCGGTTCCTCGAATTATCAGTTGTGTTCTATCGACCTGAAATATTCTCAGTATTGCGACGTTGCGCTTATTTTGAAAAGTAGCAACAACTTTGATTTTTGAAATGGGACACCCTGTATATTATTCCATTTTCAGATTCTAGGTGAAGAGCTTATTCCATTGACCTATAACACTTGAGGCAGGGCCTACTCTATAGGCTCTGCTTGAGGTCTAGCAGTAATAAATACAGAGTTATAGGATGAGAAAAATCGAGATTTTTCAACTTAAGGAATTTTTTGTGTCGAAACTATTCATCAGTGGTCAAAACAGTATCCATGTCCTTATCTCAATATTTTATTCACTATCAATTGATATTTGATGGAAATAAATACAGGGTGGTTCAGAATTAAGATTTTTGACCACCCTGTATCTATTTCAACTAAATATCAATTGATAGTACATAAAAAATTGAGATGAGGACATGGATACTGTTTTGATCACTGATGAATAGTTTCGACACAAAAAATTCTTAAAGTTGAAAAATCTCGATTTTTCACACCCTATATCTTTGTTATCATCTCCGCTAGACCCCAAGTGTGATAGATCGATGAAATCAGCTCTTCAGGGAGAATCTGAAAATTGAATAATATACACGGTGTCCCGTTTGAAAAATCAAAGTTGTTGCTACCTTTCAATATAAGCGGCAACGTCTCAATACTGAGAATATTTTGGGTCGATAGAACGCAACGAATTATCCAAGGCACCAACTTTTCAGAATAATCCTGAGTAGCGTCCTCCAGAAACGTCTAATGTGCCATCCACCGTGAATCAGCCTGTATACAGTCTGTCCAAGATAAGGTTGAACAGCATGGGGATCTCGAAAACGGTAAGAGATACGAAGAGCCCTCGAAAATTTTGAAAATTATTTTTAGTTTTTGAGTTATATCGAAAAAAGTGAATTTTTGGAATTTCTATTTTATTGTTTTTTCTCCGTTATTATTAGAGATACAGCAAAACTGATAATACTTTTTCATAGCAACTTTTGATGACGGTCAACGTGGTGATACCGATTTTTTCATGCGACGTTTCGTATTCGTGGAACCATCATCAACTTTTGTTTTTTAAATACGGTCCTGATAATTTTTTCACAGATTCTAAGAGGTTTTTTTATTCTGAATTCAACCATGTATTATACAAGGTGGTTCATTTGTGTTTCGACCTATTTTTGGTCATCATCAATGTTTTTTCGAAACTCCAAAGGAAAAATGCCATCAGTTCCACTTATTTTGAAGGAAAATTAGTCAACACACTAATACCTCATCAACTGGTTTCAATCAACAACCCATTTCATTTTGCGGAAACAAAAATTCCATCCATACAAATTCAGAATATGTCAAGCGCTAAAACCAGGCGATGACGAAAGGCGCAAGACATTCTGTGAGTGGTATACCAGGAAATGTTAAAATTTTGCAGATTTCTTTCGAACAATCATCTGGACTGATGAAAGCATGGTCACTAATCATGGTAGCTTCGATAGAAAAAATACACATTATTGTTCACGAAAAAATGAACATTTATACATTACAGCGAGACACGAGACACCAACACCGTTTCGGCTTTAATATGTGGGTTGCAATATTTGGTACACGAATTATTGTTCCTTCTATTTACCATGAAACACAGACTTCCGAACGTTATAGAAATTCGCTTGAGAATCATCTTGAGGAAGCTCTGGATGATTTACCGATTGCGGAAGTTCAGAACTGTTGGTTTCAACAAGATGGCGCTCTGGTACATAATTCCAGAGAAGTCCGTGCGTTTTTATCCCTTGGCCGGCGCGGTCGCCTGATTTGACACAGCTGGATTTTTTCTTAGGAGATATATCGAACTTTGTACACGCAAATAACTTTGATGATGAAGAAGAACTAAGGGACAGTGTCTTCGAAGCATTCAATAGAATAACCCCAGAATTGCTTAGCAATGTCTTAGAAGCAACTGTGAGAAGAGGATATCTTTGTTCAGAAAATAATGGTTATCATTTTGAACATTTGTTATGAATGTCTCTGTAGGTATTGTCAAAGTTAAGTTGTTAAAGTAATTCGTGTAAGAATTCATCAACAATTTTAAACGCTGCATTGATCGAATGATGTAGTGAAATATTTTTTATTCACTTTTCAGTATTGAATAACTAATCCATCAAGTTTGACAGAAATAAGTGGAACTGATGGCTTTTTTCTTTTGGAAGTTCGAAAAAACATTGATAATGGATAGAAATAGGTCGAAACACATTCGAATCACCTTGTATAGTACATTGTTGAATTCGAAATAAAAAAACCTTTCAGAATCTGTGAAAAAATTATCAGGACCGTATTTAGAAAACAAAAGTTGATGATGGTTCCACGAATACGAAACGTCGCATAAAAAAATCGGTATCACCACGTTAAACCTCATCAAAAGTTGCAATGAAAAAGTATTTTCAGTTTTTCTGTATCTCTGATAATAACGGAGAAAAAAAATAATATAGAAATTCCAAAAATTCACTTTTTTCGATATAACTCAAAAACTAAAAATAATTTTCAAAATTTTCGAAGGCTCTTGATATGAGCCTCCGAATGCGCAACTTTTTCCCCATTTAAGCGACTTCGTATCTCCTACCGTTTCCGAGATCCCCATGCTGTTCAACCTTATCTTGGACAGACTGTATACTTAGGTTTCTTAGGCTTTCGAATACTCCCAATGAGTAAATAATGTTCATTGACAATATGTAACCAAGTCACGTATTATCTAAGTAGTAATTTCAGTAGATAATTTATAATTGAGTCCCGATATGCCATTGTGTTTGATGTTTAATGAAATGTGAGTACATGAAACATCGAAGAATTGATACGGTGCAAAAGTAGGTGGACAAGTCTTGAGTCTTAGATTGACATAGTTATTTCCTGGTTTTTTATTTATCTCCGATATGATTGAGAGATTAATCTTCCTTCTCTGATATCTGTTCGATTAATCTCGAATCACTGCAGAATTTAGGTACTTGACATGATATGAGATATATGTGTTATACAGGGTGTCCGTGACTCGATGCCCATCATAGCTCAGGCGCAACAATTTCAAACTTGGTAGTTTAGGAGTAATGAGCAATATTGAATTCAACAGAGTGTGTAATTAAGCGAAGAGAATGTTGAATAAAGTAATGTAATATTATATCAATCGAGAATATTTTGATTACTCACAAACATTTAATCAAGCCTTTTGTTCAAAATTTTATTCTTGTACTAAAATTTTCCTCTGTTATATCGATAAGCAAACTGTTCTTCATGAAAATCCAATAACAGGAAACACACGCCTTCACCAAAATTTTAAATGACATTGGATAGACTATTTATTCATTTTTTTCTCTAACATTATGTACAGGACGATTGTTTTGTTTATATTTTACTCGAGAGCTATCTCTTGAAGCGTTCGAATGGGCAAAGTTGAAGTATTTTTATGGGCATTCAGAATCTAGTACTAGAAAATGCGAACATTTTTTACATAAACTGGTATTTTTTAAACGGAACACCCTGTATTTAATTTCCCTAATCGGTAGAACTCTTCCTTCTGATTTCATATAAATATTCATTGACGTCAGTTTTTGAAAAAATATAGTTTTATATAAGGCAGCTGTAGAACGTCAGAAATCCCCAGTATTGTCGTCAGGCGTCCAACGCCTGCCTTATATCTATACCAATAATAATATAGATCAAAGCCGAGCGAATTCAAAATTTGCGAGTCAAACAAAGTCACTTTCAATCCGAATGAATTATTATATTTTTTCTGCAACCGAAACAATCAACTCAAATTAATATGTAAAGTATCCACTAATGCCGTGTCATATGTATGCAATCTATGCTCGAATTGTAGTTTTGATATAAATACAACCACAGTGTGTCATATTTGTGTATGGACCAGATGCTGTAATGGCAAATACCGCGCCATTGCCAGGTATAGGAACAAGACGTGGAAAATGTTAGGTTAGTGACTCGGTTAGTGAGCATATCAACTATAATAATAGCGATTATTTATTTCCCTCCATACTCCACTGAGCTCGGCTCGGTAATCATATGAAGGTAAACAATATCGTTGTGTGAGACAGAAAACCATTGCTTGCCGTGATTATTCGAAAACAAGTTATCCATCCCGAGAGTTATGAATGAAATACAGATCAAGCATGAATGTGAATCTTGAAGTTCATATATTTGAAATCAGTGAAGGAGCCTTATCGTTAAGAAGAAAAATAAAAGATGTTCCATTCAAAAAATGACAGTTTCAGTAAAATATTTAGGTTTACGATGCCTTTTGCATTTTGTAGTACTAAATTCTGAATGCGCACAAGATATACGTCTCTTTTGACCATTTGAACGTTTCTGTATGAGCAATATCAATTGAGATATAGCTATTGAGTAAAATATAAACAATCACCCTGTACCTAATTGAGTTTGCATTGTTATGTATAAATTGATCTCAATCTGAGTTATTTGTCAGTTGGAAGACTTTTCTACTAAGTCACTTGGAAAGGTATTTTCGCAATATAAAACAGATAGTCGTCAGCACTGATGTCATTAACGAAACGAGCATTTTTTCTCATTACTCAAATTGCCGTTGTCGCGTAATTGGATCATTCTTCTCGCGATAATTTTTCAGTCGAAAAAAACGCAACTATTGAATGATTCTCATAGCGGGTGATTAAGTTCTACTGTAACGGTAATGCAGTCTGTCTTGTCGTTTTTTATCAACGTGTCGAAGTTTTACCAAGGAGCGCGACAGATTTATATCTAACAGTTTGATAAATGTTACGCGAAGCTGATGATTTTTCACCGAACTTATGTTTACAGGAATTCATAAACATCACATGTTCCTGTTGTACCACTCATCTCATCTTACTGATCGAGTCATTTGACGGAAGTTAAAAAAAAGTGTTTTTGCGTTCTCCCGCAACTTGACGTTGTCGAGATGAGGCTCAATTTTGGAACAAATCCACAATGTAAAAACCATTTTTCAATAGGAGCTTTTAACGCCACTACGTGGGTCTACACTTGATTCCTGCTTCGGTATGCTATATACAACGTTTTCAAATATAAATAATTATTGGGTGGAGTGATAATTGAATTTTTCCTGATTGATTATCAAATAATTATAAATCAGTAACAGGATGAAATGTATACTGTACAGTGTGTCCAGTTTTCGATGCTTTTGCCTGATATCTCAGTTATCTTTGGAGATAGAACCTTGTGGTTTTCGCGGTCCTGTGCCACTTTTTTGTGAAACTCAATATGGCCTTATCAGATTTTGCAAGACTGTTTCCGTTTATGAGATACAGGGCGATTTTGAAAATTTATACTTTTTGGACCCCCTCTATATCCACGAAGTTTCTCAACAAAAATGTCAAATCAAAATCTTATCGCATAGAGAATTTCACGCATAATCCAGAGGCGCACTTAAATTCTTTTTTCGGGGTATGGTTTTGGAGATACGAATCAAACTTGTGATTTTTTAAATGGAACACCCTGTATTTCATAAGCTCATCAAATTCCTTATTTTTTTGTCTTCAAAATGAGATATAACGAATGAATATAAAATTTTCAAAATTGCCCAAAATCACTAAAATATTGAATTTTGATAGTTGGTTATGGATTTTTCTTACAAAAAACGTTCCAATTGAAGAAATATTTCTTTAAATTTTTCCATGGAGAGGTCAAAACCAATATCAACACTTATTAATTAACAAAACACTGAACTTGGGTACCTGATAGCAACAAATAAATAGTAATAAAAAGTTCATAATGTAGAATAAGCACCTGATTAAATATTTACTAAAACAATTGAATTCCGGAATCATTCAGTGACTTATTCATTGACATGTTCAAATTGATATCCATTTTCCCTAACATACAGTTGACACACTTTCTTGATACTTCTTAATACAGTGAGTGGCCCAACATACTTGAAGAACTTTGTGCAACAACAGAGGCAGTTTTCCAGGAATTACAAAGACATTTTTCAATGATTAATATGTATTAAGAAAGTTTGTGATGGAAAATAGACATCAATTTGAACAATTCAATGAATAAATCACTGAATAATTTCGAAATTCAATTGTTTTAGTAAATATTCAATCAGGTGCTTATTCTACATTATAAACTTCTTATTACTATATATTTGTGGATATCAGGATATCTAAGTCTTGTGTTTTTTAGTTCAGTTAATTAGTGTTGAAATTGTTATTTCCTCCTTCATGGAACAATCAAAGGAAATATTCCTTCAATTGTAAATTTCTTTATATGAAAATCCCTCGAAAAACCTATAGCCCCGAGCTCGGCCCCGAGTATAGCCAACTATTAAAATTCAATGTTTTAGTGATTTTTAAACATTTTTGAAAATGTTATATTCATACATCATATATCATTTCGAAGGGATAAAAATAAGGAATTTAATGAGCTTATAAAATACAGGGTGTTCAATTTGAAAAATCATAAGTTTGAGTCGTATCTTCAAAACCATACCCCGAAAAAAAATTTTTTGTGCGCCACTGGATTCTGCATAATATTCTTCATGGGTCAAGATTTCAATTTGACATTCTCGCTGATAAACTTCGTAGGTATAGAGGGGGTCCAAAAAGTATAAATTTTCAAAATCGCCCTGTATCTCATAAACGGAAACAGTCCTGCAAAATCTGATTGGGCCATCTTGAGTTTCACATAAAAGTGGCACAGGACCGCGAAAACCGCAAGGTTTTATCTCCAAAGATAACTGAGATATCATGCAAAAGCATCGAAAACTGGACACACTGTACACACATACCAACGATTCTGCTGATATTTACCTATAAATTTGACTCGTCATGTATGATGTTATAAAGCGTATACTTTTATACCAGTTAACTAACTTCTGACTACAATGACTTGAGTGGAAGGTAACGACCTATATGATATACAGGGTGTTTCGAAATACGACCGACAACGCTTGACAGGTGATAACCCTCGTGATTTCATAATTACTGTTCAAGTGTTCAGTTCCCGAGATCCTGGGTGTTGAAGTTTTCTTCTTAGTTCTTGGGAATACTTCCATTGGCAGAGATCCAAAGCTTCGCCGTTCTCTAGACGAACGAGTTTTGGTAGAGTGTTGTTCGAAATTTTTCAAGGTTAACGACGAAGGGATGTGCTCACCGGGCCTGTCGAGTTCGTCTGACTGGTATTGCTAGTGATGGAATTATTGCAGAAATTTCTGAGGAACATTTCCCGTGGAAGTATCTATAGAAAAGTGAAAGGTCGCCGACTTTTCTTCGGTGTTCTAATGGGGTCAAAGAGTTAGTGAGTGTGCCATCACCCACCAGGTGGAAGGCTCTTCTCTGGATGGAATCTAAGAGCATCAGCGTATGTTTGGGTGCTGAACCCCATACATGAAAACAGTATTCTGAAACTGGCCGTATCTGTGCTTTGTAGATGAGAAGCTGTTGTGGTGTAAAGTAGATTTTCGCACGAAACAAGAATCCGAATTTGTTTGAAGCACCACTTGCGATGAATCCGTCAAGATTTTCCTATGAAAGAGAATTGCTGATGGTGATACCGAGCATAGATGTAGTGGTCTTGATGGGAATGGTAGTTTAATATATAGTTCAATATTTTATTCAATTCAATCCATTAATAATAACGTACACAGTGAAAAATTTCCGGGTGTAATTTCAACCGAGTGGATTTCAGAAATAACTCCGATTGAATCAACACTTGATTATTAATTTCATACCAATATTATTAGAAATTTGATAATACCGTGTACAGTGGTGTCAATTCACACAGTCATAGTGAAAAATTACACGGATGTGGTAATTTAGAGGAGTTCTGAAATATCCATTCGAGAGAAACACCAACAGGATGAAAAGTAATTACTTTCGATAGTGGTATCATCCAAGTTAACGCAAAAAATACACTTATTATATAAAATTATCACCTAGTTACACCCTCACCAATCACAAACAGATCAGAACCGTGTGGGGCATCATCGTCTTGCATTCTCCCATGTGAATAAATAATGTTTGCTGATTATGAAATTACCCACTGAAAAACCTGAACTCATTGAAGACTGGATTGACATTGTTTAGGTATATCATCATCCAAGAATTCTGGTATCCAGATTGATAGGTGACAATAAGAACGGATGATTTCGTGAAAATAATGCATTAAATAAATTTTAAGCTGATTCATAAATTAAATATGATGATTTTTATATTGCGAAGCGATATAGAGTACTTATATCGAACCAGATTGAACATAAAATTGGATATCAAAGTAGAAATTTTGTGCACAGAAAAATATTTAGTGAATTTCTTGATAGATGGTGACACTAGCGCTCATTCGACGCACGTTTCTGGACAGCCTACAAATAGTATCAGCTCAGAGATGTTTTGTATTTGTAAGTCACAATTCTCACTACATTGGATCGTTTTATACACTGAATACTAATGTTAGTATATCAGAGTCGTGTTATTCAACACTCAGATGCATACAAGAAAACACTGCTTCTCAGCGTGATAACACTCGATAAGTGTGTTTTCACAACAGAAGAATATCCGACAAATATTCACATATTATCACAATATCATCAGTAAAAGCAAAAATGCAACAGATACGGTGTCAAAATAATCACCAAATGATTGTACAGTCACCACTCTGGTGTTGAATAACACGATTCGATCAAATTAGCTCTAGATACTCTAGTGTAGTTCTTGACTGTATGTAAGAACGAATGACACCCTATGATGGTGATAAAAATATCAGAGTTAATTCCCACTGAAATGATCAGGACCTCAGGGGACACCCAAGGGTGTTAGCTGGTGTGAACTGGTGTATTTTTTTTTCACTGTGTATATAAAAACAATAGCTATTACAATACATTTTTTCACAATTATTGAGAATATCGAATGGATTACAAATGAAGAAAATATAAAAAGAGATACTGAATGTTAACATCGAAGTGATTTGAATCGAGGTTCGAATAAATAGAGATTCACCCAAAAAAGCTCTCGAGGAGCTTGTCTATGGGAGTTTACTACTATTCACTTACAAATTCTTTCCACAATCGTAATGAATTCGCCTATAGTTAGCTACTCTCTAATAAAAATAAGAATGAAATGTTATCATATATAAAATACTAAAAACAAATGAGAGTGAAAAACAGAAACCTTTGTGTGAACTTATTATTAAGAAGGTATGACACTAACAACAGCACATAACATAACATTGTACGAGCAGATGAACAGATACAACTTACCAATCTATAAAAAATATTCAATATGTCAATCATCAATTAGATCATGAAATACATTTCTGGTCAAAGAGAAAATCCAAGCTTTCACTCTTTCCTCAAACAAATTCTTTGAGTGATACCAGACATTGTTTTTTCCTTGAAAAAATTTTGGACCACTTTGAGAAGAATGGATGGTTTCCATGACTTACTGTTATATCAGGAATACTGAACATTTTATCCAGTGGTGCGCTACAGGGGGTTGTGGTAACTTTTCCTCCCATTGTTTCTACGCCACTGATGAGATTTCGATTATCTTCAATTTCGAATTTTTCATTATTTTCAGTAGTAGAAAATTACTACAATGTTTGTTTTTCTTTCTGCATGAAATAAC
This sequence comes from Phaedon cochleariae, assembly GCA_918026855.4. Classification (NCBI taxonomy): domain Eukaryota; kingdom Metazoa; phylum Arthropoda; class Insecta; order Coleoptera; family Chrysomelidae; genus Phaedon; species Phaedon cochleariae. The sequence goes on from OU896720.1 coordinate 605,255, forward strand.
TATTTCTGTTCAGCTACTGAATGAGATCTAAAAATTATTCAATCTACCACCAGAACAATATTTTCGTGAATTTCTACTTATCTCAGTAAATATGTAATCACTAAAGAAAGAAAGTAGAATTTCTAAACTGGTATAATGTCAAAAAAATACAGAATAATCAGAACGAATAATATTCGGTTCATAAATGAGCTTGCGACTTGATTTTTCACATAAATCAATAGGTGAATTCTACTAGGACGTAGATATATGTTTTACATATCGAACCATGTACAAAAATTTGATGTAATGTTATGTAAAAGTAGATGACTTAACGTTGGTTAACGTTTTGAAAAACTGTTTGATTGATTCTTTAGTCGCAGTTCTGTTTAGACAGTAGGTGAAAACGACATCAGGAGAATGAGAAAATATATACCCTCAGCTGATCCACCTTGAGATGTTTTTTCTCTGCCAATAATTCGAAGCCTCGAGACTAAATTATTATCCATAGTTGCCAGATTTTCAGCTCTTTGTTTCATACTGAAATGGCGGAGTCGCCTTCCTGTATAACATGGGTACCTTACATACGTTATTCATTTTTCATAGATTTTTTCTTTCTGAAACCAGCTTTGATGATTATATCCACTTTTTGTCATATCGCAAGATCAGTTTCGCAGCATCAGTTTAGCAAAATGCAGCAATTATTTCTGGTTAAGATTGACCGCTGATAATTGGCCTTTTAAGGTGAGGTTAATAATAAACCGCCTTGTGTTTATTTTTCTGACGATATTTAATGGGGTGATCTTGTATGTTTCTATCAAAATTTGATGAAGTTATTATGAAGATTTTTATCGAGGAGATTTTCTTTTTTATTTTCATCGGCAATTATGTTAGTCTCTGGGCCTTGAAGTGATCAATTCTGGGTGTTTCTATGAACTAAACTGCTCAAACATGATGATTCATTTCAGATTTTGCATTTAAAGTGTTGAGCAGTTTGTCGTCAGAAGAGCGTTATATTCTACTTTCTCTACAACTTATTGTAGTAATCGTTGCTGAGACACCCTGTACAATAAAAATGAGCTTCTTATGAGAGTAACTATAAAATAGTTTCTATTTATTTCCGGATGAAATATTATAGATACGATTCGGTACAGATGCTGTTGAATTCATTATAATAAATTCTAGTTGAGTCCAATACAATCTCAGAGCTTTAAATTTTCCTGCAGCATTCCCAAAATATTATGACTTTTGAATTATCCATTTTTGAATATTTATAAACCGGGACTAGAATTTCAGGTTGAGGCGCTTTTTCTTGCGTAATACTTCCGAGATCCCAAGTTAGATACAGAATTCATGATTGTGTTCTCTTTGATTGACGATGATTGCATGAATTACATACATGTCGAGGATGGAATGTCTCTATTAAGCTTCGCTATACGATAAATTATTTGCAGGAGTGCAGTTGACTTGTTATGTCACTCTACAGGGTATTCCTAGATATCAGTATTGAAGGATGTATTTCTAGGTAGTGATCTCGTTCGATATTTGTTAGTTTGTTATAATAATAATAATAATGCTTTTGGGTGTATGATAAATTGACATTCATCATACAGGGCGTGGAAAGAAATTCTGAATAGAGACTCTATCACGAATCTGCGATTAGAGGTCTATAAAAATCCAAGTTTCCATCGTTCAAGTTTGAACCCCCTGATTGGGTATGGAAGGGTTGAAAAGGAATATTCTCAGATAAATTATGAACATACAAAAATGGATATATATTTATATAAAGCAATACATTGAGAATTCGCATTCTCTATGTGATGAGAATATCAACTCTTTTTCAGTTCATTCAATAGAAAACAACTACTTTCCTGGCTATATGCCACGACGAACATTGGATTATATCTATTGAACACACACGATAAGAGTTTGAAAATAAAATATAAAATCTTCTGAAATTGAGAATTTGCATTCTCCTTCAGACAAAAATATGTATATGCACACATCATTCTGAATATTCAACATAAAACAACTACTTTCCTGGCTATTTGCCACGTCGAACATTGAATTATATCTGATAAACATCCAAAAGGAGAACATGAAAATAAAAAATAAAATCCTCCGAAATTGAGGATTGACATTCTTTTTCAAATCGGATGAATAATATGATGTATAATGATATATAGAAATATAACTTACCAATATATTCAGCATTGCTTTTGGGTGTATGATGAATTGACATTCATCATACAGGGCGTAGAAAGAAATTCTGAATTGAGACTCTATCACGAATCTGCGATTAGAAGTCTATAAAAGTCACAAGTTTCCATGAAAATTGGAATGTATAGGAGAAGTATAATGGCATAAACTCTGATCTTGATGAGCTTAAAAACTTCCAAAAATCATTCATATCAGTGATATATGGGAGATATTAAATAATATATAGAGTATATATAAGTACACCCATTAGCATGGTCGGAACAATTAAAGATGTGGCGTCTAGATTCTAGACTGCAAGTTCCATCTGAACACCGGTATGAAAAACACTTCTATATACATTCACACACTTACAAAAAATACTTTAATGAGTATCAATTCCTAGAAATTAGTTATTGATTTATTTCAAGTTTTCGTGAATCAATTCATAGTTATCGAGAACCCATTTTTTAATCTTCTTTTTTGCCGCAAAATTCTCTTTGGTCTGTTTTATATCGATGTCCAGTAGATTATACAATTTAGGACATGTAAAGAATATTTTTTTATGGCAAGTCAGTTTAAGAAAAAGAACACCTATTTACTAGTACTTGCAATACTCACCTGCGTCCAAGAAAACCTAATTATGAGAGGTCGTAGACCAATCACTATATGCTCGGACAGCAAAGCTGCAATACTGGCTTTGCAATCCAATAGGATCACATCCAAATTGGTGTCCGAGTGCAGAAAAGCCTTGGAAAACCTGTCAAAATCAAGAAAAGTCAGCCTAATGTGGGTCCCGGGACATTCGGGAATACCCGGAAACGAGGAGGCAGACAGACTGGCAAAGATCGGTTCAGGACGGACCTCGGTCGGACCGGAACCAATCTTGGGAATACCAAATAGCCTGGCAATGTCCTCTATAGAGGAACAGTTGCAAAAGCAATTCCTCAAAAATGGCAGGACACACCAGGAATGAGACAATTGAAGCTCCACATAAAGGAACCTTCGAAGAGGCTCGCAAAAGAGGTTTTATTCCTAAACAGGCGAAACCTTGAAATGGTAGTGGGGCTCCTAACGGGGCACAACCACCTCAATAGGCACCTAGAGCTTATTGGGATCAAGGATGACCCCCTTTGCAGATGGTGCCTGGAAGATGACTAAACGTCATCACATGTCCTCACTGAGTGTCCAGCACTGACGCATCAGAGGAGGGCTGTCCTTGGCAACATAATTTTGATGCCAGAGGACGTAGAAGAGATTCAGCTGAGGAAGCTGCTGAACTTTTCCAAGGCAGTCGGCATACCCAGCTGAATGTCGTAACATGTGGGCGCACAATGGGCCCGAATAAGGAGGCCCACGTGCAGGGGGTTCACCCACCCACCAGTGCTTCGAAGAAGAAGAAGAAGAAGAAGAAGAAGAAGACTAGTTTTCTTTGCTTTTCAGTAAAGCGCTAAAATTATACATTTTTTGGTTCTCGACATTTTTTCCTATGTTGCTCGAGAAAAACTCGAAATACCAATTATTTGTTGGTGTCTAATAATTGTGGCAAAAACTGCAAAACAGAAACCAGAAGGCTATACAAACGTTACAGGGTGGCGAATTGATTATTGCAAATTATATCAATCCGAGTATCAATCCCATATTCTTTTCGCTGTATCAATCAATCTTCTTTGTGTTTCAACCACCGTATTCTGATTCTAAAGTGAAATTTCAATAATGTGTATACTTTTGAAAATTGCTACTCTATCTCACTGATTGAAAAGATTATATGGCATTTTTAACAAATGGCATTTTTTGACCTGTGATTATGGTTTAGTACAGATTTTTCATGAAAGTCGATATTTTTGCAAAATATGGTTTCCATGCCTCTGTCTATTTTGAGAATAATATATTAGAAGAATATTTCACGAAATCTGATTCAATTTCCAATCATTTCCACAACCTCTTCGATAATTCTAGATTTTCGGAGACGTATTTAGGATAATAACATTAACCAATAGCTATTTTTCCTGGAAGTTAACCACACGAACCGGGTCACAATAAGCTAACCAGTCAATTTTCCTCGAAGTGTATTCCAAACTATGACGAAATAGTTAACCAACCACACAAACCAGCTCACTGAGGTAGTTCACGGAGTAGGCTTTTACTTGGGCATTGGATTGGTTTCTTGTTGTTGTTTTAATCTGTGGTTATCTTCTTCTTCTTCTTCTTTTAGGCTTCTTGGTTTTCTGATTCCTTGCGGTAATCTGTGGTTATAATTGATAGAAAAAATAATTATATACCAACTACTTATTTATATATTTGATCCATTATAAATATGAATTGTTCCAATTTTCTCGAATTTGAAGTAGGTATAAGTACATAGATCCTATCTGTTCCTATCTATGATATATTTTTGTTATAGATGATGAATTTCTAATTCGATATATATTAGTATTACTACTAAAACCTAAAAATATACCAAAACAGCTTGTAAACTGACATCTGTCAAGCTTCACAAGTAAACCGTGACATCATATAAAGTAACCGTGACGTCATTATAAAGTTAACCTGGTTTGTCTGGTTGGGTTCGAAGAAAAATGAATAATGATTGGTGGATTGAAAATAAGAGTGTATTTGAGTTGCAGCACACCTTATGTGTTCTCATACACCACTCGATATGTGCACATTGTGAGATACCAACTTTTTAAAAATAGTGCCGATTCATTTCGACGATGATCGGTTAACATCTTTCATAGTTGAAGAAAAAAAAATGTCACGTGGCGTCCTCATAATATTTATCAGCAGTGAATCCGTCCCAGGAGAGCAGTAACACTAATAAGCGATCTTGTTCGGCAATTGGGTCTTTCAACATGGAAATATATCCGCTGGCACACCGTAAATGAATTGTCACTGTCAGATCTCTTTATAGTAGGAAAGCCGGCTGCAAATTTTGGACCGTCATCTGATAACGAACTGTTATAGGTTCCAAATGCAAGTGAAAACATTGTGTTTAATCGAACGGCACCCGTGCCAATCACTATCCGCAGCAACATGATTGAAAAATTACACTTTCCTGTGCGGTAATTTGCACTCAATTTAGCGATTTATTGAAACGAGATAACACTGATACTGATTGAATGGTAGATCTCAGAATCCTACCTGTTTCACCCATTAATCTAAGTCAAATCCACGGCACATCCATTTATTTTTTTTATCGCTTGGAGCGTACGAAAGGGAATCCCTATAATGTTCAAAGAACATCGTGCGTTCCTAGGGAGGATAGGGATAAAAGGTAGGTATTGGAATTTTTTTGTACTTCTGGAGATTATATGTTGTTGGGAATACTTCCTCAGGCAATGAATTCCAGAGCCTAGCCGTTCTATGGATGAAGGAGTTTTGATAAAGTGCTGTTCGACATCTTTCGAGGTTGACAACGAAAGAATGTGCTGACTGGGCTTGTCTAGTTCGTCTGACTGGTATTGCTAGTGAAGGGATGATAGCAGAGATTTCAGAAGAACATTTCCCGTGGAAGTATCGATAGAAAAGTGAAAGGTCGCCGACCTTTCTACGGTGTTCCAATGATGTCAAAAAGTGAGTGAGTGTGGCATCACCCACCAGGCGGATGGCTCTTCTCTGGATGGAATCTAAGAGCATCAGCGTATGTTTTGGTGCTGAACCCCATATGTGGGAACAGTATTCTAGAACAGGCCGTATCTGCGCCTTGTAGATCATGAGGAGCTGTTGAGGAGTATAAAGTAGCTTTTCGCACGGAACAAAAATCCGAGTTTTTGTGAAGCAGCTTTTGCGATGGATCTGACATGATTATCCCATGAAAGAGTGTTGCTGATGGAAATACCGAGCATAGATATGGTGGGCTTGGTGGGGATGGTGGTGCCAGACATTACAATTTCGGGCATACTGAGTTCCGCCTTTCTAGAGAAAATACAGGCTTGAATTTCGACGGCGTTGAATTCAACTATAGGTTGTTGGTTCCCCAAGCTGTGATTTCAGCAAGGTTTATTGACATCATCGACCTGCCTGCGCCGTGAGTTCTTAGTTTCCTGGGAATAAATGAGAATTCTGGAAGAGAACGCAGTATGGAGGGTACTATCATCTGCAAAGCTGTGGATGGGGCAAGTTGTTACTCCCAACTGATCATTGATCATCATTATAAAGAAGGAGTAATGTTGGTGCCAAAATTGATCCTTGTGGAACGCAGGAATTGATGTCAATTGTATCAGACGATACACCGTCCACCACCACGTGATGCGATCTGCCTGAAAGAAAACTCGATAAGAGATGGCATGACTGAGATGGTAAGCCGTGTGATGGTAGTTTGTGGAGCAGTCCTTCGTGCCAAACACGGTCAAATGCTTTCGATATGTCCAACGCGACAGCTAGAGATTCCCCGTGTTTTTCTAAAGAAGCTTGCTATAAATGGGTGACGTAGGCAAGTAGATCTCCAGTAGATCTTTGGTGGCGAAAGCCGTATTGTCTATCATTGATTATTCCCGAGCTCTCCAGATATTTGATAAGCTCAATATTGATGGCTTTCTCCATCACTTTGGAGATTACTGATAACAGGGCAATGGGCCTGTAGTTGTTGGGCAAGGCAGGTTCTTTTTCCCTTTTTTGGGGATTGGTTGGAATCTAGCTGTCTTCCAGCATGATGAAAAAATACCCGACCTGTACGAGACGGTAAACAACTTGCAGAGAATCGGTGTTAATTCTGGTTTACATTTTTTGAGGATAATGGGTGGAATTCCATCAGGATCGTTAGCCTTATTCGTTTTGAGACCAAGCAAAATTCGTCTGATAGTGCGTTGACGGAAGACGATTTCGGGCATTCGACTCTCAACCGGTGGTGGAATGTCTGGCGGCACTTTTCCTTGGGAATCTAAAGTAGAGTTTGCTGCGAACATCTTTGCAAAAATATTTGCTATCTCCTGCGATGTTGTTGCTAATGTGCCGTCGGACTTGGACAGTGGTGGAAATGAACTATTATTGAAATTTCTTCCGACCGCTTCAGCAAGGGACCAAAACGAACGGGAGCCATTGGGACAATCTATGAGTTTCGATCTCATCTTGGCATTGTATGTTTCTTTCGGAGCATCTATTGTTTGGCTGCAGTTATTCCTGGCATCAACGTATTCTGCTCTAGTCCCGAGGTTAGGGTTTTCGCGCCAGCGATGGTAGGCTGTTTGTTTCGAGGCAGTAGTTATTCTAGAACAGTTTTTGTTGTACCAGGGTTTCGTTGGTGATGATCTTTTCGAAGAATGAAGTATGTATGTGTCCATTCCGAGCATGATGACTCGGATATTTCCGCAGCACACTGTGAAGGGTCCTCAGAGTCAAAGCATACTCTATGCTAAGGAAACTCGGAGAAAAACATGCGGAGACCGTCCCAATCTCCTGAATTTTAATGCCATATAAGACGTGGGGGTGCAGGAGCAGTTGATGGAATGAAGAATGGGCAGGTTGTGGAGATGAGTGTGTGGTCAGAATTGCCAAGTGGAGCTCGTACATCTATGTGAATTCAGCTCCGTGAATTAGGTTTCGGAAGCACCCTGTATATTGTCGATATTTTTTGCATTAAGTATGTACCTGAAAAGGATCATCGCGTGTGTTACGGGTGAAAAGCGAAGGAATGTTTACACTGACGGAATAAATATATGACGCCTAATTCAAAAATGATATTTTCATGTACGAAAAATAATCGAAATTCTATGATGTACGCCACGTCGTAAAGTCATACATAATATAAAGCGAGTGTAATATTGCCTCCAATATTAATCAATGAAAGCGAAGATCAACGCTCCCCTATGACTTTCAATGCTGTCTTCTTAGTTGGAATGGACTATGAGAGTGGGCGATTAAAATTAACAATCAACGGATGTTTAGAAAATTATCGAAAATCATCGAAAATTTTATCGAAAAGTATTATCGATATTATCGTTAAATCTATTTTATCGATATTATCGATAAACCGGTAATTTTTTATCTGAATTATTATCGATAATTATGACCATGACAGTATAATACAAGTCGTTATTGATAAATACCTACTAGATTCGGGTGTCATTCTTTCGAATGTCGTATAGGAACAATGAATTCGGGTTGGAGATGGCATATGTCTTTATTGACTACTGGTTCATAAAATGACGAACTACCTTGGTAGTAAAAACATACTTTACGCCTCGAAAAGGAGTAAATAATGGTAGGTTTTATAGCTAGAGGTGGAAAAAAGAGGATAATGTGTCCTTTTCAAACATCAAAACTTGCCGCGATTCGAACTAAGTTAGTTAGTGACTTTTATCTTTATATCTTTATATTATAGAGTGGGGTGAAATATTCTCGGAAATATTGATGCTCTATCACTAACTTTGGTCAGTTTGAATCGCGCCACGTTTGGATGTTCGCAAAGAGGATCCACTTTCATTAGCTTTCTGTTTCAACTCGTTATCACATGACGGCAGTATGTATGTCCGGAATAATGGCAACAAATAAATCGCTGTGCCGTTGATTTAGCTCAGATTGAACATGGCATAGGTAGGTTTTTGCTTGATTGATTCAATCGGCATGGCATAATTCTCATCTCGTTATCAAATCTCGAAATTGTATGTAAAGTACCGCACAGGAAAATGCAATTTATCAACCATTTTGCTCAGGATAGTGATTGGCACAGGTGCCGTTCGTTAAAATACAATGTTTATGCATGCCTTTGAGATATGACTGTATCATGTCGTTCTTGACTCGGCTCTTGGACTGGAATTCAGCTCCGTGAATTAGGTTTCGGAAGCACCCTGTATATTATTCTGTTTGCTTATGAAGCGAAGTTTTTGGAGACTGTTGTTAAACAGGGTGTTCAGTTTCCATCTGCCACACTCCAAACGTTATTTTATCCATCAGAATGAGAAAATGATTCAGGATATGAAAAGCTGCGGCGTATATATGAGTATAGTTCAAACCTCAAATAAGCACTATAATTTTTCAGAACATACTATCAACATCAGAATATGTCCCTGATTGTTACTTGTAAACAAAATATTTCTTGTTTCTAAGAATTTTCTAGACCTACGTATATATAATACTCATTCAGTTCTTTTTCGTGTTATTAGACCTGAAAAGAAACCATCGTGGAAGTCAAGGAAATATCGCCAATTATATTCCTTTTGTATAATATGGATTGGTTTTTCAGTACTCCCTGTATTCTTCTGTGTGTGGTCACGAATTGCATTATTAATTACATAATACCGAAGCATATCCAAATCAGTTTGAACTCATTACTCATTCTGATAACTTGATTGAATTCTCACCCACAGACTGTCAATTCAAAATTATTTATTTCCAAATTTTTATCGGTGCTAGACACTTTTTATCTCTTCTCAAATTAATCTACTTTCTTTGACAGTGATATAATTCTTAGTTTTCAATAATTCATTCTATAGAGTATCTAATTTCGTGTTAAAGTGAGAAAAAAGTCTTCTTCGAAAATTCGTTTCGACTTTCGATTTGTTTTGTCCGCAATTGAGGCGGAATTTTGTCACGCATCACAATTATTGTCAAAATATTTGATGATGCATCAGCCATTGTTTATCGAATAACATCGATGAAAAGGCTTTTGTCATCATAACATACTTAACATCGTGGAATTCGTGGGAATCCGTTATTTTGAGGCCATACCACGAAACGGTCCAATTTCGTTCAGATCTATAGGTTACGGTTTCACTTCCATCCTTCGTTGTGACATAATCATCCATGGCAAATATCCGTTTCCCTTCCATCCATGACTCTGTTTGTTTTTCGAAATCAAGGATGTTTTTTCCTATACACGGAAAAAAGGGATTGTTGAATCAAGCAATATTTAATTCAATGAAGGCAAATATGAGTTTCATATATGCACGACAAAATATAATCTTGAAATGAGTAAATCTATATCTTGTTTCAGAGCGACTTTGATGTTTGAATCGAGTAAATATGTCTTGCATGAACTCTGGATCTTATTCAATCAAGCACATCCATGAGTTGTTCATGGAGAGATATTGAATTGGCTCAGAAAATCATTTTGTTTGATTCAAAAAAACAAGATATTCTAGTGTTATGGATATGTTCAGGTTGATTGTTTCTATTTTACTAATAGCTATCTCAGTTAATTTTGGTTCTTCAAAAAGTTTCAAATGAGCATTTTACTTGATTCTTTGGGATTTTCTCTTCTCGTTTCTATAAAATAAAAATATTCGTATTATTTCAATATATTTGTAGTGGGATAAAGCAGATGATTTGCCCCAAAATGTCACTGCGTTTTACAAATTTTTCTATCAGGGAGTCTAAAAGAAAAATCCAGTAGCTTGTCAGTGACAATTTGTTTGAAAAAATGTTTGAAGGAAAGATATATAGATATATTGAAAAAATATCGAATTTTTACTTATCTTTGGACGTTTCGGGACCGAATCTGCTCCAGACACTATTTCAAATGAGCAGATATGATGATAGTATTTTTTATGAGCATTCAGAATTCAGTTTAAATAGAAAACAACTACTTTCCTGGCTATATGCCACGACGAACATTGAATTATATCTATTGAACACACACGATAAGAGTTTGAAAATAAAATATAAAATCTTCTGAAATTGAGAATTTGCATTCTCTTTCAGACAAAAATATGTATATGCACATATCATTCTGAATATTCAACAGAAAACAACTATACTTTCCACGCCCTGTATGATGAATGTCAATTTATCATACACCCAAAAACATGAATTGAAGATTTTCAATATTGAACTTGCGGAAAAAATCAATTCTGAAGTCACCTTTGTTTAAATTTCCGTGCGGAAGTGGCGTCCTTGGTTCTTTTTTTTGACTTTGATTCAATTTTCAAGTTGAAATTTCTCTTTAATTGAAAGAATTCTGAAAAATCTGATATCAGGGAAATATGCCCAAATAGACTGATATAAAATCAGTTTCGAATTATTTTGAATGGGTGGAAAACAAAAAAGATCAAGAGGGGTTCACATTAATAAAACTATCCTTATATATACAGGGTATACGCCTCTCAAAATTGAACCTCCGCTCAGATCTCTTGTTTTTAGAGATATGAAAAAATGTTGAATGAAAAAATTGATCGAAACGACCCATGCAAACTTTTTTGTGTAGGTATAGTTGTTTTATAGTCAGGGTCATTAGTTTTTCCGGAAAGGACATTAACTCTGATTTTTTTAATTGAACGACCTATATATTTTTCAACATTTCGATAGAGCTTTGTCTTCTGATTTCGAAAATATATATGAGTTGCATATTTGAATGAAAAATTGATTGTTGAGTTATAATGACTTATAAATGATAAAAGTTTACCAAAATACCGCATCTTCCATCATCCAAACTGTAAGATATATTTTTTTTACGATTTCAATTTTATGATATCATTACATTTCCATGGAGCTTAAAAATTATATAAACAACATTTTAAAGCCCACTATGTTTTAGGTGATATAAAGTGAAAGTTCATGAAGCGGTATTTTGGTAAAGTTTGATCATTAATAACTCAACAATTTTTCATCCAAATATGCAACTTCTATATATTTTTGAACTCAGAAAAGAAGGCTCCATCGACGTGTCAAAAACATATAATATCAAACTTTATTAGCACAGTGCTCTTCATTACAGTTAAATCTACAATAAAATACAATAAGTCAATAAATAAAGACATAGAAATATAGAACTCAGACACAGACACTCGAATTACGTCACATATTTTAAGATAAGGGTAATTTACAGATTTCTTCTTTCTCAATTGATCAATCACTAATTTTCTCCCACAAATGACACACACGATTCATTAGAACTATCTAGTGACAAACATTTTTTCATTTCACAGGACAAATTATTGAACAATACGTCTGGCATTAATTGCAATGTGTTTAGCATTGTTGTGACTGGTGTGCATCTTTCACAACCCAAAATCGCTCTCATTGCACGATTTTGGATTTTTTGCAGTGTATTAACCTGTTCGTTACTCAATAAACTCAGTAATGTACCACAATAATCAATATGAGGTGTAATTATTGCCTTGTAAATTGTTAATTTCGTGAAATGAGATACTTTATCATAAAGCCTGTACATGACACCTATTTTTCGCGCAATTTTTTCAATGTATTCCCAATGACTGTTAAAATTCAGTTGGTTATCAATGATCACTCCCAAATACTTGAAAATTTTCACTTCTACAATGATTTCTCCGTTGATTTGAATATTGAATTTTATTTTATTTTCCTCGGTCATTTTTGAATTTGCTTTCGAAGATATAATCATGAACTTCGTCTTTGTAACATTAATTTTGAGTCCATTGTCATAGCAGGTGAATATATTCTCAAGATCTACAATCGAGAATTTTTCCAAGTCCACTTTTTCGCCAGAGAAGTAAAGTAGGGTACCATCCGCAAACAGTTTCAGCTTACAATTTTGGACGTGATGTATATAGGGTGTTTCATTGACAAAACCAGAGTTAATGTCCTTTCCGGAAAAACGAATGACCCTGTATCTGAAATAATTACACAAAATAAAAGTTTGGGTCGAATCGAGCAACTTTTTTATTTGTAATTTTGTTATACCTCTTACACAGATGAAAAGGATTTCTTCAATGGAACAAATCCATTTTCTTGAAAGTAAATTGGTTCGTACGAGAATTTTTCATTTGAATGGAGCAATATACACTTGTCTCAAATCAATTGGCTTTTTTCCGTTTCCTGAAATTTCTTGATATGAATTTGCTCAACATAAACAGTATATTTCTTCATTCAAGAAAACCGCCACTACAAGTGACATGAATTCTTATTTATGTTGGTTCAAGAAAATCTCTGCTTGTCGCTAAAAGGCTTGCAGTGATGTACAGACAACTGAACGCCTGCGCCCATTCGACTTGTCAGTCGTTAGCCGCCATTCGCCGTTGTCGCTGTTGTTTCTCAAGCCGGTGCAAAAAATTTGTGTTCTTCAATGGTGAAGTGTTCAAGAATCAAGTGTGCTGAGTCATGGATAATAATGGTGTGGTATCATCTTCACAGCAATGCGGCATTCAACATTAATTTGAGGACACTCTGCGAGAGTAAGTTAAATACGTGTAGGAATAGGTAGGTATCAATTTCAGAAACAAACTCTAAACTTTGTATGTTTTTGTAACATGGTTGTACTGAGGTGGTTTACTTTCTTATTTCATCGTAAACTAACTTTAAAAACCCTATTCGTTCAGCAGTGACGATTTGACCATTCGCATTTCATTCGATGAACGCCCTAATAGGTAGGTAAAGGTAGTTAATTGTCCATTCTTTGTATATTGTTTGATTGATTTCTGTCATTCCTGATTAGAATGATGATTAAACCAATGATAATATATCTCCTTACTTCATGTTTCTACATACTTAATAACTTTCATACTTCCTCTTTTGTCAAACGCAGAACTTCTTGTAACCAGAAAATATCTGATTGTCTTGAAATTTTTTTGTTTTCGACAATGCCTGGCTGATGTGCTGGATGAAAATGTTGTTTCTTCTATAGCCAGTTCTATAGGTATACGGTTAATGATTTCCATTCAACGAACCACTCTGATGCAAAATATATATACGCTAGACATTTTTAAAATGATGATTTTACTCTTCTCTCTAGGTTTTCGGCGAGGGGTAAACCGCTGACCTAAATGGTGTACACTACTTCCTCAAAATCGTATACTTCCTCATACTTCCTCTACTTCCTTGATACTTCCTGTACTTGCTTGATACTTCCCGTACTTCCTTGATACTTCCCGTACTTCCTTGATACTTCCCGTACTTCCTTGATACTTCCCGTACTTCCTTGATACTTCCCGTACATCCTTGATACTTCCTATACTTCCTTTCAATTCCTAATATAATTCCAGAAATCCTAAGTGTATGCCATTCAAACCATTCCTTGGATTTTCTTGGAATTTCCTAGAATTCCTTGGAGTTTCTTGAAATTTCTTGTGTGAAGTGCGGTATAGTTCTGGTGTAAAAACAACTGGAATTCCTCGAAATTCCTTGTGAAATTGAAGTTTGGTCTACACAATCTTGACCGAGGTTCACTCCTCGTATGAAACATACCTTTCCTTATTCCCAGACAGAACTCAACTTGAACTAGCTTAATCGTTCACAAATAAATACCAAGACAAATACGCTGCAGCTGAAGCTCGCAAGCCGTTACTCAACCAACTAATAAAAATAAATAAAGAAGCACCTAGACAGGATGCTCCAAATATTGCGGCGCGACTCGTTACCAGCGATACAACAAGGCCTGCATGCTCCGTGGGTGACGTCACTTAGTGAGGCCTAACCAGCGGCTCGAAACGACAAGCGCTTATAGCGCTATAAGGCGACCGCGTATTTCGATTTTAGTTTTAGATCATCATTGAGCCGATTTTGCTGTTTTTTGAAGGGCTTCCGGTTAAAAAAGAATGCCAGTCGTCAACTGAGCCCTTCTTCGCACCCCATTCGATTTTATTATGGAAAAACGAAGTTTTAAAGCAAAAACCAAGATACACAAATAGCCACCTACAGCAACCCATTCGAATTAAATATATTGGCAAAAATTGTGGTGAAGGTAAACTTCACACCTACTTATACAGGGCCCGCAGAACATAAACTTATCGTGAGATTGATCGAAAGAAAATTGTGGAAAATGTATTTTATTTCGATAGACATGCCGTTTGTTACAATTACCTATATTTATCTTGGAGAATTCCTATTACCTGAAAAAATAACCAGTGAGTGTTTTCAATTTTCTGTTTTCACCCAAGTGGATCGTTACACTTGAAACCGTAATTTTTAAGGGTAAAACTGCATTTATCATGCGATGGTTTTTTTTTCTTGAAAATTTTTTTCGGTACTCACGTATTTTTGTCTGATAAACCGAATTTTATAATGAAAATGTGAATAAACCACTATTTATTGAGATATTTCAAGAAAAAGTTCGAAATTTCGCCTTCTTTCTCCCCTTGTGTTGGGGGCATTTGAAGCTACTTGCTCTTATTTTGTCATTGTACACTTTATATACTCATGATGTACTTCGATGGCACATTTTTATATAGAAAATTCAACAGGAAACATGATTTTTATGGCGAGTTTTTCATATTTAGTGAACAAGCAGCATAACTTTTCAGTCAAATATCTTCATGATAAATATCATGATAAATGCAGTGTTACCTTTTCAAGTAGAGTGTTTGTAGTTCATGTTGATATGATAGTTGCAATTTGATCATTGGAATGAATTCTGCATTCATTGCCACGAGGCAAATGACCGTTTTCAGAAAGAAATTTGAGAATGAGAATTAAAAATGCCCGTTTATTATGAACATTCATGAAAATTTCCTCGAATTCAGAGATGATTTTGTTGACTATAATATACGAATACAAAACTAACTGCACAATCAAAGCTTTTCTATTTTTCCTCTACTTATACTTTTTATGAGAGAGTAATTGTCTTCTATTATTAATTCATCATTATAAATTAAGCTCTGTTCACTACTGAACTTAGATGGAGTAAAATCCTCGCGGTGAATTGCATAAATACCCACATTTTCGATAGCTCCTCGTCCAACGGGAAACTAAAAGCATGAACTTTTGAACCACCCACATAATTCCCCCGACAAAAGGGAACACAACACTTGAAAGGCATTGTTATTTCGCCGATCACAACACAAAATATTTCACAAAACAGTAATTTTTCCGCCAATTATTTTGATGAATAAACAACAAGAGAATTCGGGACCGTTTCAAAAACATACGTGAATCACCGATGAATCAACACGAACTGACGCGTTAGTCGACAAGCGATAAAATAAAACACTGGCCTCTCTTGGTGACGTCACGAGCTGTTTACGTCAGAGTCTGCTGGCCTTGTTGTATCGGTGGTAACGCGCGACTCCCTAGCGATGAGCGTATCAATACGAACCACGGTAGCCAAGAGAGCATCGTGTAAAAAATTTGTAAAATTTGTATATCGCTACTTTAAAGTTGGCAACCAACTCCCCAGAAGTCGATACTTGTGCGGGGTTAGGAAGAGCGGGACCTACAGCTCAATAGTGGAATCCGAACCACTTCTAGGGCACTCCTAGGGCAGGTGCTTCCAGGACTACAACCATGAATCACACATTTCAAAGAAAAAGGCTCAGCCTGATAGCCGGATTCGAACCGACAGTACCTCCGCATCGTAAACGGCTATCTAGCGAAGTTCAGCGCATAGACAAACTCGGCCACGGCGCCCCATGTGTGTGTGTATGGATTGAAAGATCGTGGGTTCAAGTCCTCTGATTAACCGAAGAAAATCTGTTTATGACGCCGATAGTAATTTCAGCTATTTCAGTGATGTTTCTTTATCAGGATCAGCCGGAAATTTTTTGAACATTTGCTTCCGCACGGCTCGCTCGCAATATTTGATGCGTCATGTCTCTAGACGGTGATGAAACATAACACATCAATCGTCACTAACGCGCAGGACTCGCAATAGGAACATTAACGTGAGCATTTCAAGCACTATAAACTTCCTCGTACTTCCTGTACTTCCTTGTACTTCCTTGTACTTCCTTGTACTTCCTTGTACTTCCTTGTACTTCCTTCTACTTCCTTCTACTTCCTTCTACTTCCTTCTACTTCCTCGTACTTCCTCATACTTCCTTGTACTTCCTAATAATTCCTTATACTTCCCGTACTTCCCTTGTACTTCCTCATGCTGTACACCATACTTCCTCAGCGGTTTACCCCTCGGTTTTCGGGGTTCAACATTCAAGAACAGTGACATTCTGGAGACGAAGACGAGGACAGCAAATCACAAAAATGCAGAAAAATTAATTTTCCACTTCCTAGATTAAGCTACAGACAGTATTTGATGATTTTACTATATATGTATATGTTTTCATTTTTGTTATACATGTTTTCATTTTTGTTATAAATGTTTTCATTTTTGTTACATTATAATAGGATGACCCAAGTTTTGATGATGAAGCCTTCTGTTAGTTTATTTCATTCCTTTCATGATGAAACCATCAATACTCTAATAGTAAGCTGTATTTTGATTTCCTTCAAAATGATAATTTCTTGTCTTAGGAGAATGAGAATCTTCTGAAAAAATATTCACTCATTATAGTAAGACAACATATATTTGTAGCAAGCTCGAAATTTCTTGATTCAAGAACAAAATTGTTCAACTATGATGGGAGATTAACTTGACAATAGAATAATTTTCTTGTTTAAAATTTATTAATTCTTTCTTCGACTAATACGTACTGTGATAATAAAGAGATATTCATTCGAATCAAGAATTTCTTTTATGAATGAGTTAAGAAAGTTCTGTTGAAAAATCAAAAAATATTTGGTTGGACCTATTCAACAGCGCCATATGGTTGAATGAATGCTGTTCCGCATTGAATCAAGAAATCCTTTTTATCTGTGTAAAAACAAAAGAGTTAAGAGGGGGTTCAATTTTGAGAGTGTAAGATGTGGAACGGCTGTTCATCAAAGAAGCAGGGAAGAGATGAGCAGGAGTATGGCGTATGCCAAAACAACTCTTTTCTCTCGCTCACTGTATACTGTACGTTGCACCCTTCGAAATCCATAATGCATAAAGGTCGTTCGCAAGGCGCCAGCTCAGCTTAGCGGGAAAATTGAATAAACAGCTGTCAAGGCCATTCGAGTGAGTTTCTTGGGATAATCCCTTGACATTAATGTATTCTGATCGAATTAACTGCGAAACAATTCCAACACCATTTACTAAATTATAGGTTTTGGCATGCTTTAAAATACGCGAGACGAGCGCATACAAGAACGTGCGAAGAGGTTCATTCATTTCTATAGGTAGAGGTAGAATATTGTTTTTTAATTTTTGTTTTTGACACATTATACACAGGGATTCATGGAAACCTTTTTCAGACTCGATACAAATGTCCAGTGCAGTACCAGGTATCGAGGGGCTTGAAATGAAATATTTGAATCGTATTCAGCACTACTACCTAGATCACATAGAGTGTCCCTTAATATTGTAGAATAATAAATACAATACACAGGGTGTTTCTAAATCCTAACATAGGACATGACAACTTTTGGACTGAGATAAACTCATATAGTGGTCTTATACAACTCTGCGGTAGCATTTCTACTAAACTTTTAAAGACACCCTGGTAAAATGAGATGAAATTCATTGCAATTTCAAAAAATCTTTGTTGTTGCTTATAGCACAAGATCTTCTCTTATCATTATGTAATACAACTAGTGTATTGATGATTATCGAAATACAAATCCCTGGCCGGGAAGCAACATAATTTGTTTCTAAAAAGAGTAGCGATTTTTGATAATTATCATTAAAACGAGTTATATTTGCTGATATTATTCCACACATTATTTCATGATTGAAACAATAATTTCATGTCAATGTTGACGTCAACCTGACGAGTAAGTAACATTCACTTTTAGTGATTTCGAATTCAAAATTTATCTAAAAAAACGGCCAAGTCAATTCAAAATTTAAATTTATTAACGGCTATTTCTCTTTGAAAGCTAAATGCTGATTACTTACTTACTTGTATGCACTGATGATGGCTTAATAGCCGAAAGCGCCCTGCTATGATATTTTAAATAAACTATTTTGCACGAAATACAAGATTTGTACAATTATTCAAGTGAAAAATATGCGAAAACTTTCCTCTCCACATACCATATACTTATATAAAATTTGATTTTGATACCCCGAATATTCTAGAAGTTATGGCTTGTCTAATAAATTTGTTACCCGGTATGTCTGATGCACCTGCACCCTCAGTATTCCAGTGAATACTGAGGCAGATACAGTTTAGTCTTCAGCTCTGACCTAACATGCATCGTAGTCACGAATAGTCCAATCATAATATTGAGTTTCCGCTCGAATTACGAAAAAATCCAATACCTACCTCCCGTCCCTATCCTCCCAAGGAACGCACGATGTTCTTTGAACATTATAGGGATTCCCTTTCGTGCGCTCCAAGCGATACAAAAAAAAAACAGGATGATTAATAAATATATATGACAAGATGCACGAAATACGCACGATATCCACTGATAAAGCGCTCTGCTACAAGTAGTGAATTTGAATAAATTATTTTGCACGAAATACAACACTTCCCTTCTTTGGGACGGATACGTGCACACAGCCAAGCAACCCTCACTAAGATGCAATTTGACATTTCCCATCCTTGAAATTTTTTCATCATCATTTTTAGTTTTAGTTCATTCTTTTCGCGAATACGTGGGAATCTAATATATTAAAGTCTCGTGTCACAGTGTTTGTCTCCTTCGAAACGAGTTGACCGATTCCTATGATTTTTATTTGCATATTTGGTATAAGTTTGAGAATCGGTCGTAAACTATTTTTAGAATCCCCAAGTGATATACGGGTGGCCCTCCCCAAAATATTTTTTCGAATGTTTTTGAAGCATTTTGTCCAAAACATATTGGAAGTGCTGACCGGCTATAGAAGTTTTTTTGCTAAGGTATTAGATAATCGAGATAAAAACGCAGATACTGACGACTTTCAGATACTGATGACTATCAGATACTGATGACTATATCCTTCAACTCTAATTCCTGCCTCATTTCAAAGTTTTTTTTTATCGCTTGGAGAGAACCTATACCATCTTCATGAAAAGATCTTTGAGATTATTGGAAACTACAGGTCGTGGTTTCAAATCTCCGATTGCAGGAAGTTTTCTGATTGACCAAGAAATTGTTTGGGATCACAAGTTAAAAGGTAAAGCCCCCGTAATTCATTATTGCTCGCACAAGTGTCTTGAAGATTTCTGAAGTTTGCTCGTAAGGGGGAAATCGAACGACGGATAGAACAATTTTCACAACAATTTTTCACAGGATATGACTCCCTTGCAAAAGATCATGACATGGCGTTGAAATGAGAAGTTGTATGAAACGAATAAAAAAAATATGAGGGAGATTTGTGATAAGGCATATTTCATTCTTCAAGAAAATTCATAGAAACTTCATAGAAATTTCGAATAACCTCAATTCTTGAAAGGGAGTATTCTCAGATGAAATTATGAACATAAAAAATGGAGATATATATATATATATATATATAAAAATATATATATGGAAGGGAAGTCGTTGCTGACCAGTAGAAATGAAACCAGTGTATATTGGGGGTAGCAGCAGTGTAAAAGGAATACTCTTTAAAGTTTATCCAAGCTTTCGGAGATGTTTATTTTCATCATCAGGAATAATCTTTGGTGAGGTTGGTTACAACGTTGTTAAAAATATAAAATTGTAAAATATATGATGACATACTGTGCAAAAGTGCTTACGTGGACACATAGGAGACTAACATTTGTATAATTACACTTAACAGTTACCTATTTAATAAAAATTTGGAATTTTGAAATTTGTTAGAAAAAAGGAGGGAAAAATTGCAAGTTGCAAGAATGTGAGAAATGTGACTTCAACTTTTCCCTCCTTTTTTTCAACAAATTTTAGTATTCCAAATTAACATTAAATATGTAACTGTTAAGTGTAATTATACAAATGTTAGTCTCCTATATGTGTCCACGCGAGCACGTAAGCAATTTTGCACAGTATGTCACCATATATTTTACAATTTTATAATTTTAACAACGTTGTAACCAACCTCACCAAAGATTATTCCTGATGATGGAAATAAACATTTCCGAAAGCTTGGATTAACTTTAAAGAGTATTCCTTTTACATTGAGAATTCCGCATTCTCTATGTGATGAAAATGTCAATTCTTTCTCGGTTTATTCAACAGAAAACAATTACTTTCCTGGCTATATGCCACTACGAACATTGAATTATATCTATTGAACACACACAATAAGAATTTGAAAACAAGAACTTCTGAAGTTGAGAATTTGCATTCTCCTTCAGATGAAAATATGAATATGAACATATAATATCATTCTGCATGAATATATTCAACAGAAAACAAGTACTTTCTTGGCTATTTGTTTTCTGTTGAATAAACCGAGAAAGAATTGATATTTTCATCACATAGAGAATGTGAATTCTCAATGTATTTCTTTATATACAGGGTGTATCAAAATAACACCGAAAGAATTCAAGGGGTGATATTCCTTGTGATATTTAAGGAAATGAAGTTCATTTCATTTTAATTAGATTGAACTATTTAAATAACAACTTTTTTATCTCCTGTGTGATTTTTGTATCTAGCTTAGTTTTTGAGGAAATAATGAAAAATCGATTTGACTCCAAATTTAATGTAGTTGTTTTCAAGACTTCCACCCCAATTACAAACATTTTGAAATTTGGGGGCTTCCTCAGTCTCCAACCACTACGAAAGCTCATACAGGGGGTCAGGAATAAAAACAATTAATACTTTCAAATTCAAGATCCTGTATCTCAAAAACGAGGTTAGTTAGGACACATGTTTAGATGAACTTTATTTGCTAGAATATCACAAGGAATAATCACCCCTAAAATTTTTTCCGTGTTATTTAGATACACCACGTATATATATCCATTTTTTTATGTTCAAGGGGTTCAAACCCCAGATTCGTGATTAGGTTTTCTCAATTCAGAATTTCTATCCACGTCCTGTATGATGAATATCAAGTTGTCATACATCCAAAAACCTCAAATCTGATTTACTGATGATAATGTGAGACTGACTGTATTATAAAATATTCATCCCCTTGTCGACCTCTCGAGGGTGGAACAATGTGATTGATTTCAATAGTTTTCTCGAAACCTTTTATTACCGATCCCTCAGACTCCTCAGAGAATAAATTTCCCCTCTTCCCTCGAGATTTTCAATTTCTGCACCCTAGCCAACTGTCTTTCAACACCTTCCGGAAACTTCTTAGCTGGCACAATGGAAATCATCCATCGGACATTTACATAAAATATAATGCTACCAAAATTAGGCTGTGCACATTGCTCACAAAGAGAAGAGGATCAGGATATATTTATTGCTGGAGTACAATTACTCTGCCTTTTACCGGATGCTCGTAAATCAGCATAAACAATGAAATTTCACAGCACAGAGAGCGAATTTATGCATAGATATTCATTCTGGAAAATTGTAGGTCCAATCATGAATGGACATTATAAAGGATTAGGGCATCGCGATATTGGAATTGGGCTATCGATCATCAATAGATCAATATTTATACATAGTTACCCAAAAAATTAACGTACCACCATAAAGTGTATCCAAAATATATTTGAGATATAAATTTTCCTCAAAACTACTTGTCCGATTTCTACGTTTTTTTAATGACATATTTCTCTTTCTGAACATACACGATTCAACATTTTTCATTTATACCGGGTGCAGCGATTATAGCGTGTTTTTTTTCATGAAATTTTGTAATACCCTGCAGAGTGTAACAGTTACATTATCAAGTTAGGTTAGGTTTTTTAATAGGATTTACTCCTTTATATTTCCTATTACTCCAGAAATAC
Organism: Phaedon cochleariae; assembly: GCA_918026855.4. Classification (NCBI taxonomy): domain Eukaryota; kingdom Metazoa; phylum Arthropoda; class Insecta; order Coleoptera; family Chrysomelidae; genus Phaedon; species Phaedon cochleariae. The sequence continues at coordinate 627,889 of OU896720.1, forward strand.
CATTTTATTTTTAAGCACGCGTAAGTAGCAGGCTATGGTCTGGGGAGAAATTTCTTAGTTTGATAGCACTGAATGGAATGGAAGCTTACAGCTGAGAAGACAATATTGAATATTTAAGAATAACTATTTCCCCCTATTACGGAAGAGTCAATAGATATTTATCAACCCTGAACACACAGATTCCTGATACCTAGCGGCCTTAACATCAGCCAACTACGATGCCTCATATAAACTCCCTTGCGAGACCTCAGTATTTACTGGTGAGCTGTATGCCATATGGAAAGCAATACAATCCTAACAGACTGTCTAAGCTCAATTTCAGCAATGGCTATCCAATACCCTAATCATCCCATACTGCTGCTCATCAAACAGGAACTGAAGCTTATACAAGAGGAACAGCTCGAATTCAGGTTAATGTGGGTACCCTCCCATGTTGGCATCATAGGGAACGAGAGAGCTGACAGTCTAGCACGCGATGCATCAAACCAAGCAACACTATCATCCGAGAAAAGAGTTCACACAGATCCAAAGCAAACTTTCAAACATGCCATCATCACAGCATGGCAATCACAATGGGACCTTTCGTTGTCAAAACTTGCAGAAGTTGAACCATCCGTACGTCCTAGGGAATATGTTCCGAAGAAAAGAAATCACCAAGTTATAGTGACCAGGCTCAGGCTCTAGGTCATACCAGACTGACACACGAGAACATTATCGCTCGTACTCCCGAACCAATTTGTGAAGTGTGTGAAACTAATCTGACAGTGAAACATATATTGGTGGAATGCCCCCTTTATTATCTTGAGAGACTGAACCACCATCTGCCAAGGGATTTGAAAGACATATTAGGTAAAGAGTGTGACTTACAGCAACTATTGGCATATGCCAACGACAAAGGCATATACACCAAAATTTAACCTACTTTTTACAAATCATTGAAATATCTTTCATTTGGCTAATAACGTTAATGGTTGATGCGATTTCTTCCTTCAAAAAAAAACAACTATTAGGGCAAGGATTTGGTACAAGATAATGCCATGTCTCACGTTGCTCAAGTTTGAGAAATTAGAAGAAGTCGGTATCGTTACCATGGAATGGCCAGCTCGGAGCCCGGATTTAAATCCCATTGGGAATCATTCTTGGAAGAATATTGACAGAGGAACGTGACTTGAATACTTTGGAAGATGTACGGCAGCTGATTCAAATGTGTGAAGACCTGGACCGAAATGACATAGGGCCTCTTAATTCAAGTATGGGCCGTCGTACCCAAGAAGTTATTCGTGCCAGAGGCGGAAATATTCGCTACTACTATCATTTAACTTGTTTCTTCGCAATATGTTTCGTTAGAAAAATTGTTGAAAAAAGATGAGGCTGAAGTATAATTTCAATTCTAACTTGATATTGTAATTGTTACACGCTACAGGGTATTACAAATTTTATAAAAAAAACACGCTATAATAGGCGAGTCGACTATTTTTTTCATTTCTTCAATATATAGGACGGTCTATTTTAAGGTGCTAAAATCATCAATAATGCCACGATAATTTTCAAACGGCTAGAAATTTACCGCGAGTAAAAACTGACTTCACAATTTCGTATGTATAGGGGCAGACCATAGCACAGTTGCTATATGTGGAAATACGATTATTAATTTCATAAACATTATTTATACATAAATTCTCAATTATGTACTGGTAATATTCCTATTAAGCAAAAAAAATCAATTGTCTCAAAGTTTCCCCTCATATTAAGATGTGACTTATTGCTTAGCATAGATCTGTGTTAATAATGATTATATTAATTCACACTAGAGGGCATTCGAACCAGTAAACGTGACAACACGGCGCACGACTTGTAGGCGTTGCCTTGTCGGTTCTCAGAATTCAGCAAAATGTTGCAAAGTCTTCTACATTTACAGGATATTCTGTTATGGAGTATAAGCTATATTTGGACATGCTGTGGTTGCACGAAAAGTCAAGAATGAGCTATATAACATCATAGCTCCCTCCTATTTATTCATCGACAGGACTCTAACATTCTTTTGATAACCTGATTATAATTGGTGACATGACAACTGCTTCATGAGTGGGAATGGAAGATTATCTGACCAATAACGAAACAGCATAAAAACTGACGTATCGCCAAATAGCGGCCATGACGATACGTTCGAAATGAGATCTGGAATTCAACAATTTTAAACAAGGCATAGACTCATTATTTACATAAAAAAAGCGTGAGGAGTGTTGCAAAAATCAATTCAGATCCCTAACGAAGCAGTGGAGTAATCGAATTGCTACTTTTTGGTGGTGTGTCAATTTCTTGGGGAAATGTATATTACGTGTCCTGTATCTGAAACAAACTGTTACAGATGATAGAAACGCAACTTCATGCTAATAGTTCTCGAGATACACCGTGGAAGCCGAATGAAAAAATAAATCAATTTTACTCTTGAGGATCGCTCAACAAAAACTCCATATATTCTAGAATTTTACTCTAGAGGATCGCACTACAAAAACTTCATATATTCTAGGAACAATCAGTATAATCATATTATGCATAATATGGTCATTAAATTCGAAAGTCAAGTACCTACTGTTGTTGTCATGTCATTTAAGCCTATAACGCTGAACAAAAGTTTTCAAATTGTGATGCTGGAAATATCAAATTGTTAGGATATGTTAAAGTGATTATTCGTATACAGGGTGTCCCATAATAAGCGTGCAATACATCACCAGGAGGAAATACGACCAAAAATAAGAAAAAAAGTTTCTATGAACATAGGTCAAATAACGTTTCATAAGCAAGCCACATCCCCCTAAAGGTGGTACCCTGAAGATGGATTTTATTTAATATCTTCGAAACTGTTGATAGCAAGATTATGAAATTTCGCGAGTCAACCAATCTTTTTATGACTAATGATATGCGATAATGATTATTTCAAAATGTCATCTTGAAGTGGGTCAAACTGTAGGGGGTGTGGGGTTAATTCACCCCAACTTTTTTTAGTGCAGTTTTTTCGCAATTTTAGCAAGAAATTATAAAATTCCGAAGCCTTTCCAATGAAAAAGTTCCTCCAGTTTAACTTTGGTAGGAAGCACCGTTCTCGATTAATATCGATTTGAAAATTACTTCACATGTCATAAAAAAATTAAAATTCATAAAGAAATTACAAAAATTAAATTTTTTTTATGAATTTTTATGACATGTGAGGTAACTTTCAATTCGATTTCACTAGAGAACGGTGCTTCATATCGAAGTTAACAGAGGAATCTTTTGGTACAAAAGTCTTCAAAAATTCATAATTTCTTGCTCAAGTTGCAAACAAACCGCACTTAAAAAAGTTGAGGTGATTTTACCCCCCACCCCCACAGTTTGACCCATTTCTGGATGGAAATTTGAAATTATTATTATCACATATTATGAAACATAAAAAGTTTGGCTGACTTGCAAAATTTCAAAATTCTGCTTTCAACAATTTCAAAGATATAAGATAAAAACCATCTTCAGGGTACCACCTTTAAGGGGGTGAAGCTCGCTTATGAAACATTATTCGACCTATGTAACCTATGTTCATAGGAACTTTTTTTCTTGTTTTTGATCGTCAAATCTGCTGGTGAAGTATTGCACGCTAATTATGGGACACCCTGTAAATTGACAAGATTTGTACGTTGTAAAAAGTTCAACAATCGTCATTGGTAGAGCTTGAATGCAGGTAGGTATGTACGTAAATAAAAACTTGCATGTGGTATAGAACGAAATATTCGAGTGATTACCATCACAGAAAGGCGATCCTTACCAATCAAAATTCTCCACATTTCAGTTATTGAATAGTGCCAAAAAATCTGCTGAAATTGCGTCTTGGCGTCTTCTGGAAGAAATATAGTTCTATCTAGATCAATGCAGACCGGTGTGTTTTTGACCACCAGATATAATTACTGAAAACTCATGTTTACATGTTTGGAATTTATGGATTAATTCCTTCATGATTTGAATTTCAAATAACTTTAATGACGACCTCGGGGTATTTCTCAGCGTTCTGTTGTTGATGTGACAGCATTCGGATGATAATCTGTAGCATTGTGGCATCTCATTATTGACCCCTCGTCGTACGATAGAAACATACTTGGAACGAAAAGAATGCCTCAATGAAATCAACGTACCGTTTTATGCATAAGTAGCAGGAGCTTTTTTATACTTGAATAACGTGAATGAAAGTGGAACATACTGTATGGTATTTATAATACATCTCAAATCTGAAGTTATATGCATACCTATTATATATAAGCGAAGTGATGCCAAAAATACGTTCTCAACATTTTGGCACAAACGGCACTTCTGACATAACGCACGATTTCAATTTCATGAATTTTATTAGTATACCTATTAGTCTTCATGTACATGCATTACTGGATACATCATGATGAAGATGTAACATAATTTTAGAATCAATAATTTGCCTTCTTAAAAGCTCCGATACTTCAAATTTTGGGACGAAATGAATAGTTTAAAACCTCATCCAAATTGATACAATCAAGTATAAAGTTGCATTTTCTTTTCTTTTTCCTCCTTGACGTCCCGGACTCCATTCGTGAAGTCGGAGTTTGAAATTTTCTCGGGAAAGTCAAAATTCACACATACAAAAAAAATTCATCATGTTTTATTTGAGAGGGTGCGAACAATTCGTTTCCTTCGTTTTCATTACATCATACATCGATCGAAATTTTTTATTCTACAGAGTGTCCTAAAAGTCATGGATCAAAAGAAGTTAGCTGGTAGGGAGGGTATTTTCCAATCAAACTAACCGTAATGCTCCATATAAAAAAGTAGTTTGTTTACAAAACATCGATTACAATAAAACTTGACACAAAAACTTCAGCCAACAAAAATTTTATTAACAACTTTTACAATAAATGTTCAAAATGTCTGCTGTGATTTCTGATACAGTGATACATAGTGTGCATCTGCGAATAAAATTTCTTCTACTTAGTCCTAAGGCCCTTTATTGTTTTCAATTATTTTAGTTGCTGTGGCTATTGATTGAGGCAGCTCTTCCTCTTTTTGGTTCTCCCATGCATAGCTTAATTCTTTGAAATATCCCCATAGGAAAAATCAAGCACTGAGGAAAATTCTTATTAACCATAGTCAGTAATCGATCACTCCAGCAAGAAACTCTAATAGAATAGGGGACAAGAGAGTTATCACCTGTGATTATAAAGTCGACTTTGCTGATTATAACCCACCTGCGGTTATTACATACAGAACCTTGCTGCCACTAGCGAGTGCATCTGTATATTGCTATTAGACGATGTTTCTGTAGTAGATATCTGACTTCGCTACCGCTAGTGAGCGCATCTAATAATGGGAGTAGGGCAATGTTATAATCGAGGTTATATATTCGTAGGTAGGGAACTTTGCTACTCTTGATGAGTGATCATATAGATAGTTGCATGACCTTCTTGCTGTGGTTATTCAGTTATTTTCCAGGATTGTTGTCATCAAGAAAGGTGAAATTTTGACTGAAATTCAATTTCACTTCCCATAATTTCCACCCCGATGTTTGGTATCAATTTATTTATTCCTAAAGAAAATTTCGGACCAATGATCTTGAAATTCAATAGATCAAGTAATTCATGCACCCTCAGGAGAAACAAAAGGTTCTTGAGTAATCAATGGAACAAAGATTTTTTTTCTGAAACTTTCTGAAACCATTGTATTTCTAAAACTAGGCAAGTTATTACAGATGCGTACAGGAAATCAAAATGTTACCAGTAAAATCATTCAAATAATTTCATAACCTGAACATTTTTGCTCACAATAAATTTTTAGACCACATTCTATAGAGAAGCTCTAGAACATATTCGACAATTTCAGAGTTTCATGCTATCAAAAAGAAGGGAATGTTGAATGTAGAATATTTGAATTTCAGTCGAAACACCTCGAAAAAACTCACCTTTATTATTCCATCAATCCTGGTAATAACTGAAGCACTCAGATCTACGAAAGCACTGAAAGGGACACCCAAGATTTTTTTATTTGTTTGAAAATGTTTCCATTTTATATTTGAATTCAGATTCAGATTTTAAATAATTAATTGAATTCAAGAGGAGTAGTATTCGTAACTGTCGTGATCGTCGTCCTGTACATGGGTTTGCATCAAGAGCCCAACTGTGAATGATTGATCAAGCAAGATGTCTGACGAATGCTTATATAGAGGGGGACAGATCAGCAAAATATTGAATAACGATAAGTAGGCGCTAAATAACCCCAAGTAGGTTCGTCAAATATTATTTTCGTGGCAGACTGACAGTTGTATTATTGGTAGTGAATGCAGTTCTCACTAGTAGTAGTTCAGCTAGACAATTATAAAAAAAATCATGCTGTCCCAGAGTGGCTGCCTGATAGCTACAGCAGTATACCTTCCTGTGGCAGGAAATTCACTTTCAGCAAAGTCGTTTTTGCTATCATAGGATTTGAGGGTGCTGCTTCTATTCAAAAATGTATAACGGTAATATGATTTCTTGTAATGGTAGCAAGAAATATCTCAGCAAAAACTCTAATAGCACAATTTTCTTCAAGGAGGTTAAGATCAGAGAAATTAATAATAAAATGTGATAACTTTTGAACCATCAAAAATTGGATAACCACATATACGATTAGTTTGATTGGAAATGACCCCCTCTAACACCCCACATATTTTGATCCATGCATGTATATTCTGTCGTATTCGCTCCATACCACAAAAAGTGTCACTTCAGCTCCATATTGAATAAAAGTCCCTATGTTCACTCAGGTTGGGGTGAGCATGAGGAATTCTGCGAAAATTCAGCAATCATCAAGAAAAAATCAAGTTACATCATTATCCACTTCCACTATCAGGGTAATTACTTAAAATGCGAATGGATAAAGCTGGCACTGGGTCGGTCGGTCTTAAACCTACTAAGTTTATCCAATGTTTTCTAAAAATAAAACGTGTCAATGATTCAACAAAAAAATACCTACTGAATCAAAAATAAACACAACAGAAGCGTCGTCAGGCGAATCGCAAATAAAAAGAAATTTCGAAAACTATAATTAGGCTCATAGTTGTAACAAGTCCAAGAAATACATAACGCGGGATTGTTTTAGGCCATTTCCCTGTTGCATTATTTGTTATTTTTGATATGTCAACAGTGGAAGGAGACCACCAGGCCTGTTTAAATAGACACATCACCTCCATTGACTGAGACTATACGACTCGCGATGTTTAGATATACAAAAATGATAGATGGATGGATTATTGAGTAACAAAAGAAGACGTTACTCATAGTCTGACATTCACACATTTGAAGTCGAACACGACAAGGTCAGACTTTATGAGAAATAGCTTTACAATATCGCTTTGAACTTCAAAATTCAAGGCCAATCAAATAATAAAACATGTATATGTACATTGGCATTCACGTTTCTTAAAAAAATATGTATATATAGGGAATGACAAAAAAATGCAATCAATGATTTCTCATAGGATTTGAGGAGTGATTTTAGTCACTTATTAGGGCTTCAAAATTAGACATTGAATAACTAATACCTTGTTCAAGAAATTAACGAACCATCAAAAAGTAGCCAAAACTTCAAGAAACATTTTCGTCAAAACTAATAGTTCGATTTGGACGTTTTTTGTTTTGAATGACAGGTTATCTCCTTCTGAACATTGGTGTGCAAACTGTTAAAAACCTCTTTTTCATACATACCGGGTGTAGTAATTACAGCGTGTTTTTTTCATGAAATTTGTAATACCCTGTAGAGTGTGATAGTTACACTATATCAATTTAGAATTGAAATTACACTTAAGCATTATCTTTTTTCAACATTTCATTTCCGGATTTTATACATCATCTCACATTACCTACTCGAGAAGCACCATTTTATAGCGTAACATGTTTTATGGAAAAATAATATCCAATTCATTTTACTTGGTTCTTTGGGATTTTCTCTCCTCGTTTCTATAAAATAAAAGTATTCGTATTATTTCAATATATTTGTAGAGGAACAAATCAGATGATTTGCCCCAAAATGTCACTGCGTTTAACAAATTTTTCTATCAGGGAGTCTAAAAGAAAAATCTGATTTGTCCCTCTACAAATATATTGAAATAATACGAATACTTTTATTTTATAGAAACGAGGAGAGAAAATCCCAAAGAACCAAGTAAAATGAATGTACCACCTCCTCGATTAACCTACAGACAGTATTTAATAATATCCAAATTCAACAACGAACAAACGAAAGAGAATGCGAAGTCACAAGCTAAAAGAAAGGGTCAGTAGCGAGTATTTCCGCCAAGGGTACCTTGGCAGAGACGACCTATATCCAAAATAAGAGACATAAATACCTAATGTCATGTTGGGTCAGGTCTTCCCAAATTTGAATCCAGTCTCTGCCGTGCGTTTTCCAAAGTATTCAAGTTACATTCCTCTTGTTATCTTGTCACAACAATATCCCAGAATTCTCAATAGGATTTGAATCCGGGCTCCGAGCTGGCCATGACGTGGTAGCGATACAAACTAAAAAAATTGTTGTCCTAGAATTGTTCTTGTCCATAATTCGGTTGCCCCCTTACGAGCAACCCTCAAAAGTCTTTAAGAGACTTGTGCGAGCAAGGAATGACGGGGGTCTATTACCTTATAACGTGTGATCTCAAACACTTTCTTAGGCCTCAGAAAAATTTCTGCGGTCGTGGTGGGAATCGAACCCACCTATCGGCAATCCAACGTGGATAGAATACTGACGCTTCAACCACGAGGCTACGCTGGCCACTTCCTCTAGATAATTTCTCACAACTCAGGCGACGTGCGGCCTGGCATTACCTTGCATCAACAAAAATCCTCACAGTACATGACTGTGTTTCTAAAATCACCAATATGTACATTTCAGTTGTGAGGCTTCCATTTTCTTATGATCGCAGGTTCCATGCGACCGGTCAAAGAAATGCCTTCCCGGACCATAGCTTGCTACTTTCGTACTCATAATGCCAATTGAGTTCAATAAAATTATGTTATACTAAATTGTGTTCCTGGAGAAATATAGGAAAGACAATGGAGTAAATTCAAAAAAGGAATATTGAAAAAAAAGAGGCAAACGTGTACTCTCAATTTCAACTTGATAACCATACTGTTACACTCTACAGGGTATTACAAATTTGTCAGATTTAAATTTATAATTCATTCGATATAGTTAATTATTGATTCAAATCAACAGCTAGATTTGGTTGAATGAACAAAGACTATTTCGTTGCTATAATACAATATCTGCTCTGATGAACATTCTGTTGATGGAAATGATCATGTAATTCCATTCGAGTGACAAAGTGTTCAGATTTTCAGAAAGTGAATATATGTTGAAACAACAATACATATTCTTATTTTATAGAAACAAGGAGAGAAAATACCAAAAAATCTGGAATAATGAATATAATTATGTTCTGAATATTACAACATATTGTTTCCATCCAATAACAAATTTCATTCGATTAACAAAATTATTTTTAGAATAGACTAAAGAATTTTGTTGAATAATATCGATTGAATTCCCCAATAACTGAATTATTTCAAAACAGAGAAATGATTAAGTTCTAGGACAGCTTATGATATAATTATATAAGCCATAGATTAATTCAATCTATGTATAAGCGGAAGTTCTAGGTACCTATTCGTATACCCTAATCGAGGCGAGCGTAGGAAAGTGGAAAGGAACGTCATCTAGTGGCGAAAATGCAATTAGATAATCAAACAACAAAGGCATATGATTGATTCAACAATGAGATGATTGTTGTATCAACAAACAATTTTTTATGTCAACTATAAATATTGTTGAATAAACTAAAGCTTTGTTCAAGTAAACAAATATTCCAATCAGAATATTTCGTCTTTTTGAAGGAGTCGCTCATTTGATATAAATATATATTCTAATGATTTCGCAAAAATTTTTTTCAGGCAAAAAAAATTGCCTAAATTAATTTTGTTGGTGCACCACATTTTTTTTCTGTGTACACAGTAAAAAACCGCTTCGAGTTAAATTCGTAGAGTATGTTTTTAGAGTTAAAATACTCTGACAAACTCACTCTGATACTGCAATCAACTCTATTACTACACTTCTCGCAGATTATCTCCTTTGAAACTAATTCTAGATTGAATTTCCACTATTCTCGTATTGAAGTCACTCTATATTCCTGAAATTTCAATAAAATATCAATTCAGATAACTCAATTCTTGAACAATTGAAATTGAATTCATACAAGTGTTTACTGACACTAGTGAACTTGAATATTCCACTCTTGTCGATTAAATTGACACTCTATCATTGTTCAATTCAATCTATATACGATGAAATATACACAGTTTATTCAGATCGTTCAGTCTATACTAGATAGTGAAATAAGAAATACAGATTATGGTGTCGATGATATAATGATCATGATATTAGCTTCAAGTAGCTTTTTCACTTTACCCGGCGCGTAGTGAGAAATTTTTTTCAACATTGAGTTATGAACGTATTTCCGTATACCTATCTCAGTTATTTTCCGTTTTTTCCGTTTCGAATTATTATTTCGAACGATTTATGAAACAGATATAGGTTAACCAAGTCTAGTGGGACTAGAGTCATTTTTAAAATATCAAACGATTAAAATATTATAAAGTCACACTACTTCTCATCCGTCAACTGCATACAGGTGGCGCTGCGGAGATTTCGCCGCTGAACGTCTGTCGGGGGCCTATCAATACTGTGACATGTGGAAGAGTGATTAATTCAACTTGGATGAAATCTCAGCAGTTTACTAAACTAGTGCTCTATATCAATCTGAAATGATGAATAAATGATAACTCCTTATTAGCACCTAAACAAATAGTAGTGTCAATTTGAACAATGCAGGAGCAATTTGACATCCACGTAGAGTAAATGATTCAATCAATTCCCGGTGGATCCGACACTGTTTATAGTGTGGAATCTACTCTCTACTATTATATTACAACTCTCAACTTTTGTGACTATGTAATATTCGGTTATTGAATTTCACTTTAAAGTGATGATATTGACACTAGCTTGGGTCTTGAGTGGAATATTCACTTTCGAAATTGTTTCTTTCAACTCTATTTTTGTGTTTATTCAATATATTCAGAGAAATAAATAGAGTAAGTTTCAATGTGCTTGCATTGAAAGTTTACACTAATTGAATTGAGAAAATCACACTATAATAAACTAAACTATATAGAGTTAAATCGTTTACTCTAAAGCTTAGTGGTCCGCCTGGGAACAGGTATAGTGTTAAATTTCACTCTATTTTTTTTACTGTGTAACGGATTGACCACTGCTTGATGGACACCCTGTATAAGTCCCGTGTCAAAATTCTTCATTTGTTCCTCACACCTCTATTCGGTGGCGTCTCGTTACTTTGTGCATCTTCCTTATTTGGTGTATATAATTTCAAGGGTCACACGAGTTTATCGGGATTTACTTGGAAGCAATTTATTTTTTGACAATCATCATGGTTCAAGTGAACGGTCTACTAAGAACTTGCACTCCTCTTTGGGACATCGACATAAGTATGTCATATTTTTAATGAGAAAAATTATAGGTGCCTAAATCAAGTTTCTTATCTTATACCGGTGAGGAAAAGTGGTCTCGAGATTTCGTAATGGAGATGCTCGTGAGCCATACAAATTTCATATATAATAAGTTGACCAATTATCAGTAAAAATTAACAGCTTTATGAGCTAGCTGAAGAAAAAAATTGACTCAGGGCAATTTACGGTTGCACAATTCATTGCCTTGATATATGAACTTTTATAACGAAAAGTTTAAAGAGTAAAGAAGTAAGCGAATCTATAAGTGCTTTTTAAATATAATAAAATGCGTTCATTAACAATCAAAGATTCTCGAACAGGTATGCGCTCTGTCTCTGTCCTATGATTTGAATATTGATAACAACAATAATCATTACCATTTTGGGTGAGACTGCCAGGTTTCTCTATTGTTGTTGGAGATTAAGCATTGCAGTTTTCACGTTCCTGTACTGTGACAATTAAGGTTCATGTACTGTGAAACTTAAGATGTCCTCATCATATTTTGCATAGTTGTTTCCGTTTATGAGATACAGGGCGATTTTGAAAATTCATACATCTGGACCCCTTACAGCTGACAGGGACAGGGTATTTTGAGCAGAATTCATAAGTGTACTCAAATTTTGTTTCGAAGTATGGTTATGGAGATACGACACAAACTTATATATTTTTTGAAGGAGCACCCTGTATTTTATTATCTCGTTGAATCCTTTGAAATGAACTATGATAACTTATATTAATAGAACTTCCAGAAATGCTAATAAATTACTAAAATTTAAAATTGAATCATGATGAAATTTTGCTATTGGGCCGTGGATTTTCCATTCAAAAGAACTATCAATTATTGGAGAATTCTAATTTGTGAATCTTTTTATAGGAGATTAGGCAAAATACTTACACTAATTCAGTTACGCTAATCATAATGCGTAGGTATCTAAAATCAACAAATAAATAATAATACATAGCTCATAATGGATATGAGAAATAGAAGAGATACCTAATCAATCCATACTAATATCATGAGGAGGAAAGATTTGTTTGTATTGAATAGGCTCCGAAACTACTCTGACCGATTTCGCTGAAAATTGGTGGGGAAGTGGCTTCTACAGGGTGTATCTAAATAACACCGAAAATATTCAAGGAGTGTTTTCTTGTGACATTCTAGCAAATTAAGTTCATATAAACATGTGTCCTTACATGCTCCGTTTTTGAGATACAGGATGATGAAGTTGGAAGTATTACTTGTTTTTATTCATAACTCCCCTGTATAAGCCTTGAAGGTGCCAAAATTCAGTATGGATGGGGACTGAGAAAGCCCCAAAAGTTCAGAATGATCCTATTTGGGGTTATTGAGTAATCTCAATGGAAGTCATTGAAATGGTGAACTAAATTATTCCGCTCCGACCCTTATACCATAACCATCAAGTGACCAGGAGTCAGGACCAGATCAGAACCTTGTTTGAAAAATGTCAGAAATGTATTGCAAGAAAACGGTCGACACTGTCGACAGAAGTGCTATGCGATATTGAAAACTGAATATTAATATCGATGTATGCTTTGGTATCGATATGTATCGATGTAACGATATATGTATCGATATTTATCGATATATATATATAGAGTGTAATTTGATTGACGGCTGAGAATAAATAGGCTCATTTTGAAAAGAAAAGTTCATATATGAACATATGCCCTAATCCTCTCAACTTTCGACCTATAGGGTGTTGAAAAATCGTTTTCTTATCATAACTTCAATATATACCGTTCTAGATATTTTCATGAAATTTGACATGCACCTACTAAGCACCAATAGGTATTTTTCGATGCAGAAGATTTTTTAATATCTCTACCAGTGTTGTACGTAAGGGAGATATCCTGGATATTTTTTGAAAAAAATATTGTACGCCCTTGATTTTTCCGATAATGAAAATTATTCTTGAAATCCTCATTTTTTTTCAACAATTTGACTTCCCGATTTTTATCCGTCCTACGAACTATTTTCGCCTAAATAATAGAAACAATTTTCATGCATTTGGGGGATAAACAAATTTTTGAATTTGAAATAATCACGTTGCGGTCTCATTTCAACAAGTATTCATAAACGTGACAGGTTTTTACATTGCACTGAAAAAAAAAGATCGTAGTTATTACCAAATGTTTGGTAAAATGGGCGCCAGTCACAACTTTCATCAAATGATACTACTACAACATTATATAATACTATACTACAATACTACAAAATAGTATAATACTCATAGTTTAGTATAGTACAACTTTGTATTGGTATTATTTGATGAAAGTTGTGACTGGCGCCTATTTTACTAAACGTTTGGTAATAACTACCATCTTTTAATTTTCAGTGTGTGAAAGTTACTTCAATTGATAAAGAGAAAATAAATTGTTAAGCCCTATAGTTCGGAAGTTATGAGGTTTAGGAAATATGTTCATATAAACTTTTCTTCTTAAAATGCGCTAAAGAAACATATCCTATATTTTCAGCTATCAATTAAATTACACCTTGTATATCGATATTTGTTTTCATATCGTTATTCGATATATCGATATTTTTGCCCAACCCTACACTGTACTCAACAATAGGTGAATGATGGACAACAGGAATGAAGACCTATTACTGAATGAAGTACGTTTCCCGTCAATTTAATTATTTTATGCAAACTCAAGTACGTGGGGTGGCAGCCATAAATCCTGCTGTTAAATGGAGCGGTTTGCTGAACAGCAGGCCATGCTTCCTTCAACTCCTGCCAGTGACTGCCATTGCCATTGCCATGGCTCATGCCAGCCTTCACTGCCTTCTGTGGAAGTTAATATATGGGCTTGACATAATAGAGTCGTGTTTCGGATTTCACGGAAATTTTACGTTCCAATGAACAGTTGACGGTTATATGGGAATCTGGTACCTATACCGTGTGTATCAGTAATATTTCGCGCACAAAGAAAAACAATTTCGATAATCACAATGTCGTACTCATCTGGAAACAGTGGAAACATCCTCAGATTGAACATACGCATATCTGTTGAAAACAGGTTAGGAATACTTATGAGAGAGCGATATCCAGAATAACGTTCGCATACTCCGAGAGGTATTTGTTCAGATGAAAATAAGGAAAAATGTTCATAACAACATTTTTCCGAAAAGGCTTCCTAAGGACGCTAAATGCAGTTATCTTTTATTATCTTTGTTATCATTGATCCCAGAGTCACGAAATTTGGTACCTGTAGGTGATAGATCTTACAAATCGTTTCGTGGTACGGGAAACCTCGGGGAAACATGACATAATATATAGGGAGGTGTGAAACTCCTAACCAATGCTATAAAAATGCCCCAACTTTTTTTGTTTAAAGGTCCATCTGATTTCTTCTACCAAAATATGATTCTCCAAACACTTTTATATGAAAAAGGTATTTTTCACAGAATGATGTTGAAGAACCATTTTCGAGGAAAGTATAATTTTTCATTTTAATGTCCGAGACTCGGTCCGAGATCACAATCATTTTGAGCGCGTGAGCTGATAAACTAAAAAGTTGAAAATTAAAATTTCCCATTTCCACTTAGTTTTACTTCATTAGAGTTCATCGTGATGTTGATTTATTGAGAAAATATCTCTCTAGCTCTAGGGCTCTAGCGCCATTAGGCAATATCTCGGACAGATGTTGATAAAAACATTTTTTCTCACTTTCATCTGCAGAATCACCCTCCGGAGTATACGAACGTTATTCTGGGCCACCCTGTATAAGTCTCAGAAAATTCAATTTCAAAACTTGAGATATCATTGTTCTCAACTATTGTTCTGGGTCCGCTGTTAATATTTAAACGAATTTTCCAGGTATTTCAAAACACCACCAGTGGAAAGAAATGACATCTATGGACACACATGCACAACTAAATAGTTGTTCAACAAAATATTTGATCTGTTGGTTTTGTTCAGCAAAATACCTAACCTGTTTGAAATGATATCCTCATTTGAAAATGCAACATATACCTAATGACGTTGCACCATAATGTCTGTCTAAATTATTAGTATTCTGTTGAATGATCAAAAATCATTGATTGAATAATAATGATACACAATCTACTTCACATCAACTATATACACCACCAAAAACTTTAGTAAAATTTTTCGCCCTGTCACTTTTTTATTTTTTGTCTGATTTTGGTGAAATTTAGACCAAATCGTAAATTCATGTTTTGAAATATTAGCCTGAATAATAGTTCCTAGAAAAGCCGATGACTTGATTATCACAATACAGGGAAAAACGAAAGTTATTCTTTCACCCTCAACTTCTTATCGCATTCTAGCAAAGATGAGTGAATAAACTAAGCCACAATATGTTTTTGATTGAAGTGTGATCCGTTCTTAACACAATGGTTTCTGATTCACGTCGTTATCCACTTTTTAGGAGAAGATACAAGTGTTTGAAGAGAATATTTAATTTTTTTTCATTTTCATCAACAATAATTCAGAACCACTCTCCAACATTCTGCTTCATCATGTTTAGAATTGAAGTATGTGATCCTTTTTCGTCCCTTCTCAACACAATGGTTCTAGATTCACGTCAAAATCTTCTATACAAGTGTCTCAAGAAAGTATGGATTTCTTTAATTTTCATTAACAATAATAAAATAATGAAAGAACCCATAAAAGCATCTTAGAGATGAACTCCAGAGGATCATTTGCCTTCGTCCGGCCTTGTGTTTAAGAGCTATGATTCGCCCTTTAAGGAGTTTTTAGGAAATTCTTCAAGACTACTTGAGATATTTAATCAATTCGATGCCACGGCGGTTGAATTCTGTAATTCCGAGTTTCTTATTTAATTAAGTTTTTTCCCGGTAAGTGCTAAGAAAATGCGGTATAGATATAAATGATATTGATTCTTCGAGTTGTTAATGAGTTTATGTAGGTTATTGATAAAATAAATTGAAAAATGCCATACTTTCTTTCTTTTTTGAAACACTCCTATCTTGTTTCAAAAATAAGAATTGACGTGAATCAAAAACTATGTCTCAAGAACGGATTACACCTCAATCCAAAGCATAGTGAAGTTCATCCACTCAATTTCGCCACAGAAGTAAAGAGTGAATGCGTCGTGTGAAGAATTAACTTTGGTTTTTCCTTGTATAATGATCATGTAATCAGCATTTCACGAAAACTAATATAGAGGCTAACATTCCGGAACAAATGATTTGATCGAAATTTCACCAAAATCGGACGAGGAGTAAAAAAGCTACAGGGTGAATAATTATAACAAATTTTTTGGTGGCCGATTTCTTTTGCCGGTGAGTGTATACATTTTAATGAACGGAATAAAATATTGTTCAAGTATACCGGGTGACACAGGGTATGTGGTCACCTCTGTAACTTCTGCATTCGTGAACTAATCTTTTCTGGAAATGCCAGCAACTTTGTTTTCCAAACGGAGCATCCTGTATGTATTTACATATTCAGATTCAATAGATCACAAGAAGTGCGAGCTTCATGTCAAATGTCTTTTTTTAGAAAAAAAAAATTATAATCAAGATTATTCTTTCATTTTATCTCCTGGTTGCTTATATAGCTCAAATTTCAGATAAATTCGTTTACGAATGCAGAAGTTACAGGGGTGGTCCGACACCTTGTGTCACCCTGTATATACTAATATTTCAATCGAAATATTATCATTTGCCAATTCCGCAAGAATATGTGTAAAAATGATTTTTCGAAATTGTATTCGAGGCGTAGGGAAGGTTAAAAGTCCTTAATTTTTTGGGGTATCAAGTGATAGGCTGTCCTCGAGTAAATTCGATCCCATCAATTGAAATCCAATTTGTATACAGGGCGATATACAAATACATATAATTCAGACCTAAAGAAGAACAAGGTGTACTATCGAAGGGCAACATAAAACAACTATAAAATTTAGGGCAAGATTTAATTATTACTAAATCTGAATAAATTTCATTCGAATGAATTTTTGATTCTCTTGTTCTTTTACGTTCTAAAATATGTATGCTCTGAAGTCCCCTGATGCTGCCACTACAAAAGAACCACTCTTAGTGAGTTTGAATCACTATAGGTGGCGTATAAATTATCTACAAATTGTCAGCTATCGTGATAGATCATTTTTATGTTGACATTTCCATACTTATAAGTTTCATAGTCCCATCCATTGCCATTGCCATATATCATGAATATATTAATAAATACAATATCTGAATTTTGTTAATAAGTTTATTTCTAAGTATAATAGCCTGAACAGTAATCCTGCAGACAATTTTATTAAGCAAACATAGAATAAATTTAAAATCCTCTATAAAAAAACGTCCGGTTAGATAAGGCAGCAGTAAATATGCCTTTTGTATCACACCTGTAGTGTTTTTATTTCCGTACTCATTTGGTCGAACATTATTTCCTCTTTTTATTTTCCCATTCGTATGCAATGGATAATTTCTTCCATCAAGGCATAGTGTCGATCCGATTATCTCACAGAACCCGATCTGTTTTTGTTTTTATTTCCGTTATCTATTATTACTAGAACATTGTTGAAACTCACACTCAACGTTATCGGTGTCAAAAGAATTCTATTTATCTATTAAATTGTCTGATTCAGCTGAACCTGAAATTATCGACTAAGAAAATGACCGTAGATAATTTTGGTATTATATGAGTAGATTATCAAAAAAAATTTGTCAATCTAACATCTTTTGGTGAATTTCCATCTCAAGCACTCACTCACTGATGGATCCCTGCGAATAAAAAAAATCTCGAAACTCAGGAGCAGAATAAGTTTTCACTAGTTTTAGTAATAAGTTGTCCATGGGACAGTTACAAAGGGTCAACAAATTATCATCGAAACGCTCACTCAAAGTGCAATAAACTCTTCATTCACGCTCTACTTTGTTGCAACTTTGTATCTTGCTAGAAAACACATTACACATATATTTGTTCAATCAATACATCGAGTTCATTTTGGGCCTCAAAATAGCCGCGTTTTGTATATCTTACCTCTCTTCATTTCGCAGCTGATGACGTTGAAATTAAGGTGAGCAATCATCTCTATATTATTTATTTAGATGGCAAGATAAAAACGGGACCAACCGTACCAAACATCCACGGGGCGATAACAAATGAAGAAATTTTAGTCGGGGAGCCCCTAAATGTTTTATGATTCATACAGCGAATATTAAATATACAGTGATTCTCTTTAATGTCCCCCCCCCTTTCATTACTTGAAAGGGTCAACTGAAAAAATTGAAACTTGGCATTATGAAATTGATGCATGAATACTATATTCTGAGGTAACATTGACAGATGAAAATTTCAAGATGGCGACCGGGCGCCATCGGGGAGAAATTAAATGGAAAGGGGGGTCGTGTGATACATCCTTTTGATGCTTCTGACGAATACTTCACGACCCTAGAATATAAAGTCAATATCTTCACCTACTACAAAATGGCAGAGTCTTTAATTTCATAATTTGAGGTAATAAGCTGGGTTCAGTTCAGAAGATGCTCGAAATGGTTGCCTTGAACGTCTTGACATAGGAACAGCTTATTCGATATTTCAGGCCGAACACTTTCGAACACAGTTACGTCTATTCTTCATCCATCATTCTATGTCGTATATCCATAATGTTGAAGCAGTTGAAATTTCGAACACCTCTTGCTTCAAATAGCCCATGAAAAAAGTCTAAAGGTGTCGAATCTGGCGAACGGGCTAGCCATTCCGTAGGACCTGTACGTCCAATCCAACGACAAGGGAAAGTATTATCCATCTAGTTTCTAACTTGTCTGGAGTGATGTGGTGAAGCTTCATCTTGTTGTTATACAATATCCATATTAATGTGTTTACATTCAGGCAATGAGGACTATATTCTATGGTGATGAGGTATTCGTCAAGAGCTTCAAAATGTTGTGTCACAAGACCATTTTTCCATATCACTCTCCCAAATTCAATTGTTTTCAATTGATCCGTTCAGAAAATAAAAGGAGGGGGCATTCAAGGAAAACACTGTATACATACTATATTTTAGATTCAAATGTGGAATTTCAAAATCAATTCTGTTATGGCCCTGGTCACAATAATTGTTGAAGTTGTCAAAAACAATTGAGAAAATGGCGTTCACGCCAGAGATCCTTTATAAAAATTTATGAAATATTCAATGGGAAGGACCACTGAGGGATGAAATCCGACAAAACATCTTTCAATGTACATCAATTCAATGTACAATCAATATCATAAGTTAAAGTTGAAGGAAATCGTTTTGAAATGAGCATTATTCCATTCGATATTTCAAATAGCCAGATATGACGGTGGAGCCGAGACGTATTAGCCCCAAACTGTAGCTATCTCTCTCTGATAGCTTGCCATTCTGCAGTGTTGCAGTGTCATTGGTTAGCTCAAGAACAATAAGCGTGTTAAGTAACGCCAGTGACAACAATGAATTAATATGAATTCAAAGAATTCAGTTCAGGATGATGTCGTTTTATGTCGTTTTATGTCTCCCCCATTGTTGATATCTCCAACTTTGTTTCAAGCAAATTTTTGTGAAATGATTCATTTTGATGAGCTATACATGCTCTTGTTGAAGATGCTACACTTCTTTTTCCTATACCTGGCACTGGCGCGGTATTTGCTATTAGGGCTGACACCTGGTTTATACACGAATGGGTCACTCACGATCTGTGGTTGTATTCATATTAAAACTATAATTCGAACATCCTTGAAATTTGAATAAACCTGATCTGTAAATGCAGGTAGAATATTCTCACCACACGGATTATTTGTTGCATTGCATACATATGGCACGGCATCCAAGTTTCGGTTATAGTATTGTATTCGTGCATGTAGTATCTGATGACATGAATGACATGATGCATGTCAACACAAATGTAACAAAGTAAAGTAGTCTGAGGTATTGCTTCTATATGTACTTACTCATATTATTAAAATAAATGTATATTATAATAATATGTCAAGTGAGTGACATTGGTGATTACTTCACATATTTACTTTAGTCAATTCTTTCGGTAGCAGAAAAAATAGCATGTTTCATTCGGATCGAAAGTAACTTTGTTTGACTCGCAAATTTTGATTTCGCTCGGCTTCGCAAGACGCTCGCAAATGCAAAATCCGCTTGTCAAACAAAGTGTGACTTTTGATCCTAATAACACAATCAACTATTTTTACCCATATTCAGTGGTTTAGAAGTTATGTGAGAAAGATGAATACGGAAGGATAATTCTCACTATATTATATACTATATCCGTTGTCCAATTCGCTATGTTCATCAAGGATAATTTCGGCTTTTTATGGTGATAAAGTTTTTCAAACCAGTAGTTTCGGAGCCTATTAAATACAAACAATCAAATCGTTCCTTTTTATAATATTAGTGTAGATTTCCACGTATATTTGCGAAAATAACGATCTAGAACTGAAAATATTGATAGAGAAATTTCAAATTGTATCTTGTCAAAGGGATTATTTTTCACCCTGTGTATTATAAATGATGTGAATGATGTATTGAAATTGTTTGTAATCCGAGCGAGAACACAATCTGATTAGATCGACTATCCGTGACTTCCATATCAATATAATAGCTTCCGTGATGCGAGTTTGTCGGTTGACTTCCACCCGAGAAAGTGCCTAACGGCACAGTTAAAAGAATTATATTCACAACGGGCCTATAGAAGTTATCACTTCAATAATCTGGAAAAACCTCGGGAAGAACTCCCATACTCCCCTATTGACCTACTGAGTTTGTCTGATACACCATCCGATGAGTTTCGGTAAACTTCGTATGGGCCAAGATGCAAAAAAGTCCCATCTGAATGCACTGGCTCTC
The DNA here is from genome assembly GCA_918026855.4 of Phaedon cochleariae. NCBI lineage: Eukaryota > Metazoa > Arthropoda > Insecta > Coleoptera > Chrysomelidae > Phaedon > Phaedon cochleariae. The sequence goes on from OU896720.1 coordinate 649,326, forward strand.
AAACTATAAATTTGTGGTATCCGGTGAACTTCTCTTCCTTAATTGATCGGTGGCCCGCGATGAAAGATGAAAGCGGTGACGAAAACATTTAAAAACTGCAGTTTACAATCGCCTCTGGACACGGCAACCAGATTGGAACGAAAGTCTTTCAATAAACCGAACTTTGAATCATCGGCATTAAAAAGGCGTTGCAGTATTATAGCGTCAAGGTGACTGTCTCTGATTTTATACCAACAGAATATTTCATCCTCCGAAATAAAATTGAATAATCGAACGACAAAAAGGTAATGCAGGAATAGGAGTTACAGCAGGGTTCTTATGTATTCTATCGCCATTTATGAATATCATTTGAGGTCATTACAAAATTGAATAACGGATTTGTTCTACAAGTGTGTTTGGATTATTTATACAAAAATACAGGGTGACATTTGGAAAACTTCTCACCCTCAATATCTTCCTTCCAGTAAATGATATGAATAATCGAAAGAACAGGTCGATTTTAATTTCAAGGGGGTAGGTAGATAGATAGGTACCATGTGAGTGGGGCGAATACCACCCCTCCACTGCGACCACAGATTGGTCTATTGTGGCTCACCCCCAGAGGTTACAGTTCACTGTACAATCCACATCTTTTTACAAAGTCCATGGTTGAATTAGGTGAGATTTGTCTGAAATCGATACCAATATGTGATATGTGAGTCTTTTCCCCTCCGCCCAGTCCGAGATAGTTGTTTTGGCCGCATTTGCGGTGATCCCAAAGTATGGTTCTGGTCCTATGAACACAGATTCGGTTCCCTGTTTGGTGAGGATGTCGGTTTTCTCGTTGCCCTCCACCCCCTGGTGTCCAGGCAACCGCAGCAAAGGAACTCTGTTGTTTGCACCCAAACAGATTGAACAATCCAAAAACAGATCCCTCTACTTAATAAATCAGTTAGTGGGTAGTAAACCAGAAAAAATAACATAAACAAACAACACAATAAGTGTGAAATCTATATACTTACATATGATCAGAGTGATACTTCTCAATTTTGAATTTGAAACAATTCAAATCGAATTGACTCGGTCGTTACTTGATGATGCAAATACATGACAAATGTAAAAACTTCACAAACGATAAGATTCACACAAAATACAACAATTTTGTGGAAATCTTATCGTTTGTGAAGTTTTCACAATTCAAATTGAGTTCAAAACATTCAATGTCATTACAAGTGCTGTTGAATGTTCTAAGCATCCTGCATAATGGTGAATTCTGAGCAGCGTTAGTTATTTTGAAAGATATTTTGAAGAATTCTGGATTTCTCAGCTGTCTAATTTGAACATTGAATTGAATCTTCGAGAATAAATGCGGGCACTGTGTTCCTTTCATCAGTTTGAAAATCATCATTAAGTCTGTTACATTTCGCCTATCTTTGAGAAGTAATATATTGTGTTCACGCATCAGTGGAGTGTAGTCACTATTGATGATTTGTACATTTGTTTTATAAGCAATATATCTGAGAAATTTGTTCTGTACTTTCTCAACTCTATCTATGTGAACCTGATACTGAGGATTCCAAACAACTGACGCGAAACAAAGTTTACTGTGGATATACATATGCATTATAGATACTAAGAAGACACCTTGTATTTCTGAAATTTTGGCAACTCCTTTTGAATAATCTCATTATTTTATTGCAATCGTTGATCGTTTTCTCTAAGTGCGGCTAGAATGTTAATTTAGAGTCCATCAGTACCCCCAGATCTTTTACTTCAGATACAGATTGCAGTTCGGGGTTTTTTATTTTGTATTTGTAGTCAAACCTATTTATATTTCTGGTAAAAGTGATTGAAAAACATTTGTCACTTTCTGCAGTCACTAAGGTCATTCACTGCACGATACATTTTCAAATCGTCTGCATAAAGTGACATCCCTGGGGGACACCAGACGTTGATTTAAACGGATCTGAAATGTATTCATTCAGTGCTACCATCTGAGTTCTGCCATGCAGGTAGGATCATATCCATTTCAGGAGAAAGTCGCCGACACCAACCTCAGCATTCAGAGATTCAATACAGCTCCACACAAGCTTGGAATTTTATCTTGCTGGAGCTCAGTGCTTCAAGAGCAGCCTGACTGTCTGATACAATACTGATGTTTTTGTTTACTGGAGGTCTATTCGTCACCTCTCTAGCAGACAATTCAATTGCGAAGACCTCTGCCTGAAAGATTGTAGCATATACTTACCGAGATAGACAGAGATTTCCGTCTTCGGTTTTCTGCTAAACACACCGGGATTCTCAAGCCATCTGATGTGTACACTACATGTTCGGTCTCTGGGAATTGGACTGATCCACTTACCCACTCGTCTCTCTTCGGGAAGAGAACTTTGAAAGACTTTTTCACGTGTAAATCTTTGGTAGAAGTCCATACTTTTTCACGTGTGTTTGAGTAGCCAACATGTCGAAAACCATTCCTAGAGTTTGGTAATTTTTTCATTTCAAGGGGGACACTTAGAATGATAAGTTTCAGCAGCCCTCCTACTAGGAGGGGTAAATGTTACCCTCAGAATCTCAAATGGGAAGGGGGTCAAATGGCACATCATTTTGAAGAACGTGCAATTGTCTATACAATGGTACCCTTGTTTATCATATTCTCCTGAGCAGTTTCCAAAAAATGCCGTGTCAATTTGAAAACTGTCCACTGTGTCCACCCTTGATATCTGCCTTCCAGTAAATGATATGAAAAATCGAAAATGATGACTGATCGTGGATTTATGCAGCAGTTTCAAGTTTTAAGTTTTGAGTTCACCATAATACCTAGCTGAGATCTGGGGCAGGGGCCATTTAAAGTGAGACACGCTGTATAAAAAAAAACATTTCATAATGATATTATATTTGAGATAGTTTGTTTGCAGTTATTTTAGTATGCGGTACAACCCCATTTCATTTCCCCTTATTTCCTAGTTTATTTTGGTACTAGGAAATGATGAATAATGCCTTGATCTTTCCATAACTTGACTGGGATATTAGAAAGTTGGTGAAGACTTGGCTCAGGAGTGAGCCGCACACACAGGTTTATAAATAGGAAAGAATAATTCAGAAAAACCGTTTAACTGTAATATGTTCGACATACATGGAACAGAACATAAATTGCAAAATTTCAAAACATACTAAGATTTAATAGGCAATAAACAGTAACATAAATTATTTAATGGCTTAGCATAAACTTCTAGATACAGAAGAACCCTCAAGGTAAATCGGATGTCATTTGGAAATATATACACGGTGTCCCACTCATCTGATCTTGACATTTTTTCAGTTGTCCCGCAAGGGTCTATACTGGGCCCTTTACTTTTCATTATATATACCGCCGATATTTTAAATACTATAGAACAATGTAAAGTACAGGCTTTCGCTGATGATACTCAGCTGTATCTTAACTTTCGTACTGAAGATTTCGCTTTTGCAGGAGATGAACATGAACAATCAGTTTTATAGAATCAAGACATCTTCATATGAACACAAATGGAAACTCAATTCTGAAAAATCCAAGGTGAATTGATAAAACCCCATTACAAGTCTGTGATTCAGCAAGAAATCTTTGTTCAGTGTTGAGCCACTTCAACTATTGTGACTTTCTTTACGGTCCTTGCTTGACGAAAATTGTCAAAGATATAATACAAAAGGTCCAAAATAGCTGCTGTAGACTGATCCATGGTATCAGAAAATATGATCATATTTCACATGAACTTAGGGAATGCAACTGGCTCAATATGAACAATAGAAGACAGCTCTACATTGGTATACCTGTACTCAAGCAAATGTATTCATCGATTCAGAATACACAACACAGAAATACATTTTCTCAAAGATGTTTTGTTTTCAATGCTATCCAAATGTATGATATTTTACCTGACGAATTCAAATTTTATAATATGAATAAGTTCAAATATAAACCATCTTGACCATGCCTCAACACAGAATAGTAGATTGTTTTATTACACAGTAAAAAACCGCTTCGAGTGAAATCCGTAGAGTATATTCTTAGAGTTGAAATACTCTGACAAACTCACTCTAATACTGCAATCAACTCTATTACTACACTTCTCGCAGATTATCTCCTTCGAAACTAATTCTAGATTGAATTTTCACTATTCTCGTATTGAATTCACTCTATATTCCTGGAATTTCAATAAAATATCAATTCAGATAACTCAATTTACAAACAATTGAAATTGGATTCATACTAGTGTTTACTGACACTAGTGAACTTGAATATTCCTCTGTTGTCGATTGAATTGATACTCTATCATTGTTCAATTCAATCTATATACGATGAAATATCAATCTATACAGTTTCAGATCGTTCAGTCTACTAGATAGTGAAATGAGTAATACAGATTATAGTGTCGAAGATATAATGATCATGATATTAGCTTCAAGTAGCTTTTTCACTATACCCGCGTAGTGAGAAATTTTTTTCAACATTGAGCTATGAACGTATTTCCGTATACCTATCTCAGTTATGTTCCGTCTTTTCCGTTTCGAATTATTATTTCGAACGATTTATGAAACAGATATAGGTTAACTAATTAGTCTAGTGGGACTCGAGTCATTTTTCAAATATCAAACGATTAAAATATTATAAAGTCACACTACTTCTCATCCGTCAATTCTCGCCACTGCATAAAGGTGGCGCTGCGGAGACTTCGCCGCTGAACGTCTGTCGGGGGCCTATAAATACTGTGACATATGGAAGAATGGTTAATTTAACTTGGATGAAATCTCAACAGGAAGTAGTGACTAGTTTACTCAACTAGTGTACTAGGTATATCAATCTAAAATGATGAATAAATGATAACTCCTTATTAGCACCTGAACAAATAGTAGTGTTAATTTGAACAATGCAGGAACAATTTAACATCCACGTAGAGTAAATAATTCAATCAATTTCCGGTGGATCCGACACTGTTCATAGTGTGGAATCTACTCTCTACAATTGTATTACAACTCTAAACTTTTGTGACTATTGAATTTCACTCTAGAGTGATGATATTGACACTAGCTTGGGTCTTGAGTGGAATATTCACTCTCGTAATTGTTTCTCACAACTCTATTTTTGTTTTTATTCAATATATTTAGAGAAATAAATAGAGTAAGTTTCAATGTGCTTGCATTGAAAATTTACACTAATTGAATTGAAAAAATCACACTATAATATACTAAACTATAGAGTTAAATCATTTACTCTAAAGCTTAGTGGTCTTCCTGGGAACAGGTAAAGTGTTGAATTTCACTCTATTTTTTTTACTGTGTAGGATCAAAAGTGACACTTTGTTTGACAAGCGAATTTTGCATTTGCGAGGCGGAGCGTTTAGCGAAGCCGAGGGAAAATAAAATTTGCGAGTCGAACAAAGTCACTTTTGATCCGAATGAAACATGCTATTTTTTCTGCAACCGAAACAATCAACTCAAATAAATATGTGAAGTAACCACCAATGCCGTGCCATATGTATGCAATGCAACAACTATTGACAAATAATCCATGTGGTGAGAATATTCTACCTGCATTAACAGCAGGTTAGGTTTTCTAGGATGTTCGAATTGTAGTTTCAATATAAATACAACCACAGAGTGACATATTTGTGTATGTACCAGGTGCTCTAATGGCAAATACCGCGCCAGTGTCAGCTATAGGAACAAGACGTGGAAAATGTTAGGTTAGTGAGCATATCAACATTGATAATAGTGATTATTTATTCCTCTCCATACTACACTGTGTTTGACTTGATAATCAAATGAAGCTAAACAATATCGTTGTTTGAAACAAAAAACCTATTGCTTGCCGTGATTATTCAAAAACAAGTTATTCATCCCGGGAATAACGAATGAAATACAGATCAAGCAAGTATTTGAATTTTGAAGGCTTCCCTGATAAAAACGAAAATACTTAACTGAGATGTTTATAATTCCAATACTAAACTATAATAAGGTGTATTTATATCTCCAGCATGGGTATGAAATGCCAAATCTGCTGAAATCGGAAACAAATCAGGTATGCATCTCAACCCAAATAGCCAACCGTCACAATGTTGTTTATTCTTGATGACGTCCAGTAGATCCTTTTTAGTTCCTAGGAGCTAAAGTTCAACTTCAGCTCCTAGGAACTAAAATTCAACTTTAGCTCCTAGGAACTAAATATGTTGCCTTGCAACATACCTATTTTTGTGTCAGTAATAGAAACGTCAATTTATAAGAGCTAATTTTGGTATCAAAATGGACGACTTTTGTGGTTGCAGAAAAATACATTTTTCATAGATGTTTTGTTTTCAATGGTTTTTAAATGTATAATATTTTACCTGGCGAATTCAAAGTTTATATTTAAATAAGTTCAAATATAAATTGAAGAATCATCTTCTTGACACGCAATGTTGATATATTATTTAGTACATCCTTCATGTCGTAGATTATTTTATCACTCGAAGTTCTCCTATTTATATTACTAGAAATTAATTATTAAGCACCTATTATGTATTGCATTTCATTTTTTTTGTTATTTTCTTTGTTGCTTTACCTTCCTTGCTGTCTCAGTCAAGTTTTTTTCTCATGTCACTTATGACAATAAAAGGCGTTTATTATTATCATCATTACTATTATTATTATTGTTATATTCCGATAGAAAAACTAAAATGGGACAGGCTGTACTTATCTAGGTCTTTTCTTCTTCTGAGATTGTCGCATTATTACGAATCCGATAAAGATGGAAGTTGTAAATCACCTGAACTTGTACAAGATAAGTAATATCTATCTACCTGTAAAATGTGGAACATTTTCGAATACCACTTGTTCCACACATATTATAATCGCTATCGAAACATAACATTTTGTTGGCGATACGCATGTTATTATGTCTGTGAATATAAATAGTGCATTGACTTCGCGCGGGAATTACGCCATTTCCATACATTAATCAACAAAAGAGTACTCGATCGAATCGATAATCTCATCACATCTGGATTCTGTCAGATCGACGAGCTGAGAGAAGTGCAACCGAAAAAAATAAATAGTACTTTGAAAAACCACGCTTCTATAGATAGCCAAACTAAAAAGCAGTAGAAAATAATAATAATGAAAGTGTAATCAGTAAGTATACTCTATGTTGTGTATTATTCATCAACACACTTTTTTCAACTTATTTTCAGTTTGGCTATATATAGAAGCATGGTTTTTCAAACTACTAATTACTTTCTATTTTTCAGTTCGTTCAACTACAAAGCATGTTCTTCAGTTTTTTTTAATTTTTTGTAATTAAAATTCTACCCAATTTCGACTAGAAAATCTCCGAAATAATGTCCGACCCCGAAAACAACTATATATAGATACAAATTTGTAATAGAATCGGATCATGATTAGAAACGCCGTCCGCCATATTGAATTTTACAATTTTCATGCACGAAAGAATCATGATCTTCTACCCCTAGAACTCTCAGGTACTAATTTTGAATAGATTCAGATCATAATGACAAAAATAAACCGCCATATTAGATTCGCCATCTCGAATTTCCAATCTTGAAAAAAGCATCATAATCTCTGACCCGGAAAACGCCCAGATACCGATTTTAACTAGAATCATATCATAATTACGAAACTCGTCCCCCATATTCGATCCATCATCTTGAATTTCCCCAATTTTCTCGAAAGAATCATAATCTCCGACCCCAAAAATCCCCAGATACCAATTCTGAATAGAATCGGATCATAATTACAAAACTGATCTGCCATATTGGATCCGCCATCATGAATTTCCAAATTCTGATGAAAGAATCATAATCTTCGACATCGAAAACCCGTAGATACCAATTTTGAATAGAATCGGGCCATAGTTACGAAACTCGTCGGCCATTTTGGAGTCGCCATTTTGTTTTTTGTCATGATGTATTGTCACCAGAATCATGAACACCTGCCAAATTTCATATTAATCCAAGCAATGGGTCTTTCAAAGTTGGTCAAAATCGAGTCCGCAGGAGTCGGTTACATATATACATACATACAGGTGAAGCTAATAAAAGCGTGTTATAAACGATGAATGTAAACTCGAGATGAAAGTGCTCCTGAAATCATTTGCATAATAACGAACTCAATTATCATCTCACTCGACCTTGCACAAACACTTCGGTTTGTACAATAATAAGTCAATGACATAATAACTGTGATTCAAGATTAGCATCGAGACTTCTAGCATCATCATGAATGCTTCAATGAGTGCATGGAGAGGTAGAAGTGTTCAGATGGTCTCGTCATGTCTTGTTATCAGTAAACTGTCAACACGGCCATTTTCGCGATAAACGCTAAATCTGCGATTGTATTACGATAGAAATTGGCCATTAGAATCAAATATACAGTGTGTACCAGCTGAAAGAGAAATTCTATAGTATTGTGCTATCAACCCCCCTCACCCACAAGTGACAAGTGCTATATACTTCAATGGGATCGCCGCATAACTGTTATCCATTGTGATTTGGGGTAAAAATCCTTCAAATATACAGGGTGAGTCAAAATTTGATAATGATGTTTTAAGGACGTATTGTTGGGATCAAAATGGGACTCATTTTTCAAATAAACATGTGTCCTAAACTGCATACCCCTCCGAACTGCAGCCACTGTAAGTTATGTATGTGACGATACCGGGTGTCCCAGATCTTTTTATACAGCCAATATCTCAGTTATGCTGCTTGAAAAAAAATCTCTTTTTTCAAACCCTTATGAGTTTGAGTCTCGCAAAATCAGCTTCTGTCAAACTATCCCTGAAAACCTCCCCCAACTTTAATTATTCAAATTACACCATATAATTGTTTGTTTTGTTTTGTGAAGTGCAAATTCTAATTTCGACGATGTATCACATTTGATAATTTGACTGATGTCGAATTGATAGAATATTCATATGGAGTAACAGTAAAAGGCATTGTCTGAGTTGGATGTACACACGTCTTCAGCGGACATGTCCCGGTTGGGCGGTATAAGCGCACTTATTACAGCGGTGATCAAGGGAGCTGACACCGTCCATGTGCGACATGATCTCTGAAGACGAGTGTACCTAAAAAGTGAATAAATGACGCGTGCCCGAACAACTGTAAAAACTGACTGAAAGAGGCTTGCACGAGAAACTGTGAAAAAAAACATAGGAAAAGAAACGATCTACATTCTTCACCTTCTTGGAATTTTGTAGTTTTGATAGTATAACGTTTGTCAAAATATCAAGTGTGATACATCGTTGAAGTTAGAATTGATTGTACTTCACAAATCAACAAGAAAATTAATAGGGTGTTACTTGATGAATTGAAGATGGGGGTAGCTATTCAGGGGTAGTTTCACAGAAGTTGACTTTGACATAACGGCTAATTTTTCAAATTTTTTTCAAGCGGCATAATTGAGATATTGATAACTGTATAAAAAAAATGTCGGACGCCTGATTGAATCTTCTGAAAAGTGACATTCCTTGTTTTTTTCGACACTCTATTCTATACTTGTTCCAGAAATCATGTTAACCCAGTTTTGAGGAATTTACACAGTGACTGAGAATATTTGAAAGTAATATTAAGATCCTAACGATACGTCCTTGAGATATCTAAGGGAATTTTGGATCATCCTATATAGTACATTATCGCGGATATCGCCCTCTAACTATGAATATTTCTATGATCAGCATAAGCCGGATCTTCTGATTCAACATCTTTAGACTAACACAAATATACTCCTGATGATTTACGCAGAAAATCGGGGATGAGTATAGTCCAGTGTTGCTTTCAACAATAATTTCGAAAGTAACTTGCTTCTCTTTTCTCATTTCGGCTGATGATGGACTTCGATAAGTCCGAAATATGTTCTCATTCGATGTCATCTCTTCTCGAAAAAATCATTGGAGTTGTGGAAACGATTTTTGAGATCTTTTTTCAGATGCTTCCAATCATCAGTATTGAATTTTAAGAGTTTGCATCTCCCTCGTAAATAGAACAGATCGACTCGAATTTTCTTGACATGGATGGATGGAGAACTAAATGTAGAATACGAATATCCGAAATAGAATACAGGGTGAGATTTGTCAGCGAGTATAGTCATGAGAATCTGTTTTTCCATTTCCTGGGCTGTGTCACCCTGTATAAAAGATCATTGAAATTGGTTGTGCGCTTTTCAAACGGACTGGTCGATCGGAAACGAATCAGTTCCTCATCTCTACCGGCTATGCCTCGCTCTTATATCGAGGAATCCGTTCTTCTTTTTGCCGACATAATATTCATCCAAAAAGTGGACGCTGATTTTGAGATCGGGATTTTTACTTCTTTCGGTCTTCCACAGCCCCTCGTCAATAGTGAAGACTATTATAGGTAACGACTTTTTCTCCGAGGATTCGGATTTAAACAGGGTGTATCTAAATAACACCGAAAAAATTCAAGGCGCGATTCCTTGTGATATTTTAGGAAAAAAAAGTTATTATGAACATGTGTCCTAGCTTGCCTCGTTTTCGAGATACAGGGTATTCATATTTCCATGAAGAATCGTTTTTTTTTTCATTACTCAATTCTTTTCATCAATTCCAATAAAACGTTGTTGTTTTGTTGATAGTAATATGGAACTTTCTCTAGTGCAATTAGATTCGAAATAATATTCCCAGTGGCGTCACAGTGGGTAAATTTATCGATATTCATGTTAAATGTCATTGTACACCATAGGTTTTTCTGAGTTTCATATTTTTATTTGATTGAACTATTGAAATAATGACTTTTTCATCCTTCGAGTGATTTTAGTATCTGGCTTTTGATGAAACAATTAGTATTCCATTTCGCGTTTTTGATTTGAATAATGCGAGGAATAATGTGTCTATGCGTTGTTTGAAATTGTTATGAAAACATTGTTTGATTTTTTAATAAGGACATCTGAAAATGGTAACTGATTGCCAGTGTATATATATCGTGAAAAAAACTAATTCTAACAGATACCTCAATTTTCAATCAAATCATCACAAATCTATCGATAAAGGATTGATCAAATCTTTTCATGATCGAGCCAAATCAATATCATCTAACCAACAAATTTTCAATAACGAAATCCAACACATTGAAAATGCTCTTCACATTGATAGAACGATTCACCAAATTCAAAATAAACAAAATACACCACAACAGAAACAACCATCTAAGAAATGAAGAACAATCATCAAAAAATTGTATTTATAGTATACCTTGTGTTTGTGGAAAGTTTTATACAGATGAAACGAAGAGACCTTCCTCAGTAAAGATGAAAGAACACAAGTACAATGTACAATACCAAGAAAAGACATATGGATAAATCAAAGCTAACTGAACATATCCTCACTGAAAATGGACAACATATGGCAAAGTGGAATAATATTAAAATAATAGGAAAGGAAGATGACAACCAAAAGAGAAAAATCAAGGAATCCGCTTGCATTCTTCCGAACGGAGACAATAGCATATCTTCCTGTTCAGTTGATATAGATAAAAAATGATATTCACTACTGAAAACTGAACATGAAAATGGTAGATTCAAGATCAATTAATGAGAACATTCTGTAACTCATTTGTATACTCACATTATCACTGATCCATATTCCAACATCAGTATGTCAATGAGAGGTGTCAAACTATTAGTGAAGAATTTTTGAAGAAAAATATTTCACATTTTTATGTTGAGAACGAGAACAGATTCGTTCCCAAAACGTCCAAAGATAAGTAAAAATTCGATATTTTCTCAATATATTTATATTTCTTCTCTTCAAACATTTTTCCAAACAAAGTATCACAGAAAAGCTATTGAATTTTTCTTTTAGGCTCTCTGATGAAAACATTTGTTAAACGCAGTGACATTTTGGGGAAAATCATCTGATTTGCCCTTCTACACGTATATTGAAATCATACTCATATTTTTATTTCATCGAAACGAGGAGAGAAAATCGCAAATAATCAAGTAAAATGAATGTACCACCTCCTCGACAGACATACAGACAGTATTTATAATCATATCACAAAATTGTTAGAGCCCTATCGTTGAATGAAACTACATCCAAATAAAATATTTCATTTGCCTAATAGGAGGAAGCCATGATATTAGAGTTATAATATCAATTTGTGACTTTTTCGAACAACCAGGTTGTCAAAATATTTCTTATACTCCTCAACAAAACATCCTGTAAATATTGCCTATAGAGACTTGGCAATGCTGTACTGAATGCTGAGAACTGACAAGACAACGCCCACATTCTTGTGTTATCACGTTTACCGTACCAAATGTCCTTTCACAACATATAAGAGGGACAATTTTGAGACTATGGATTTTTTTATATCTGATTAAGGATGGAAATATCCTCAACATACATAATCAAGAATTTATGAATTATTAAATAAATAATATTTCAGTAGTTACCATCCGTAATTCAACATATGGCAACTGTGCTACAATCTGTCCCTACGAGATGTCAGTTTTTATTTCCGGTGAATTTCTAGCCGTTTGAAAATCACCGAGACAATGTTGATGATGCTAGCACCTTGAATTCGGCCGAAGAGATCTGAACAAATGTGGAATTGATGGGCAATTGAGTGACGATTCTATTTAAAAAATGGAAAAAAAATAGTCCACTAGCCCATTCCAAATATTGTTTGGCATGTTAGTTTATATTGCAAACCATAGGCGTAGTCTCCAAAGTTACAGATTTTTCCAGGCAAATTTCGAAGATTGCTTATTTCCGTTTAAAAACCATCTGAATCGACGTAAGATTTCATGACAAGGAGTGCAGTACACCTCTAAATTTCTTCCCTATCTTACATTTTTCATTCAGTCATCTTTGAAAATGAACTTCGTATAATAATCGTAATTCCTGTTTTTTAGTTCGATCACAGGTGGTAACGTCAGATCATTCGAGTATATGAATCGTATCTCCCCAGTTAGCCTTATCATAGAACAATGAAATATCATTAATTTTATAGATACTTTTTCAACTTTTTTCTATATGGGCGTTATGTCCATCTTAAACCGTAGAAACAATTAGGGTTGCTATCAGCCATCAAAAATATCAGGTGTCTGATTAGTTTGACGTGAAAATTCCACCCAGACGGAATTCTTCTGAGGACCCAACCCCGAAATTTAATGTAACATAAGACATGCATTGTGTTTCCCCGCCTTATCATTTATTGTTGTATACATGCGTGGGTGCAATAGGTACCATAGAACACCGTCAGTGGAAAAGGGCCTTCTTAATAACAAATGATTAGAACAAGTGACGAGAGGATCCGTGAAAAGGGAATACACTGGGTGGTAAGTCAATTTCTACGAATACAAACATTTCGAAAAAATGAGAGATTTTATGCAGGTTTTCTCTTGGCCGGAACATAAGTGTTGGTAGTTCACCAAAAAACGCTAATGGCCATTGACGAATCTAAGACTTTTCTGCACGCAAAAATATGTGCCTGAATTTTACCATCCATGAAACAAACGTACATACCGGTACATACATATTCGGGTAGATTCTGTTCCGATCAGGGGGTGAATGTGGTTTCAACCCTCCAATTCCTTTCGGCTTTCTTTGATTAACAACAAACAAAAATATCAAGTGCTGGTACATCCAGTATACTTATTTTATGATCAGATCGGGTTATTGAAAAGGTATATTCTCAGATAAAATGATTGGCAAAGTGGTTCATCTGAAATAGCTTTCACTGCAAAATATACAGGGTGTCCCAATCAGAAGTAGACACCCTAAATAACTCTAAGAATAAAATATTTTCTCAAATATTGGTGGTTTCATGGATGGCATTAAAAGAACAAGAAGAAGCAACATGAAAAATTCTAAGGGCAAAGTATGAAGATAACAATACAAGTGTATTATTGTAATTATTGCCTCCAGAGTTGTTCAGTGCCTACTTTTGTTTGACACACTCTGTAATTTAGAAAGTCCATGTCATCCAGCGTACAAAACTTGTATCAGGGGAAAACAAAGATCCCAACACGTGTACCACGTTACTTCTATAATTGTATTCATATGTATTCCAATTGAATTTGTGTAGTACAGCGATTACTTTGTATTTGTATTTGTATCTTTTCATATATGGAAGAGGCATCAGGCCAAAAAATATGATAATAATTGAGTGAGAATTATTTTGAAGGGAAACTTTGATTTATTCTCGGATTTATTTTTCAACGAAAGCTCGAGAATAAAGTTCATCATCAAGTATATTTGTATTTAAAGCATACTAGAACCACTGAAATAACCATTCGAAATGTTATTACTTGTTAATCACCAATAAATCACTATTACATCTTGCTCAATCACCTCATGTGAAATGGATAGATGTATAGCTATTTTGTATATACTCAATTTGAAATAGGGAAAAATTACTCACGATGAAATAGAGATATCTATTAATAACTGAGTTCACGCCGCTAGACAATAATAAATCAAATCGAAATTCAAAACTCGCATGATTGTTTATGTATTTTATTCAATAGCTATCTCGGTTAATATTGGTGTTACAGAAACGATCAAATGGGCAAGTATTTGTTATGGGCATTCAAAGTCTAGCCCTAAAAAATGCAAAAAAGCATCGTAAACCTAAAAATTTTACATAAACTGGTATTTTTTAGACGACACACCCTGTATTTTATTCACCCAATCGTTAGAGCTCATTCTTCTGATTGAAACTATTCAGGGTGTCCCGAAATTACATATAAAGATTTCAACGCCAGATTCTAGGAACAAAAATAGTGAAAAAATTTCACATACACATGCTGGTCTAGCAATGGCCCCCTGGGGGGTTATAAATAATAATCTCGGTTGGGTTGATATTGGTCTCACAGAAACGTTGAAATGGGTGAAAATTAAGTATTTTTTAAGATGGGCATTCAGAATCTTGAACTTGAAAATGCATATATAAAAGCATCGAATACCTAAAAATGTCACATGAACTGGTATTTTTTAATGGCGCACCCTGTATTTCATTCACCTAATCGGTAGAGCTCATTCTTCTGATTTCAACTATTCAGGGGTCCCGACATTACAAATACAGATTCAAACCACAGATTCTAGGAACAAAAATAGTTAAAAAAGTTTACATAAACATGGGTTCAGAAATGGCCCCCTGGGGGGTTATAGCCATCTAAAGGAGACTCCGAGATTATGGTTTTATGTGAATATTTTGGAAACGCTCTGTGATAAAATGACCAAATTTTGTAATTTTCCCTGACTTTTTATGCCCGATTTGTTAGCGGAAGTTTGATCAGATACATGGGAAATAGGTAGGGCTAGGGGGCTTTACCTCCCAACTATTTTGTTTATGATGTACAGGTAATCAGGGTTCTGAATCTTGAACCACCCTGTATTGGTTTCAATCAAATGTCAGTAAATCGAATGTTAACGTTTTGACCAATAATGATCAGTTTCGACCGAAAAAAATCCTTAAAATGACAAATCTCGATTGTGAACACCCTATATTTCTGTTATCATTCCCGCTAGACCCCAAGTGTCATGTATTGAGATGAAATCAGCTCTTCAGAAAGAATTTGAAAATGCAGTGAGATACAGTATATTCCATTTGAAATATCGAAGTTGCAACTACTTTTTAATATAAGTGGCAACACCGCATTGTCGAAAATATTTTTGTTGGGTAGAGAATGTCCGATCATGCTCTCCATCGTATTTTCAAAATGATCCGGTAATAGTTCTACCGTAAAATACAGGGTGTTTCATTTCAAAAATACCAGTTTATCTAGAATTTTTAGGTTTTCTTAATAAACTGAAAAAGAGTAGATATTCTCATCACATAGAGAATGCGAATTCTCAATGTATCGCTTTATATAAATATATATCCATTTTTGTATGTTCATAATTTATCTGAGAATATTCCTTTAAAAATCTGAAAAACTGATATGAAACTTGAACACACACACACACAGAAAGATGTGATCGAATATCCCTATTTTTCACAATAACTTGTTGGTGCATGTTGTGAATAATTGAAGAAAGTGAATTGCTGTTTATTAGCGTAATTTTACCGTTATCTCGAGAACTATAGGTCCTAGCGACATTTTCGATGTTTCATTCGAATAAGCATGGCCTTCATTCGAAGTGTAAAGTTTTCATTGAACCACCCTGTATACATAATTACATATGTTGGTCTTATGGTACGCGGTGACGGTCACGCGAGTTTGCCGTCTTATTGGCCATCCCAGAAAGTGCCTAACGGGCCTATTATAGAAATTATCAGTTCACATTAATAAAACTAGCCCCGTACATATTTAAGGAAATGATTTCTTGGCTTGTTTTAGGGTTAAAAGTTATATACATATGATCAAATGTCTGGAATTGCTTCGGTTCCTGAATTCATACAGTCAAAGTTTAAGATATGCATATATCCTTTTTTTTGTGATGCGGCAAAATTTAGTCTGTTAGGTATATCATCGTGACTGAAATAGTGCAAATATTTCAAAATGTTACATACCTATTACTTATATTTATCCAGTAATCTTAACGGATGAATAATAATTCCTTCCACATGACAAATCGAAATAATTTGTTCATATACAGGAATGTGTCTATTTCCCAATGATGGAAATACCTGTCATCACATCTTAATATAATTCAAAATTATAATATGAAAGTACTTATTTATTTATGAATTCGTGCTGGGCAGTTCCATTTATTGTTTGGTTATTTGTGATACAGCCTGTTTTACATAGAGAAGTATTGTTATTGTTATAAAAATAATGTAAGTCATTAATATTAATATTGACGACTGAAAAAACTTACTAATCGATGGTCGGTATAGGTCGTGCACCGAATTTTAAAATGTCGAAATTTCGTCATACACAAGCGATCGAATGCATATGATCCATTAGAGAGAGTGTTGAAAAATATCATCATATTTTCATGACCCTCAATAATAAACAATGAATGACATCAGGATTCCATGAGCTCAAATTGAAAATGCTCAAATGAAGCTACTACACAATAAAAAAATAGAGTGAAATTTAACACTATACCTATTACCTATACCTGTTCCCAGGAGGACCACTAAGCTCTAGAGTAAATGAGTCAACTCTATAGTTTAGTATATTATAGTGTGATTTTTTCAATTCAATTAGTGTAAATTCACTATGCAAGCACATTGAAACTTACTCTATTCATTTCTCTAAATATATTGAATGAACACAAAAATAGAGTTGAAAGAAACAATTTCGAAAGTGAACATTCCACTCAAGACCCTATAGCTAGTGTCAATCACTTCAGAGTGAAATTCAATAACCGAATATTACATAGTCACAAGGGTTGAGAGTTGGGAATATAATAGCACAGAGTAGATTTCACACTATGAACAGTGTCGGATCCACCGGAAATTGACTGAATTGAATACACTACGTGTATGTCCAATGGCTCCTACATTCTTCAAATTGACACTACTATATGTTTCGGTGCTAATAAGGAGTTATCATTTATTCATCATTAAAGATTGATATAAAAAGCTAGTTGAGTAAACTAGTTACTATACTTACTGTTGAGATTTCATCCAAGTTAGATTATAGATTATCCATGCTTTCACATGTCTCAGTATTTATAGGACTCCGACAGACGTTCAGCGGCGAAATCTCGGCATAGTTTCTGCAGCGCCACCTGCATGCAGTGGCGCAAATTGACGGATGAGAAGTAGTGTTCGTTCGAAATAGTAATTCGAAACGGAAAAAAACGGAAAATATCTGAGATAGGTATACGGAAATACGTTAATAACTCAATGTTGAAAAAAATCTCTCACTACGTGGGTATAGTAAAAAAGCTACTTGAAGCTAATATCATGATCATTATATCATCGACACTATAATCAGTATTACTTATTTCACTATCCAGTAGACTGAATGATCTGAAACTGTATAGATTGATATTTCATCGTATATAGATTGAATTGAACAATGATAGAGTGTCAATTTAATCGACACGAGTGGAACATTCAAGTTCACTAATGTCAGTTAACACTAGTATGAATTCAATTTCAATTGTTAGTGAATTGAGTTATCTGAATTGCTATTCTATTAAAATTTTAGGAATATAGAGTGAATTCAATACATTAGTGAAAATTCAATCCAGAATTATCTTCAATAGAGATAATCTGCGAGAAGTGTAGTTATAGAGTTGATTGCAGTATCAGAGTGAGGTTCCCAGAGTATTTTATTAGTAATTTTATACTGTGTATGAAACTTCATGAATTTATTTGGGTGTACGGGTACTGTATGTATTTCAGGAACTAATAATTTTGCTAACAAGGTCTGGTTCAAGAAGAAAGGTTTGGTGAATAAAGAAAAACATCAATGCTATTCTGGTTCTCACCGCCCTCCCTATAGGAAGCGCGTTCTTTAAACTACACGAAAAAACGAAAAAGAGAATTGGTTGCATCAACAAATTATTTGTGCATGGATTATTTTTGTCGGACTGACCAATTATTTGTTGAAGTATAAGCAGCTTGTCCAAATCAAGAATGTATAGTTTAATTGAATCAACAGTATGATATTCCATCAACAAACTATATGGTCATCTCAAAAACAAATTGTGTTGAACCAAAATAATGTCGATGTTGTTTCAACTATTTACATTTTGTAGATTTGTTGAAATAATGATGATTTTGATAAGAATATATCTTTAAAACAACATACAAGTTTGCTTATTCCGATGTAGCAATGAACTCGTTTCGAACGGATCATTTGCTTGAATAGAGCAACGAAATATATAATATCAACGAAATATTTCGTTCATTCAACATCGAGTTGAATTTTCGCCACTAGATGGCGATTCATTCGGCTCGTCTATGACTGCCTTGAATTCGCTATATACGTGAAGCCTGATCCTCAGTGTTTGGAATATCAGCAGGATGAATCGAACTTAGAATGCTTAGCAAGCCGAAATAGCCTTGCTGAAGAGTGAAGAGAAGTATAGACTAGAAATCTATGCTAGAAGATAACTTGATTCTCTTAGTTTAGTTTTTTGGTGTATTGTATTGTTGTGAAATTTCAGAAGATTTCCCGAAACAATACTGAATTTGGTTCAACAAAACAGTTTGTCGAATTGAAATACAAGTTATCTTGAGCCAACGAAATATTTCATTGAATCAACAAAATATTCCATTGATTCAATCAAATATTTAAATGAATCAACCAAATATTTCATTGAATCAACCAAATATTTCATTGAATCAACCAAATATTTCATTGAATCAACCAAATATTTCATTGAATCAACCAAATATTTGAGCCAATCAATATCTTGTCATTTCAAATTGAACAAAATTATTGTTTGATCTAATTCAATATCTCTTCATGGACAATTCATGGATGTGCTTGATTGAATAAGATCCAGAGTTCTTGCAAGACATATTTACTTGATTCTAACTTCAAATTCGCTCTGAAACAAGATATAGAGTTACTCATTTCAAGATTATATTTTGTCATACATATGATATGGCACTTTTATTTGCGTCATTCCATTAAATTTTACTCGACAATTCCTTTTTTCTGCGCCCTAGCTTTCACTTGCCGTTTCACTCGGATTGAAGGCCTTAAATAAATATCAAAGATCATTAAATTCCAATAAAACTGAATCAATGTGATTCAGTATTTAAAAATTAGTACATATACAATGAAGTTTCAAAAAATGAAAATATGCTTTATTGAGATAATTCACTTCAGCAAAAGTTGAAATGTACTTCACTACGACAACGCTATTATTTCTTGCGCCCCTGTCTCTAGATGGACAATTTAGGTAATATTGAATTCGTGCATTTTATTTGCGCAGATGAATAAAACGTTAACGTCATTCGTGGTCAAGTCACTGAATAGCAAAGAATCTGATGGATATCTCCCATGCAGTAATGAATTTCCGCCTTCAAAATGCCTACCTGATGTTAGGTTAGATATTCGTCATTTTCATTTCAAATAATCCGTACCGACGAACAGAGGTTCACATCTGCCAAAATATTTCTCGCCCGCCGTGAACGAAAAATATCCTATATCCTTTCTACTACATCTGAGAATATGTATACAAAGTAGCATGCTAATCAGTTGAGTACAAACAAACTTACATTCACATTTTTATAATATTGTAGTGATATGGATTAGTTCCTGATGAGGTACAGTATACCTAGTCACTCTTATTGAATCACCTGGTATATAGAAATAGATGAAAAGCGAAGAAAAAGTAGAGAATTCGTTTCTGAATTTGAATGCTACACAGTAAAAAAAATAGAGTGAAATTTAACACTATACCTAGAGTGAATGATTCAACTCTATAGTTTATTATATTATGGTGTGATTTTTTCAATTCAATTAGTGTGAATGTTCAATGGAAGCACATTAAACTTACTCTATTTATTTCTCTAAATATATTGAATGAACACAAAAATAGAGTTGAAAGACCCCAAGCTAGTGTCAATATCATCACTTCAGAGTGAAATTCAATAACTGAATATTACATAGTCACAAAGGTTGAGAGTTGGGAATATAATAGTACAGAGTAGATTTCACACTATGAACAGTGTCGGATCCACCGGAAATTTATTGTATTAATTACACTACCTGTATGTCAAATGACTCCTGCATTCTTCAAATTGACACTATCATATGTTTAGGTGCTAATAAGGAGTTATCATTTATTCATCATTTTAGATTGATATAAAACACTAGTTGAGTAAACTAGTTACTATTTCCTATTGAGATTTCATCCAAGTTAGATTAACCATCATTTCACATGTCACAGTATTTATTGGACTCCGACAGACGTTCAGCGGCGAAATCTTGGCATAGTCTCTGCAGCGCCACCTGCATGCAGTGGCGCGAATTGACGGATGAGAAGTAGTGTGACTTCATAATATTTTAATAGTTTGATATTTGAAAAATGACTCGCGTCCCACTAAACTACTTAGTTAACCAATCTGTTTCATGAATCGTTCGAAATAATAATTCGAAACGGAAAAAACGGAAAATAACTGCTGAGATAGGTATATACGGAAATACGTTAATAACACAATGTTGAGAAAAATCTCTCACTACGTGGGTGAAGTAAAAAAGCTACTTGAAGCTAATATCATGATCATTATATCATTGACACTATATCAGTATTTCTTATTCCACTGTCCAGTAGACTGAACGATCTGAACCTGTATAGATTGATATTTCATCGTATATAGATTGAATTGAACAATGATAGAGTGTCAATTTAATCGACACGAGTGGAACATTCAAGTTCACTAGTGTCAGTTAACACTAGTATGAATTCAATCTCAATTGTTAGTGGATTGAGTTATCTGAATTGCTATTTCATTAAAATTTTAGGAATATAGAGTGAATTCAATACGACATTAGTGAAAATTCAATCAAGAATTATCTTCAATAGAGATAATCTGCGAGAAGTGTAGTTATAGAGTTGATTGCAGTATCAGAGTGAGTTTGCAAGAGTATTTCAACTCTAAAAACATACTCTGCGAATTTAACTCGAAGCGATTTTATACTGTGTACCACCATATAGAACGATATATAATTACATAACTCACATAATATAAGAGTATGAAAAAACTGCATCATACTCACCTTGCAAGTTGTTGGCCTTAAATTTTGAAAATTTGTTCAGTTCGATCTTTTTATCTTGCTTTTTATGTTGCCAATGGAGCTTTTTCATTAACTTGAATCTGCGATAATTGATTTGTTAATAATTTTGTGTTTGTAGAAGCATTTCTTCATTCTGTTTACAATTACATGGAACTGTTCTCAAACATACGAAACATGTGAAATGAATGACTAATATCATTAGCATGGAGGTCTTTATATAGATGAATGAATGCTTCCGTACCATTTCTCACAACATGATATTCCGATACATATTTGTATGTATATTGAATGTACCATAGCCGTAAAATGCAATAATTCATAATTAATGGTTCTCTGATTAGTGGCCTAAATCACCAATTACCAATAATCAAAGTTTAAAATATATATATACGAAGTAGGTTATAGTTATTTCAGAACGCATATACATCATAATAAACAGGCAGACGATGGATCCACAGTGTATTATTCATACAACATTTTCATGTCGGTATATAGCTGTATTCATCTTTCTCTTTTATCTCTTGGAGTGCACGAAAGGAAGTCCCTATAATGATCGAGGCACACCGATTATTTTCACTTTTGGAGATTATGTATTCATACCAAAACATACCTTCTTCTTTCTCTCAGTCTATATCATCATTCAGAGTTGTCCCAGATTACAATTAAGTTTAACGCAACTGTATCCGCAACTGTAAATTAGTTCAATTTACAGTTGCAACTTCTATGTAACTGCAATTGTTAATTATTTCACAGTTGCACTGAAAAAATTCGGCACACTGTCCACGACTTCTTCATGATATTAGCATTTGTGAAGTATACATGCATTCCCGCTGGTGAAATTGAAATTACAAGTCAGGCAAGTGTCTTTCTGAACAACTGCTATGTCATATTCGTGAAGATTCTCTGTTTGTGTGCCGCGCTCTGAGCTGAGGAGTGTTGAGTTCTCGATATGTTATTCTCTTGAGGAAGGTAATGGAATACATAACTCCCCAGACCAATACATAATTGTTGACATATACAGGATTTTTTTCCACTTCCGATGATACTCGGAGTGGGAGAAAGTGACGTTTAATGAGTATGAAAGTTCCAAATTTCACTTTTTCATCTTCATCACTGAAGAAAAAGAGTGTAGTGCATCTGATAGACCGACCGTTTTTCTCGGCGCATGATTCTGATATACCTGGTATCTAGTGTGTCTCATCAGCCTCAACTTTTTGTGATTTCTGGATTCATCATATCTATACAATAAATGTTCAAAATGCCTGCTTTATTGTCTTTTTACCAAGGTTATAATTTTTCAGAGAACAATATATGAAATCTTTTGTAATACCTACACAATGACAAGTAAAGAAGTCACTAATGACAAGTGAATAAGTCACTAATGACAAGTGAATAAGTCACTAAAGACAAGTGCTGTGTTCACTAATGGTAATCAATCTGAGATTCAATGAAACAGGTTAACAGTGGTAGTGTACATTTTCAATAACACAAATATTTTTGTGGTTATTATCTTGTTCCCAAATAGTATACAAGTTTCTACTTGCCACTATTAATTAGTGTTTTTTCTCCGTGATGCAACTGTAAACTGCAACTTTCAATTAGCCAATTAACATTTATAACTGTAAACTGCAACAGTGAATCAGTTCAATTTACAGCTGTAATTACAATGATTGCGAATTATCTGAATTCACAGTTGCAAAATTATGTAAATGCTAGTGTACTTGACTGAAATTGTTGAAATAATAATAAATTGTAAATTAGTACAATAATTAACAAATGCAATGCCAGTAAGATGAACTCGGCAGGCCCAGTCTGCAGTTGACCTTGAAAAATGTCGAACAACACTCTACCAGAACTCGTTCGTCAATAGAACGACGAAGCTTTGGAATTCTTCACCAAGAATTTATAACCTCTAAAATTTCAAAATGATACCTACACTTACCTCCTCTCCCTATCCTCCCTGGGTACGCACGATGTTCCACGAACATTATAGGAATTACCTTTCGTGCGCTCCAAGAGATGAAAAAAAACTTCAAAGAAATACCATTCTATGCGAAATATCAAATGAGTCGTAGCTTCATACGAAAATTCCATCAATCAAAATGAAATGTATCTTTCAAATGAACAAATTGCTGCCATGAAATTCATTCATATGTGGATTCCCGTTGAGGCTCGCAGTTCGGAGGTATTATTTAGTTCTCTTAGTCGAATTACATGTTAGGGCATTGCAAGGTAGAACTATTTCTGGCCGGTTTTTAATGGACCCCGTCAATATCGAGCTGCGGCCGATGAAAATGTGCCTTTTTGTTCATCAAAATTAGCAACGGCTCCACGGTCGGACAAAGTAAAAATCCCGAGAAATATCCGAACTTATCTGCAGAAGAAATTAACTGAGAGGCGCATTCATCAAGAAGCGTTCTATTACGATAGTGTTGTGAATGTTGGAAATAATTATGAAAATATTCAAATCTCTCCATCATAAATGATTCAAATCCGATGTTTATCGATATATCATTCATATTTTGTAATCCTATAGATAGATAGATAGATAGATAGATAGATAGATAGATAGATAGATAGATTTATTGTATTGAAAGAATTACAATTCTTATTACAAGGGTTGGGTAATCTGTGATTAATGAATACATGAGAACTAATAGCTAAAACGAAAACGAAAATCCTTCCTGCGGGACCTTGATAGGCTTGAAACAATAATTGATATGCAAATTACTCATTCACAGCAAAAAATCTAAGCTTCAACAAATTGATCAGAACCTGTACTAGGAGTTTCAAGTCAGCTAGGCCACCATAATTCAGAAGATATATTAAATCATCTAGAGATTCAACGTCTTGAAATAATCGACAAAGAATGTGTTCCAAAGATTCCTATAACCCTATATAATAAATAAACTTATACTATACAGGATGTTTCAAGGTTGTGCTGACAAAATCTTAGGGGTGATACCTCTCAACTAAATATGAAAAAAAGTTTACATGAACATGGGCCCGAAAATGCTTCTTTTCCTAGTTGAATTAGTTGAAAAAATATTTCTCACAAAATTTGAGGATCGTTTACATTTTGAAGAGGGTATTGCAATTTATGTCGTTCTTGTTTTCATGAATAATAATGTGCGATAGATTTTTGGATAATATCGAAGCATTTTTATTTTTATGTTCAGAGATATGCCGAAGTATGGTATTGTCTGTTTTTCTCGAACACGAAGCAAGATACGAAAAAATATTAGGGGACAGAAATTTTGTATTTCTAGTGAGTTCATCTCAATATTCAAGAAGAACTCGAAAAAACACAGGGTAACATTTTTTCTACAAAAAAAACGACTTGCTGGATGGGTACGCCCCTGGAAATTCTCGATCTAATCTGATTGTTCTAGTAAACTTGGACACTTCATCTCGAAAACTAAACATTTTCGGACCCATGTTCGAATGAACTGTTTGTCATATTTTTTCGAGAGGAATCTTCGCTAGGCTTTTGTCACCACAACTCTGCACCCTGTCGAACAATTTTCACAAACACATATACAGGGTGTTTTGAAAAAAGGTGACCCCCTTGCTAGGGTAGGTGAAACACTGCTAAATAAGTTGAGTGTGCTCAGTAAAAAATGATTTTTTTTCACATATTTTTTACGATTATGTCGAAACAACTGGCAACATTGTAATGAAATTTTGTATGGATAAGTTCTGGAAGCTGATACATCGCATGAGTTTGTTTTTATATATGACTCTCATAGAGGGCGGTAGTTATACGGTTCGTACCGAGTAATTTTAAACATAACTTTTTTGAGGTAATATTTGTTGGTCCAAATTTCATGTGAACTTGAACATCATTCAATGTAACAACAGAACGGTACTCTTGATAAAATTCAATACTCTGTACCATTTTCAGAATATTTTGATTTGGAAATAATGGAGTATACATGTTTCATAATTGAATGCTGATCCTAAAGGGCGATGATCCTTGGATGATTTTAAGGAGAGAAGTTCATATCAACATATGTCCTGAACCTCTTAGTTTTTGAGCTACAGGGTGTTGAAATCAGAAGCGTACAGCGTTTTTTTAAACTAAACATTCAATATCAGGTCTACGAGGACATCATCACTGGTAAAAGTAAAAGTTTGATTTTCGTCCCAAAACAAAATGTGTTTCCACTTATAGTGGGTGTCTACTGAATTACCAAAAACAATATCCAAGAACTGAAGGAACAAAATTCTTTGGTTTTTATTTTTTTACGCGAAAACGGTACGTTGTATGAAAGTAAGTCTTGGAACCAAATTTGCTCCAAAATGAATTAGAATTGAAAAAAAAAATCTGGTTCTCAGAAAAATCAGTGGCGTACTATTTTTTTCTTCAAAAATTGTCAGTTCAAACCCCGTACGGACGCCACTGGTGAGAATTTTTAAATATCTTTCACGTAAAAAAATGCTCCTTAATAATGAAAAGGTGTATACAAAATATCATAACAATATCTAAGAGTGATAAAAAATTATGATGAAAAACTCATTTTCTTCTTGAAATTTCATCACCCTGTAGCTCAATAACTAAGAGGTTTAGGACATATGTTGATATGAACTTTTCTCTTTGAAATCATCCAAGGATTATCGCCCTTAAGGATCAGCATTCAATTATGAAACACCCTGTATAGCTGATGCTGATGGTATAAAATGAGAATTATTGAGATCAATTACCTATTCATTCAAAGTTGGTAGTACATTGTTTCATTAGGATCAAAAGTGACACTTTGTTTGACAAGCGAGTTTTGCATTTGCGAGCCGAGCGAAAGCAACATTTGCGAGTTAAACAAATTCACTTTTGCCCCGAATGAAAAGTGCTATTTCTTCTGCAACCGAAAGAATTAACAAAAATACATATGTGAAGTATAACCACCAATGTGACTATTGGCGTTGTCATTTTAGATGTTTGTTCACTGAAAAAATGTTCTACGCCCCCATGGAATGATTTTCATCATAACTATGATGTGGGTTTTATTGCCCAATGAAGCTTTGCCAACGTACCAAACTTGAGTAAAATCTCATGAGCCGTTTCACAGTGGAGAAGCAAAAACGATTTGAAAATTGTAACTTCAGAGCGCCCAAACTAATTAACTTTGTACTGAGTAAAGTTTGCTTTTATCGAATTGTTTTATCCACCCTGTAAAATCTACATAAAGAATATAATTAGTTCAAATCCTGCTAATTCTACAAATTATTTGAATTATTTACTCATTATGCAAATCATACTAACGAGGATACTAATTGGGTATAGTATTATGGCATGGCATACCTTCCAGTGGCGTAACTATATACAGGGTCAGTGGAGAATCCCAACTCCCCAACAATTATTATAACACATTTAGTGAAAAAATAGTTTTGTCTCGAATTTATTTGAGTTACCTGTCTACTTCATTGCAGACACGAGTAAAAAAATTATTAAAATTTCA
Organism: Phaedon cochleariae; assembly: GCA_918026855.4. NCBI lineage: Eukaryota > Metazoa > Arthropoda > Insecta > Coleoptera > Chrysomelidae > Phaedon > Phaedon cochleariae. The sequence goes on from OU896720.1 coordinate 676,412, forward strand.
ATGCATTTGGAAAGAAGTTTCAGAAAGAATGGTCCAAATCCAATTAATAATTTCGCAGATATGCGTAGAAAATACTACAGCATTTGATGCCCAATCATACAAACTCTTAGTTTTCGATCCACTTTTAGATACGAAATAAAAACGGTCTATAAGGGAACTTGCTGGCATCAATATTGAAGAATCATTTTATATCTGCATTTGTGTTATTTATCACCATTTTACGCCTATTGCCAAGCGATCATTTTCAAATCATAAATTAATAAAAACTTTCTATTCTATAGGGCATGAAGGGTAAGCAACTAGGCTTTTCAATCCATCGAAAAGTTTATGGCCCGAAATTTGAACGTTGATGATGTCATTAACATTTTTGCTAAAGAGAAGATCCGAAGAAACGAATTTTTAAAATTAAAATTGTGTAGGTACTTGAACTACAAGAATTAAATTAGGTACCTTCAATTTGAAATGATTATTATTATTATATTATATTATTAAAAAATCAAGTACTTATAAATATCATACTTGATTATAATCATATAGCTTGTATTCACTTACTCCACGTAGTATTATTATTAATCTCTTACAGGCGAAGGTGGATGAATAATTATTATAAAATGAAAATAGTATATTGTTTAACGAGCACGGAATGATAGTGATTTCCTACGAGAATGAAGATTAGTGTAGTAGATATGCGATAAAAAATGGTTTCGGGTGGAAATAATTCCCACTAAATTTTTTTTTGCTTTTCTCAGTTCAGAATGCATAGAATAACACATATGAGAAAATATAGAATGATACCTTTGTGCAAAATAAAAATACAGTGTTTCCAATATTCATTTATTCGTTAATACGTATAAATCATGAATCTAATAAAAATGGCACATTTGGCATGTAACAGAAGTTCATTCATTATATTCAACTTCCCCGATTGGAATATTGGTACCTTTCCGAACAATAATTGCACGATACTGTGCAAAAAATTCCGTATCGTCGACATTTTCATCTGGTTCCACAAGGTTCATCTATTTCAGTTTTGCAAGTAACTTCCGTACGTCATCATATGATATACAGAAAACCCAAGCTTATGAAGTTCATACAGCACACCAACACCTAGACGAATTGAACTTATGATATATCGTGGCCTTGCATCTTGCATTAGTGCCTGTTCAATCGGATTTTTCCTCAAACTACAGGATTTTTTATTGATTTTTATATCCAAGAATGTTTTCAAAATGTCGGGTAAAAGCTTACTATTTTCCTGCTCGGAATTTATTTCTTCTGGTGAAGGATAAAACTCTTAGGATGTTCTAATCAACTTGATTAACTTCTTAATCAGTTCAGCTGTTGATTCAACTATCCGAAAATTTTCAGCATCTGGATCTTCTGAACACTTTTGTCGCTGATAATCATGAATTATATTGGCAATTGTTTTCCCTGTTACGATCATATTAGCTCTACCTTTTTGTCTCAATATCATAATGTCATCCGAGAAATATTCTTCTAATTTTTTATGCATACGACGAACAGTGTAAGGTTCGGTATTTTCTGAACTGAAATTGGTTCATCATTTTCCTTGAGCCACCTGCATATTTCTAAAAAGGCATCTTCTTCATTTTTATCAGAAGAACGTCCTGCTAACTTTTTCTGTTCATTGGGAATATCATGTTGATGTTTCTTAGGAATAGAGTCGCCTTTTCCAAAATTCACACTACATTTCTCATTATACAGAGCATCTGCTGCTGGCAAGTATCGATAACGGAAAGAAGACGTGGAAGGACATTTGATGATCAAAAATCGTTTCTTGCATCACACACATCAATAATAGTTTGTCAAAACGCGAAAGTTCGTACTGGTAAAATTGCAGATTTAATTATTTTCTCAGTTTCCTTGATGAATTGGCCACAAAATAAGCAATTATCTTTGAATGCGAATGTCGCCAGCTCAGATCACAAAGCTCTGTTGCTGCTGCTGCTATACTAGTTGATGCTTCTCTATCAGGATCTGATTTAATGAACCTGAGATCATTCTTCATCTTGTTCGGATTAACGTACAAACGACGACATTCAATGTGAACAATTAGGATGAATGGACACTGGTTCCAAGAGTTCAATTATTTTGTCTTGCTGCTACTTGCTAGCACTTTCAATTCCTTGGACACCTTCAGCAGTCAATTTAACACAATTCGAACTATCATCAGTAATTGACGAAAATAATAAACATTTGTTATCTTCTGTCGCTGCTTTCAATTCACTATATATTATTTAGGTATACCTGGAATAATATATCAAATAATAAACCTTTCATTCACGATCACAGCGGATAGTTTCAATCACATACCAAAATGATTGTTTCACACTTCGACACGAATTTTGAGATTTGCTAACCATATTATCATTTTTAGGAAGATTTTGAAATTCGTTTGAATCTCATCCTGAAGATCCTAACATAGGTAGCGGAACGTGTGTTGAATTGTGGAACGATCATTTCAGTTTGGGCACCTGAAATATGAAAAGTTGCATTAAAACATTTTTGCATGAAAGAATGCATCTATATCTTTAATATCGAATGAGGCTTCAGAAAATGAAAACTGCGTTTTTGTGGAGATTATTTCCACCCCAATTCCTCCAACTGCTCTACCAGATTGCAGCATGAGCCATAGGCGAATGCTGCAATCAAATACAAATAAATACAAATACAAATATATTTATTAGTACTCGCAACAGCGGCCATACAACAGATGGATGTACACGTCATTTTTTTTTTGCGAACAGTTTGATAAAAAATACACGTAGATACACAATGAATAGTAATAATACATAAATACAAAAAGAATTGTGAAAATAATACCTACACAAACATATTTAAATTTACTCTATTGAGTCGTCAAGGAACTCACTTACGGCATAATATGCCTTTCGTAACAATATTTTTCTAATTTCTTTCTTGAATGAATTACGGTTCATGTTTTGTATGTTGATGGGGAGTTTGTTAAATAACTTTGCACCAACATATTCTGGACTTTTCTCAAATTTTGTCAGCCTGTGTTTTGATACACTTAATGAGCTAGCATTTCTTTTAGGGTAATTATGATAATAGGAGTTCTGTTTAAATTTATAGAAGTTTTCTTTCACGTATATGAGTACTTTATAGATATACACGCAAGGAAATGTCAATATCTCTTTCTGGATGAAGGTGGATTTACAACTATCTCCAAATTTCATATCAAACATGAGCCTTAGAATTCGTTTCTGGCTGATAAATATCCTTTCGGAATTGGTGCAGTCTCCCCATAAGATGACATTATAAGACATGTGGCTATATACAAGTGAATAGTACATATCAACAAGTACTTTTCTGTCCACAGCTTTTTTTAATTTCAGTATTGCGAAAAACCCGCAATTGAGTTTTTTCAGAACATGTTGTATGTGATTATCCCATGTCATATTCTGGTCAAGATATAGACCTAAAAATTTAGTTGATTCTGAATGAATAACTTCTGTAGATGCTAAGCTAGGACTATTCTTCGTACATTTGAATTGAAGGTAGACTGTTTTTTCGACATTCAGTAAGAGGTTATTAGCACCGCACCATATTCTGAAGGAATTTGTCACATTTTTCATTGTAATTTTAAGTTCTTCCAGAGTGTTTTCTGAGACCACTACTGAAGAGTCATCCGCAAACATCGTGATCTGTCCATTGGTTACATGGTCAGGCATATCATTGACAAAAAGTATGAATAGTAGTGGTCCCAGCACCGACCCTTGTGGAACACCAATATCCATACAGTATTGTTCTGAAACTTCATTGTTTATTTGTACATACGCCTTCCTTTCAGTCAGATAGGATTCTAAGACATCGAGAATTTTTCCCCTTATTCCATTTCTATTAAGTTTTTCTAGGATGAATGATATTTTTAAACTGTCGAAGGCACAGGAAAGATCAAAGAAGATGCCACCTACGTATCTGCCGGCATCGATATTAGCATATACACTTTCCATGAATTCACATGCAGCACTCTCCGTTGATCTTCCGGTACGAAATCCATGTTGTCGAGGAGAGAGTATTTTGTTTGTATCGAGAAAGTCAACAATTCTTTCATGATACGCACGTTCAAAAATTTTGGAAATAACATTTAAAATTGTCACCTGCCTATAATTGTCTATAGAGGTGCGATCTCCTTTTTTAAATATGGGTATAACTTTACCTAATTTCAAGTTGGACGGAAAAACACCTGTTTCGAATGTCAAATTGATCAGGTATGCTAGGGGTTTTGCAATGACTTCTTTCAAAATTTTTATTATTTTTACGCTCATTTTATCATCTCCTACACTTTTTTTGTTCTTCAGATTGGATATGATGGAGAGTACTTCTTGCTCATGTACATTACGAAAGTAGAAGCTCTTGTCAATAGTTCTATTTGGTATAGTACATTCAGTTGACTGATTTTCACCAAATTTGTCATCTTTTTCTTAGTACTGCTTGAGAAGTGGGAAGAAAAACATAGAGCAACGTCTTTTGGATGATAATGGTTTGCCTCATTCATTCTCAAATTAATAGTCTCATTCATCTTACTTTTACCAGTTTCCTTCTTTACGATGTTCCATATAGTTTTTTGCTTGTTTTCGCTCTTTCTTATTGTTTCTGAATAAATTTTCTTTCTCTCCTTTACTAACAAGTTATTATAATATTGTTTCTGTTTTCTATACAATTCCCACCGTTCCGGTTCATTTTTATTTTTAATCTTATTGAACATAGTTTTTAGATTTTTACCTTCTTTAATTATGTCTTCTGATACCCACTTCTTTTTATTTTTGTTAATAGTTTTTTTTCCTGATTTTAGGGGACAGTTCGCTTCGATAGCAAAGTTGATATTTGACATGAATTCGCTGAATGCTTTATTTACGTTAGGGCCAGCTTCATGCATATTTTCGAAACCTATGAGTGTTAAATATTGTTTTGCCATATTCAAATAAGAATCAGTTGTGATTCTACCAGATTGAGAGTATTTGTTTTCATTAGCAACAGGTATTTTCCCGCCCATTTTCATAGTTTTAACAATCGCTAAATGATCACCTATATTTGGCTGTGTAGTATAACATTCACCGTCATGACCATAATTATTCGTAACAATTTTTGTTCTTGAAATTTTGTTTTTGTGATGAGCAATTCTAGTAGGTTCATTTGGAGCACAACTTCTTAAATCGAAGCATGTGAAAAATTCGTCAAGTACTCTTTTTTCCATGGTATTCGTTAAATAGTCAACATTAATGTCTCCACATATGTATATGATTTCAAACATTTGAGACAACTGTGATAAAAGTTCATACCCCTTTTCTAAGAATGAGTTGAAATCACCATCGGGACATCTGTACACATTCACTATGACACCATTGAAGATTTCTGATTCACTTCTGATGGCACAGCACTCGAAATATTCTTCTTGAGCAAATTTGCTACAGTCAAATGCGGAAAAATGTTCACTCAGATGAGTTTTCACATAAATCATGGTACCACCATGAATTTCCCTAGTCCTGCAGTAACTAGTAATTAACGAGTAATCATCAATATTCATCATATTCAGGATCTCTTCTGAGCACCAATGCTCTTGAACACATATAATGTCAGGTGTCTCTTTTTTTGAAAAGATTTCTAGGTTTAGAAGCTTATTTGTTAGGCACTGTACGTTTACCGATATAAGTATCAGCAATTTGTCGTCTTCGGCTATAGATTGGAGCTGTTGGGACAACTCTCCCTTAAAAAATGTGTTTTACCATACTTGAACTTGAAGCGCTGAACTGCTGCTCCCTCGGGCCAGATCTCCGGGTCGTATACTTTGTCGACATCTTCTAATGGAAAAGACACCTTGAATGATGCATATCTATCTGTTTTGTTCCACTCTGTACAGGTAAAGTTAATATGAGGTGCAGTGTCTTTTAACAATGCCTTTAAATCGAGGGCATCAGTGTCCGGGTGTATCCTGTACACATGCAGATGCCCTTGCTTTGGAATTGTTCTGATTTGAGTATTAGTATTATTCCTTCCAATAATAACATTGGATTGTTTATTTATTTTTTGGGAGGTCATTGCCCTCTGGACAGCTGTATTCACCTGGGCCTTGCTAATATACGTACTTTTTGCAGGATTATCCTTGACGAGTGTTTCTTGCGCGGATACGAGTTTTTGCGTAGTTGGTGGAACTATCTTTTTGCTTGGAATATTTGGCGATGACAATCTATTTTCGTTTTTCTCCAGCTTTAATGCACCATTACTAGATGACTCTGGATGTTTGATTTTGTCAAAATTGCACATTTGTTTGAGTACCATTATTAAATCCTCTTGTTCAGAAGTTCGTTTCTCTAGGTGGTATGTAAGTTTCCGTAGGATATCCAACTCATCTTGAAGAATCTTAACTTGTAATGTTGGACTAGTAGGCTCGGACTTCCCACGATCTTTTGAGGTTAGGTTGTCGTCGGCATCATGGAAAACTTCCCCATCACTTTTATTTTCCAGAAATTTTATAAGAACATCATTACTTGTTGTTACTGGTACCTTTTTGGTTAAAATTATGTCTATCAGCTCACTTTTTTTCAATTTATTGAGCTCACATGCCACTACCGATACATCACCGACCGCCATCTTGGGAAAAAAAATAATCATTCGAGTAGGAAATTAGCATTCCGTGCAAGTTATACACTATAAGTTTTCTACGGCTATAATAGATAATAGCGGCATTTTCGATTTCTTCGTCTTGTAGCCATCTGATTTCCTGTAAAGAAATGCCCATCTATTAGACAGAGCTGTCATTGCTTGAAATTTGACATCCCATGGGCGAAGAGTTTTGTTTTCAAATAATAACAAAATGGAGTCATTGTGATATCAGATACGGAAATAAAATTGATGACATACAAAGTACCTCATTGATGTATCGAGTATCGAACACAGTAAAACAAGAGCATTCTAGAAAAATACTATTATTGTTGGTTCACAATATTGAAACCCATAATTATTTTTCTACACTTTTGTTTTGATGACCTGAACGTTACAAGTGATTCTTGATCTTTGAAAAATATTTTATGGTAGGTCAGTAAGTAAGTTCATGCTTCAACTTCAGACCAAATAAGTTACATTGCAACTGCTAATCGGCATTCGAGAAGCACCTGATATATCTAATGAATGAATGCAAATACAGCGAGTACGTGCTTTTGATCACATTGTTCCCAATCACGAGACATACCATTTGTTGAAATGTGACTTGATTCCGTTTTCATTTGAAATCACGGGACTCGACACTATTTTTTTGGAAATGTACCAGGAAATCAGCGAGTGGGCAGTGTTCCGCAAAACAAACTTTAGCATTTAATATATGCTAGTGTATATACAGAGTGGATTCGATAGAAATCACTGGTATACAGGGTGTATCTAAATAACACCGAAATAATTCAAGAGGTGATGCCTTGTGATATAAGCATGTATCCTGACTTGCTTCGTTTTTCGAGATACAGAGTATTAATATTTCTATGAAAAATCTTTTCTCTATTCATTTCTCAATTGTCTTTTCATCAATTCCAATAAAACGTTATGGTTCTGTTAATAGTAATATGGGGGTTCTTCTAGTGCAATTAGATTCGAAATAATATTCCCAGTGGCGTCACAGTATGGGAAAATTTATCGATATTCATGGTGAATGTCATTGTACACCACCGGTTTTTCTGAGTTCCATATTTTCATTAGATTGAACTATTGAAATAACAACTTGTTTATCCTTTGTGTGATTTCTGTATCTAGCTTAGTTTTTGAGGAAACAATAAAAATTCGATTTGACTTCAAATTTTTATGTAGGTGTTTTCAAGACTTCCATTGAGATTACTCAATAACCCCAATTGGAATCATTCTGAAATTTTGGGGCTTTCTCAGTCTCGATTCATACTGAATTTTGGCACCATGAAAGCTCATACAGGGGGGCTATAAATAAAAGCAATTATAATACTTCCAACTTCAACATCCTGTATCTCAAAAGCGGAGCAAATTAGGACACATGTTCATAAGAACTTTATTTGCTAGAACTTCACAAGGAATCACCCCTTGAATTTTATCGGCGTTATTTAGATACACCCTGTAAATATAAAAGAATGCTGCCGGAAGGATAGTTGCGTTTTTAATAGGACAAGTGGGTGGCATTGGAGTTTGATTTCTAAATCATTATCAGAGAAAAATTAGGCATTCCATAAGAATAAAGTATTTTCAACTAATAAAAATCCCAAATACTCAAAGTGGAATGAAATGGTAACAAATAGGAAAACCCTAACCTCGCGACTAGAGCAGAATACTTTAATGAAAGGAATAACTGCAGCCAAACAATAGATGCTTCGAAAGAAACATACAATGCCAAGATAAGATCGAAACTCATAGATTGTCCCAATGGCTCCCGTTCGTTTTGGTCCCTTGCTAAAGCGGTCGGAAGAAATTTCACTAATAGTTCATTTCCACCACTGTCCAAATCCGACGGCACATTAGCAACAACATCGCAAGAGAAAGCAAATATTTTCGCAGAGATCTTCGCAGCAAACTATACTTTAGATTCCTAAGGAAAAGTGCCGCCAGACATTCCACCGGTTGAGAGTCGAATGCCCGAAATCGTCTTCCGTCAACGCACTATCAGACGAATTTTGCTTGGTCTCAAAACGAATAAGGCTAACGGTCCTGATGGAATTCCACCCATTATCCTCAAAAAATTTGCACCAGAATTAACACCGATTCTCTGCAAGTTGTTTACCGTCTCGTACAGGTCGGGTATTTTTCCATCATGCTGGAAGACAGCTAGAGTCCAACCAATCCCCAAAAAAAGGGAACAAGAACCTGCCCAACAACTACAGGCCTATTGCCCTATTATCAGTAATCTCCAAAGTGATGGAGAAAGCCATCAATATTGAGCTTATCAAATATCTGGGAAGCTCAGGAATCATCAATGATAGACAATACGGCTTTCGTCACCGAAGATCTACTGGAGATTTACTTGCTTATGTCACCCATTTATAGCAATCTTCAATAGAAAAACACGGGGGATCTCTAGCTGTCGCGTTGGACATATCGAAAGCATTCGACCGTGTTTGGCACGAAGGACTCCTCCACAAACTACCATCATACGGCTTACGGCTTACCACCTCAGCTATGCCATCTCTTATCGAGTTTTCTTTCAGGCAGATCTGTTCACGTGGTGGTGGACGGTGTATCGTCTGATACCATTGGCATCAATTCCGGCGTTCCACAAGGATCCTTTTTGGCACCAACATTATTCCTTCCCCATATCAATGATCTGTTGGGAGTAACAACTTGCCCCATCCACAGCTTTGCAGATGATAGTGCCCTCCATACTGCGTTCTCTTCCAGAATTTCCATTTCTTACCAGGAAACTTAGAACTCACGGCGCAGGCAGGTCAATGCTGTCTATGAAGACCTTGCTGAAATCACTGAAATGTACGAAAATTGTAGATAACGAGAGAAAAACAACTACTTTCCTGGCTATATGACACAACTACTCTTCTGGCTATATGCAGAAAATTGAATTACATCCTCCCGAAGTCTATGCAACGATTCGTATAGACAAATACAGTTGCAAGTGTACCTATCCTCAATGCCAAGTTGTGCTTAACAGGAACGCTTGACAACCTACAGACTGGTTTCGAGCTTTTGGCTCTCATTAGTTGAGGGGTGTCCTTAGATGGCATTCATGACCGCCATCTTGTGTGAACCTGTCCCAACATAAACCCCTCTCAGCATTTAATACTCACGAGGCGTTCGTAAAATGGACATAATGGACACAACGCCGTCTAAGGCAGAAGAAAAGAAACACTCCAAGACTGAAATTCTCATATCGGATGAAATGGGAGTGTCTGATTGTCCCTCTGGCGCCTAAATGCTGGGAGGTGTTTCCGTTGGGTCAGGTTCGCACCAGATGACGGTCATGAATGCCATCCGGGGACACCCCTGCTCTGATAAGAGCCAAAAGCTCGAAACCGGTCTGTTGGTAGTCAAGCGTTCCTGAACAATTTAAGCGCAACTCGGCATTTAAGGAAGAAACACTTGCAACTGTACTTCTATACGAATAGTTGTATAGATTTCGGGAGGAGAGTATTTGTTTTTCTCTCGTTGTCTATATACCATTTTCGTTCATTTTATGAACTATTGTTGCAATGACTTCGAGTGTTTTCCTCTTTGTTATAAAGTATTTTCTCTAGATTTCAAATATCTCGTGGGATATAAATGGAGGATATATACAACTTGTCTAATTTATCTGACCTTTCTTGATCTTCCTACGTGGATGAGAACTTCATGCTCGACTTTATATTAGAGTCAATAATAAAGACTGACATATGTCACTCGGTTATACTTTCCAACTGAAGTTGCATCAAGATTTCAAAATCAAACATGTTTATTCTAGAGAAAGATTGATCGTTGTCCATTCGTTGATAAGGGCCCCCACGAATATTGTTTGGATGTCCAACTGCTACTCGTTTCACTTTCGTATTCAGTAGTAATTGATTGAAAATTATCGGGTATTAACATCCAATTAGGAACAATTCTCTGTCATACTGTAACAAGTCGAATAACCATTATGAGATGGTAATTGTTATCTTGTGAGTGCTACCATTTATTGTCTGGATTCAGTGATCTTTCCACGAAATATGTCATAATCCTCTACAGGGTACCTTGAAATTCATATTCCAAACAGAGGCCAAACTGCATCTTGAAATTATACGCAAGCAGTCAGAAAAATCAACAAAATAATGAAAGTATACCTGGGTATGAGATATTCAATTATACATATATCCATGTAGGAAGTGTGGAAAAATGTGGAATCGAATTGTGTCAGTATTGATTCAATCAATTTCTCCAGAAGGTGTAGATATGGATAAATTATCATTTTCATTATTAATGGTAAATTGAAGCTTCAGAGACTGTGGATATAATGAAATTCAAAAATATACCCAAAAATTCCACAATAATAATTAAAAACGGTTAAATCATTTTCACAAAATGTTCAAATGAATAAACACAATGATTGATAACGTAATCTATCAGTTTTGTTCAATTATTTGAACATTGTGTGGAAGTAACTTTTGAGTTTTTCATTCTCTTCTGAATTTGATTGTGACATCTTGTATTTGTATTTGAAGTAGGTTCAAATAAAGATATCTATATACCGGGATTACCGGGTGTCCCAGATTAGGTATTCGATACAGCCAATATCTCCGTTATTCTGCTTGGAAAAAAATTACATTGTATTCAAACCCAAATGACTTTGAAGCCATTGTGTCAAAGTCGACTTATCTCAAACTACCCCTGAAATACCACCCCCTACTTCATTTTGTCAAGTAACACAATTTTTTTGTTGATTAGTGAAGTGCAATCGATTCTAACTTCAACGATGTATCACACTTGATATTTTGACATACGTAATACTTCCCAAATCATAAGGAAATTACAAGGAAACAGTATCAGGTGTAGGTCATTTCTTCTGTTATATGTTTTTTTTTGACAATGACAGTTGTTTGTGCACGCGTCTTTCAGTCAGTTTTTTTGACAGTTCGTGCATCCATCTAAGACAATACTGTTTACGTTTACTCGTATTCTATCAATTGGACGTCAGTCAAATTATCAAGTGTGATACATCGTTAAAGTTAGAATTGATTGCACTTCACATATCAACAAAAAATGTATAGGGTGTAATTCGGAAAAATGAAGTTGGGGGTGGTCATTCAGGGGTGGTTTGACAGAAGTTGACTTTGACTCCAATGTCTTCAAAGTCATATGGGTTTGACGAACGTGTGATTTTTTCAAGCAGCATTACTGAGATATTGGCTGTATAAAAAGATCTGGGACACCTGTAAGTATACACAGGGTGTATCTGAATAACACCGAAAAAAGTAAGGGGTGATTCTGTGATGGAAATGAAGGTGGGTATTTGATATAAAATTCGTTGATAATCCTCTCCCTAAAAAAAGTACACCTCTCCGAAGATTAAAAAAAACATAATGTATATAATATATACTCTCTACATGCAGGGTGTCCCTACTGGTATATTACATACCTCAAAATGGATTGTTATATAGCCAAGAAATTGTTTTTCATATTTTTCTTGAAGCTCATTATATGGTATAAAGTATGATAATGAATTCAAGATCTGGCAGTTGATGTTGAACATACACCGAATTTCACTTTATAAATTGACTCGTGACCACCTGGTAAAGACTGTTGAAATAACATGTTAGGTTTTCCGATTAGATCTTGAAGCGAGCTGAGGCGGCCAACAAGACACTTCAATTTGTTTCAATTTGAAGCAAATTGGATATTAGAAGACTTGGAATCTGAATAGATGTGTGTACAGGGTGTCCCGACATTACATAGAAAGATTCCCGAATGATCTACTCATAGAGGTGTATGCACGAAACATTAACAAACTAAAACCTAAACCTAAACCTAAAATATCAATTCTTTCTCGGTTTATTCAACAGAAAACGACTACTTTCCTGGCTTTATGCCACGACGAGAAATGAATTATATCTATTGAACACACCCGATAAGAATTAGAAAACAATAACTCCTGAAGTTGAGAATTTGCTTCCTCCTTCAGATAATAATATGTATATGCACATAATATCATTCTGAATATTCAACAGAAAACTACTACTTTCCTGGCTATTTGCCACGACGAACATTGAATCATATATCTATTGAACATCCAAAAGGAGAGCATGCATGAACAAAACAAATCCTCTGAAATTGAGAATTGACATTCTCTCTCAAATCGGATAAAAAATATTTGTATTATGATATAAAAATATAACTTACCAATATTTTCAGTATTGAAATGAAAATTGAAATGTATAGGAGAAGTATACTTGTATTATTCTCTCTCTGATCTTGATGAGCTTGAAACCTCCAAAAAAATCATTCGTATCAGTGATATGGGAATTATATCTCTCACAAACAGGTTATATGACTTTCTTAAAATGAAGTCCTTTCGAATATCAAACCCTTCCCAGTAACCTGAAGCATGTTTTTCATGTTAATAATTTATCCTTTTTCAATACTTTCACCCAATCAAGGGATTCAAACTTCAACGATGAAAACTTATTATTTTGATAAACCTTCAATCGCAGATTCGTGATTAGGTTTTCTCAATTCAGAATGTCTTTCCACGTCCTGTATGATGAATATCAATTTGTCATACATCCAGAAACATGTATCTACTTTCAATTAGGTAAGACCCAAATACTCAAAGTGGAATGCAATGGTCACAAAGAGAGAAACTCAAAGTCATTAGGAAAGGAAGGAAACATTTGCGATTTTATTCGTCTATAGGAATTATTGCATAGATTTCGGAATAATGTAATCCAATGTTCTGCGTGGCATATAGCCAGGAAAGTAGTTGTTTCTCTTTCTTTATCTACCATTTCCGTTCATTTTATGAACTATTGTGCTATTTCTTTTTTCCAGATTTATTGGAATTTTCTCCTCGTTTCTATAAAATAAAAATATGAATATCAATTTCAAAGAATTTTCCTATCAGAGAGCCTAAAAGAATACATTCACAAGCTTGTCAGTGACAATTTGTATTGAAAAAAGTTTGGAGAAAGTAAAGGTATATAGAAAAAATATCAAATTTTTACTTAGCTTTGGACGTTTCGGTAACGAATCTGCTATCGTTCTCAACATAAAAAATGGATTTTTTGTGTCGCAAATTCGTATTTGTTCTGACACTTTTCAGTTCTCAGAGACAATAGGCAATCAAATGAGTTACAGGATGTTTTCGTTAATTAGTCATGAATTTACCATTTTCATGCTCAGATTTCAATAGTGAATACCATGTTTCTATCTATATAAACTGAACAGGAAGCAATGCTATTGTCTCCGTTCAGAAGAATGCAAGCAGATTCCTTGATATTTCTCTTCTGGTTGTTATTTTCTTTTCCAATGATTTCAATACACTACACTGTTTTACCACTAACCAAACCGATTTTTTAAACGCCTCGACACGTGTTTCGCTAACTATGTTAGCATCTTCAGGAGAAGATAAAAACTGTTTTAATCTTCTCCTGATGAAGATGCTATCATAGTTAGCGAAGCACGTGTCGAAGCGTTAAAAAAATCGGTTTGGTTAGTGGTAAAACAGTGTAGTGTATTATCGTGCCAAAGGTTCCAGTCTTCTATATAATGATTTCAATATTATTCTACTCTGCCATATGGTGAGGATATGTTCAGACTTCAGCTTGTCGATGTGTCTTTTTGTTATATTGTATTCATGTTCCTTCGTCCTTACTGAAGGATATATGTCTCTTGGTTCCACCTGTATAAAACTTTCCACAAACACAAGGTATACTGTCAATACAATTTTTTGACGATTGTTCTTCATTTTTTGGTTTTGTTAGAGTTAGAACTGGTCTCATTGTATTTTCAGTTTTGAACACAGTTTTCACTCGAAATTTATCACCAACACGTTTTATTTTTTCAAATATGCCGGGAATGTATGGTATTATATTTGTCGTTATTGATGGTTGATTTTTTTGTGGTGAACCTTGTTTGATGAATCGTCATATCGACAAAATTCTTTGGATGGGAGTTGAGTTGGAGAACATTTTTAATGTGGTGGACTTCGATATTGAAAATTTGTTGGTCAGATGATATTGATTTGGCTCTTTCATAGAGTGATTTGATTATTCCCTTCTCAATACTTTTCTAATGATTTTATTGAAAGTTTAGGTATCTGTTAGTATGGGTCTTTTTACGATATACACTTGTTACAAAGATGTTATTTGATTTCTCAATAAGAACATCTAGAAATGGTAACTGATTGTTAGATTCAATTTCCAAAGTGAACTTTATGGTAGGTTCGGCATTGTTCACATAATCCAAAAAAATATCTAGCTCCATAAGGTTATGTGGCCAAATTATGAAAATATCATCTACGTATCGCCACCATTTTTTAGGTTGTTTGTGGTAATTTTTGATGATGTTTTCTTCGTAATTCTCCATAAATATATTGCTTAAAATTACGAGATAATGGCGATCTCATGGTCATTCCAAAGTTCTGTTGATAAAACTCATCATCCAATTGAAAATATGTTGTTTTTGGACACAATTCCAAAAATTCCATTATTCCTTCGATACATAGATCTTTCAGTGAGACTTTCATCGTCTTCTAATTTATGTTCCACTATTTGTGAAGTTTCATCTATTGGAACATTAGTGAATAAACTTACTATATACATAAAAACTAAAGAGACTATCATTTCTATCAAGAGTGATGTCATTAAGTTTTTCTGAGAAATGAGGAGTATTTCTAATGTAACTCTCATTTTTTCCTGAAATAGGATTGATGATTTTCAAAAGAAATCTTGCTAAATTTTGACATGGAGATCCAGTTGAACTCACGATTGGTCTCAATGGAACATTTGGTTTGTGTATTTTTGGAAGTCCGTAAAAATGTGGTTCTTTTTTTCCGTGAGGGTAAGTTGATTTTCATTTTAAATATTTATGATGAACTGAAGTGAATCGAACAGATAGTGCGTCCACAAACTTTTAGAATAAATAATTTCCGAATAATATTTCAGAGGTAAATTCGACATTGCCTCTTCCACCATTTCATCTCTCATTTCGTTATAGATGAAAATCTTGACGCTAAATTAGAGGGTTGGATAGTACTCGATGAAATCTTCAAAATGAGATACCGCAACACTCCTCATCCCTATTAAAAATCTGGGGGTTGTGCTTGCCCTTGGTAGGGGGTTGCAGTTAGGGAGATGAAGAAAGCAAACAAGTCGTTCCCCCTCGCATCAGAAATCGACGGGTCCGAGCGTTTTTTCAGTTTTGCATTTTAAAGCACTAAAATCTGGGTGTAAAGTTTTCGTTGGACCACCCTGTATATTTCTACTCGACAAAAATCCACTTTTGTTGCCTTGCTTTGCCCACTTCTTTTATCGCTCGTATTAGGAAAACGCTCTGTATTATCATTATACAATATTAAATAAAAATCGAAGGGCTCCGTTGGGACAGACATTCTTCGTAATTTTTTCTACGATCAGAAACTTGTGCTTTCTCAAAATTCTTTTGGAATTTCAGGAATTGTCATGCCGCTTGTTGATTATGATATTTTTCTGAAAAATGCAAGATTTTTGGGTATATTGTTTCTATAGAATAAAATTTTAAACGTTCTGGCTCAAACAGGATTTGATGAAAGGAGAATAAATACAGGGTGGCCAGCATATACATATATAAAAGTATAAATCTTATTCGAACGAAATTATGGTCGTTTTATCGGTGTTCCAATGTTCAAAAGTTCTATGTTGTTATGGTGGCTGGAAAATTTCAATAAATTTTATGTCACGAATGATATTGATTATAATTACTTCACGAATGAACGGACAATATTCATCATTGACAAAAACGTGATTTCCGGAATTCACGAGTCTTGGAAACGTTGACGTGATTGTTAAGGTTTGTTTAAGCTTTTCAAGCAAACAGATATCTACACGGAGAAAAATAGATAGCAGGTATTACCAGAATTATTGTACAGATTACCAAAATTTCTGGTACTATATGTGACAGCAATAAAATATAGTAAGTATTATGATACAATTATATGGGAGAAATATTGTAGGTACCAACATAAATTATTGTAATATATCTGAGAATATTTTATAGTAATTCAAAGCACACGTTCATTGTCCATACCAAACATACTTTTTTGTAAAAAAAACTATACATTATACTTCCTTATGAAATACTGTATTCTCATTTCTAATGACTTTATATGTCTATAGATTGACACATTCTTTTTAAAATTGGAATAATGTTATATTTATGATTATGAGATGGATATTCAATCAATGAAAATATTTGTATTCTCAGTTTGAAGACATGGTATAATAATAATAATTTATTTCCACAAATAAATGTGTGATTATAACATTATATTATATTGAGGCTTCGCACCCCTTTGTCGTCACTTTGGAGACCTGCAGAACATCTTTTTCCAAAGACTCGTTCATCCAACGAACAGCGAGGCTCTGGAACACTGCCATGGGAGGTGTTTCCCGAGTCATATAACCTTCAGAAATTTGAGAAGAACATCAATTTCTACCTCATTTCCCTTGGTTCTCACGATGTTTTCTGAACGTTACAGGATTTCTCTTTTCGTGGGAACCAGAACATGAAAAAACTACTGCTTCAACATTGTGTTCAGTCATCCCTAACTCATTGGAAAGAGTTTCTAATTTTACCGAATTCATAATTTTCACCAACACACTCTTAGACTCAATACCACGCACAAAAGAACTTAAGGATTATGAATTGAAGACTCTAGAGGTTGTCGCCCACTATTACTGCTGAAATGTAACTGCGCACTGCTCACTGCACTGTGCATCGCTAGCGTTTCGTTTTAGTCTAAAAATAACTCGAGTAAGCGGAATTGCACCAGGCACGAATCCAGGGGGGCATACAGGTGTCGCCTAGATGAATATTCATTTTTGAATCTCTTATTTGGTAAATAATTTTTAAATCCTGAAATGTGGATGGATGAAAAAAAAATTCAATATGTATATCAATAGGTATCCGCGAATAGGGAATTCACGTGAAATTCTGAAAATAACCTGAAAAAGTATGTCTGCCAGAAATTCTTGAATTTGTATGAATATTACTACTTCAACGTTAGAAACCTACTATTCAGAAGTCGATAGTTTTGCGAGACTAAGTGGAGCAAAAATCATCAGGCGATTGCTGGAATGCTGGATTCGAAATTCCGTCAAATCGTTTTGATTCCTGCGCTACCTAGTATTTTTCTCAATGAAGTTCTCAAATTTTCTCAGAAATCAAATAGGTACACTGATACTTGAAATATTGAATAAACTGTGTTGCCTAGTGATATTTTCAATGTTTTGAATGAATTATAGTACCTATACAGATATCTTCACATAAAATACCACTTCAGAAGAAAAAATTACCTATATACCTATTTGATATAGGTACTCTTCAGAAACTTGAATTTCTATTAGTAAGCCTTTGATCTTGAACCAGAAAAAAAATTGTCTCTGCATGGTGGTTCGTTTATTCTCCTTTGTTCACTGTAAGCGTACTGCTGGATCCGCGCCTGTAAAACCCCCACTTATCTCTTTTGAAAAGAACAGTATCCTAATATCTAACATACATATTATGCTCTTCTATGAGCAAATTATATTCTATTAGAGGTGGATATTTATGAAGAAAGCATTATATGGTACAAAATGGAAAATTATTATTTTCATTTTGACAAACATACTTTATGGTAATATTTAACATAAGATATACCGAGAATTTGGATATACATTTGAAATGAGCACATGCTTATTCTAATAATAGGAAAATTGTATGTTGAATAAAAAGTTAGTTAGGAGAAAGACAAACATTTTCTAGATTGACATATTTTATCCCAGAGGGTGGTAGAATTTCTGTACCATAAAATATGTTCTACATATTTCTCTCCGTGTAACGCATGATCCACAATTTCTCCCATTTGTAATAACAAAATGATTGATAATTCATAGAACCACGTTTTTTAAATTAGATTTATGTAATCAATTGGTGTAGACGTGATCGTAGACACGCATAGAAATTAGCAAAATGTTGTTTCGCCGAAATCGAAACTGTTTTGCCACCACTGTAAATATGCATAAGGTGTTCGCAACCCACAACCTTGTAACTTTTACAATGTGAATGAATTATTCGCTGGCTTCGATGAGCGTTGTGTTGATATTAATCTTGATTAAATCATTAATTGCATTCATTTAGAATGCGAATCGACGTGACCCAGCACACGTCGTATGCTATTTTATCGAAATGCGGGATTTCTCTACTAATACCGAAATGAAATAATTGACAATACAAAATGTGACTAACGTTGGACGTCACGTACTCTAGAACCTGACTCATGTTCACGCTTGTCCACTTTGCAATTTGTACTAGCACTATGCCAAAATATACCTACAGTGTGGATACTTTAACTAGAATGAATTCGTTGGCGGGGAGGTGAATATTTTTTCTAGAAAATCCCGATAAACATCAAAGATTTAATGTATTTACCTACCTTTTGCAAGCAATATCGAGAATATACAGGGTGGCCCACGGTCGATGGTACCTATACGGAAAACGGTACATTGGATCATCCTGAAAATTTGGTTACTCTAATAAGCGTTTGTGATCTAACGATTCAGAATATTTTCAGTGAAGCAGCGTTGCCACTTTTACCAAAAAGTAGCATCATCTTTGTTATTTCAAATGGAACACCCTGTATTTTATTGCGTTTTTAGATTCTTCTCGAAGAGCTGATTTCATCAATGCATCACACTTGGGGTCTAGCAGGAATTATAACAGAGATATAGGGTGTTCAAAATCGAGATTTTTCAACTTTAGGATTTTTTTGTGTCGAAACTATTCATCATTGGTCAAAACTGCTTACATGTCCCTATATTAACTTTTGATTAACTATCTACCGACATTTAATTGGAAAAAATACAGGATGGTCCAAGATTCAGAATTTTGATCACCCTGTATCTGTTCCAATTAAATGGCAGTAGATAGTGAATCAAAAGATGAGATAGGGACATGTGAGCCGTTTTGATCGATAATGAATAGTTTTGACACAAAAAATTCCTGAAATTGAAAAATCTCGATTTTGAACACCCTATATCTCTGTAATAATTCCTGCTAGACCCCAAGTGTGATACATTCAGCTCTTCGAGAAGAATCTAAAAACGCAATGAAATACAGGGTGTTCCATTTGAAATAACAAAGATGATGCTACTTTTTGGTAAAAGTGGCAACGCTGCATCGCTGAAAATATTTTGAATCGTTAGATCATAAACGCTTATTAGAGTAACCAAATTTTCAGGATGATCCAATGTACCGTTTTCCGTATACGTCTGAGGTACCATCGACCGTGGGCCACCCTGTATCCCTTCAAGGGTAGCTGAAACCATCTTCAAAATGATTTCTTTAAATGTAACCCTATGGCTTGTGACCTTTCATTGGTAAGCTGGTGGAAGGAGGAATCCAACATACTAGTCAAATTTCAGTTTTTCACACGTTTAAAGGTTGCATAAAATTTAAATATAATTTCAAAATTCATTTTTTGTCAGTCGTTCAAAATGTATGTTAAACAATTGATGGCCATTTTTTGCTACAATGGGCGTGTACACGTTAGTAGAACTTTTAACTCAAACCATGATTATAATGATCCTTTTATACATAAATAATGATTGACGACATAATGCGATCGAAAAATTAACTGGAATGTTTTATTTTTGGACATAATTGATAGTACCTTCTGAAAACGGCCCCTCTTATGACGTAGAAACCTCATCTCGCTATAGTTAAAAGAAAATACCAAACGCCCGACGGAGACTGAGGCAACTGATATATAAATTCATTCAACTGTGATCTCGCGCTAATTCACTCTGTCAGAAATCATGTATCATTCATCTCTGTCTGGAATAGTCTTGTTTCAGTATTAGGGTTTTGACGTCACATCATCGCCTCGTTTTCAGAGGTCCAAAAAATCGGGGATTTCAATAATTTTTTATAAAACGTAGGGAGCTCACAGCAAGAAACGGTTTGCGGTGGTGAGCTAGTTTGGTTGAGTTCTATCGAATTATGAAATAAAATTTTTTTGTGATATAGACCCATTGCTATCTGCTATTGTATTCTAGTGTTTTTATGGAGCCGAATAAATAAATTTTGTTTGTTTTGCTGTATTCACTGGTGGAAATGCCCCATATCACAGTCACTAATAGTCGAAATTTTGATGAAAATACGTTGAAAATATATTAAACTTCGGAATTATATTTTGATTTTATGCGACCCCTAAACGTACTGCAAACTGAAATATGATCATTGATCAGTACGCTGGATTCCTCTTTCAACCATCTTCCCAATGAGGGGTCGCAAGCCATAGGGTTTCATTTGAAAAAAAAC
Organism: Phaedon cochleariae; assembly: GCA_918026855.4. NCBI lineage: Eukaryota > Metazoa > Arthropoda > Insecta > Coleoptera > Chrysomelidae > Phaedon > Phaedon cochleariae. Next base: position 697,412 of record OU896720.1, read on the forward strand.
ATGTTGGGGTAGATTCCTGCTACCTCTGGAAGGTTATATTAACCATATTGCTATGAATTTGACCAATTGGCCGTATATGTGCTCTGTACATCATGAGAAAATCCGAGTTTTTGTGATATTATAAGTTTACCGAGCCTTTTATTCCAAGAGAAACAGTAGGTGTGTATAATAGAGTATGTTAATCAAGTTTCTCCTGCCAACTTTGTAATTGATTCCTTTGCAGTATATTAGCATTAATTTATAATTGCCTTGAATTGTCAAATTGTTTGTTTGAAAAGGAATATCCTCAGATAAATTATGGACATACACAAATGGATATACATTTATATGAAGCTATACATTGAGAATTCGCATCCTCTATGTGATGAGAATATCTACTCTTTTTCAGTTTATTCAATAGAAAACAACTACTTTCCTGGCTATATGCCACGACGAACATTGAATTATATCTATTGAACACACACGATAAGAGTTTGAAAATAAAATATAAAAACTCCTTCAGACAAAAAATATGTATATGCACACATCATTCTGAATATTCAACAGAAAACAATTACTTTCCTGGCTATTTGCCACGTCGAACATTGAATTATATCTGATGAACATTCAAAAGGAGAACATGAAAAATAAAAAATAAAATCCTCCGAAATTGAGAATTGACATTCTTCTTCAAATCGGATGAATAATATATGATGTATAATGATATAGAAATATAACTTACCAATATATTCAGCATTGAAATGAAAATTGGAATGTATAGGAGAAGTATACTGGCATGAACTCTGATCTTGATGAGCTTGAAAACTTCCAAAAATGATCATTCATATCAGTGATATGGGAAATATTATCTCTCACACACAGGTTATATGACTTTATTGCAATGAAACCATTTCGGATTTCTGAATCCTCATCAGTAACCATGATGTCCACTTATTCTTACAGCCATTCTTCATGATATGCACAATTTTCATCTCTCTATAATACAACTAAAACCGAGTAAAACTATAACAAAACGACATCTGAGAAAAATTTTTGACATTCTATTCCTGTCATTTGGACGTTTCTGCTTTTGGGTGTATGATAAATTGACATTCATCATACAGGGCGTGGAAAGAAATTCTGAATTGAGACTCTATCACGAATCTGCGATTAGAGGTCTATAAAAATCACAAGTTTCCATCGTTCAAGTTTGAACCCCCTGATTGGGTATGAAAGTGTTGAAAAGGAATATCCTCAGATAAATTATGGACATACAAAAATAGATATATATTTATATGAAGCAATACATTGAGAATTCGCATTCTGTATGTGATGAAAGTATCTACTCTTTTTCAGTTCATTCAATAGAAAACAACTACTTTCCTGGCTATATGCCACGACGAACATTGAATTATATCTATTGAACACACACGATAAGAGTTTGAAAATAAAATATAAAAACTTCTGAAATTGAGAATTTGCATTCTCCTTCAGACAAAAATATTCATATACACACATCCTACTGAATATTCAACAGAAAACAACTACTTTCCTGGCTATTTGCCACGTCGAACATTGAATTATATATCTGATGAACATTCAAAAGGAGAACATGAAAAATAAAAAATAAAATACTCCGAAATTGAGAATTGACATTCTTCTTCAAATCGGATGAATAATATGATGTATAATGATATAGAAATATAACTTACCAATATATTCAGCATTGGTTATAGGATGCTGCAAAATCTGATACGGGTTTTCAAACGGACTTTGATGATGGGGGTTCAAATTTATGACAACAATAAATAATGTGGAATCGATTTTTCTGTTGGAGGTCGATGTGAGTAAAAAAGATAATTCTAAATTCTGAAGTTTATTGTATCTTCCATTATACCTATCCTATAATGTATAAATAGCGATACTTGCAGCCCTTATTTGGGACACACAGTAAGCCTAATCGTTAAACTCCATATATCTTGATATAATTTAAGGAAATGAATACAATCTACTATAATTGATATTATTGCTATACTTTAATTGAAATGTTTGCAGGAGAACCAATAGAGATGTATAATGAATTCAGATTGAGATAGCAGAATAAAAAAATCAATCGATATTAATGAGCATTAATGATAATATTTTTTGATATCTTGTACTGGACTAATCGAGTTTACTTCTAGATTCTTACTTATCGGACGAAAATAAGTTGGTAATAAACAATATATGACGTTTACTGGCTAAAGTAACTTGAGTTTTGGCCCAAAAAAACTTCCACCGAATTTATTTGTTTTTATTCATTCGTTTTGCATTTTTCTTCTCATCATGTTATCAACATTTTCGTTCTAATGTACGAAATTCCAACTGATTATTTCTAGAGGTTTCAAATATCTGCATATTTACATTTCCGTTATGGAGTTCAAACGGTTCGAACAGAATTTGTTACTTTTCCGATGTGAACAGGGTGACCAAATTTCAAATCTTCGATCAAATGGTTGATTAAGTAGCTTGGACACGGTGTATACCGGGTGGTCCACTTTAAGACTATCCACCCTCGATAACTCTCAGAAAAATGATTTCACAAAAAAACAACAGTGCACATCTGTTTTTATTTGGAGGGAGACACCGTTTCACGCAAAGATAATACATACTTCAAAGCTCTACTTCCCAGAGCAGGCTATACTCTGTAATTTGAATAGGGAATAAGGGTTATCCAAACTTGAACGATGAAAACTTGTCATTTTTATAGACCTCTTATCACAGATTCGTGATAGAGTCTCAATTCAGAATTTCTTTCCACGCCCTGTATGATGAATATCAATTTATCATACACCCAAAGGGTCATGTTATACATCATTACAAAATTGCAAATATAATTTAGTTCTGACACTAGCAGTGGTGCAAAGTTTTTTGAAGTCCGACAATAACTGGATAATAACTTGTGTTCTATCGACCTAAAATATTCTCAGCGTTGCGACGTTGCCGCTTATATTGAAAAGTAGCAACAACTTTGGTTTTTTAAATGGGACACTCTGTATATTATTCCATTTTCAGATTCTTCCTAGAGAGCTGATTGACATATAATACTTGGGGTCTAGCAGTAATAATCACAGAGTTATAGGATGTGCAAAATCGAGATTTTTCAACTTTAGGAATTTTTTGTGTCGAAACTATTCATAATTGGTCGAAACGGTCCCCATTCCAACATTTTATTCACTATCAATTGATATTTAATTCAAATAAATACAGGGTGATTGAAAATCTTAATTCTGAACCACCCTGTATCTATTCCATTTCAATATCGATTGATAGTACATGAAAAGTTAGGATAGGGACATGGAAACCGTTTTGACCAATTATAAATAGTTTCGAGACGAAAAATGCTTAAAGTTGAAAGATCTCAATTTTTCACACCCTATATAGATCGATGGAATCAGCTTTTCAGAGGGACCATCTGAAAATGGAATGATATACAGGGTTCTCATTGAAAAAATCAAAGTTGTTGCTACTTTTCAATATAAGCGGCAACGTCGCAGAGCTGTGAATATTTCAGGTCGATAGAACACGACTAATAATCCGAGGAACCGAGTTTTCAAAATAATCCTACGTTGCGTTCTCCAGGAACGTCTAATGTACCATTCACCTTGAATCAGCCTGTATATATTTTCTATAATGGGCATTTTCAGTCATTTCTACAAAAAATATCTCTTGAAATATATGGCTCTGAAATACCTTGAAATAATTCTTTGATATTTTCTTCCTTCAATTCATCGTATGAAAAATTATTGAATTCAAACGATCAGACATGGCCGCGAAACGTGTGACTTCAGTGCGTGAGCAATTTAGATTGATAAAATGCACAATGGACTTGACAATGTTGCCAATTAAGACAGAATGATTAGTCGGATATTCATTCCTCGAGATCATTTCATTCATTTCAGCAAATAATACAGATGCTATTTGATAACTCAACTAATAACTACTCACCTGAAAATTCTTGGTATTGAAGATCTGTATTGCATGATTAGTCAGTTGGTTGATTTCTGTTGGAGAATTATTCAAACTTGTAAGTGAAATTTTATTTTGTATTGAATCACAGTGCAGATATTCATGACATTCAGTTTCAAAATCCCTCCAGTGAAGTACTTTTATGTACCTACCCTATACCTATCTCCCATAGGGAAAGGAACAAAATTATAAATCAATCAATACTAAAATGTTTGGTTCTATTTCAATTATTGATTTTAGTGCAAGCATCACTGCCTTCTTGTCAACAATATTGAGAAACATGAATACTTTGGAGTTCGGAGTAAATTGAATGTCTTCAGCAGTGAATTACCAATCAATTGATCACCTACTACATAGTAATTTCGGATTATTGCATTCCTTGTAACATCTTGCACACAGCATCAATTCAAGGATTTTATAGAGATCTGGCTACATTGGAGTGATTCCCATTCGTCAGAACCCCAACCAATCAAATTGCAAGAAGACACTGACATCACAGCTCAGTAGCGTTTGAATTCACAGGTATTGAAGTAGCATTTTCAAAATTAAATATTTCATTTGTTGTTCGATTTTCTTGATAAATACGTGGTCAGGATAACGTTTTCAACTTCCCTTCATAACATTATAGCGAAAAAGGGTAAAATTATACGATACTAGAAAGGCCCATTGTGAGTATAAATGAATGTATGATTAAATATATAGGTTTCCACTCCAGATGTTAAAAAATAATACTACCATTGACTCCCAAAGTAAAATCTATATAAGTACAAATATTATGCTTTAGTTTTAAGCGAGGTTTTAAGGTAGTTGGCAAATGATTGTACATTTTTTTACTCTCATACATAACTGAGTTTTCTAATAATTCCGATGTCGGTAATGGTAAGGATATATTATTTTCTAGTTTATTATTATCTAGTATTAGTTTCTTGAATGAAAATGCTGCATAGGGTTAGAATTTTGTGGTGTATAAATAGGGGTTTACAGTGTTCAGTACGGTTAACCTTAACCCCACATAAATAGCGAATGGCCCTTTTCTGTAATACAAAAATTGAATTGAATACCTGCTGGCTGCAGAAACCCCAAAAAGGTTCGGCAGATAAGTGAATAAAATACACTACTTAGTACTTCAGTAACTAAACTGTATTAATTATCATACAGTACCTATACTACCTATTACTAACCCTAATTGACCCCCTACACATGAAGAACAACAAAAGATTATGACAACTAGGGAAAAAGCCAAATACTCAAAGTGTAATGCAATGGTCACAAAGAGAGAGAGAAACTCAAAGTCATTACCACATACCTACTAGTTCATGAAATGAACGACAATGGTAGATAACGAGAGAAAAACAACTACTTTCCTGATGCTGGCTATATGCCACGCAGAACATTGCATTACATCCTCCCGAAATCTATGCAATAGTTCGTATAAACGAATAAAATCGCAAGTGTTTCCTTCCTAAACGCTGAGCTGCGCTTAAGTGGTTCAGGAACGCTGACTACCTGCAGACCGGTTTCGAGCTCTTGGCTCTCATCAGTACAGGGCTGTCCCAGATAGCTTCTTGACCGCTATCTGGTGCGAACCTGACCCAACGTAAACGCATCTCAGCATTTATACCATACGAGGCGTTCGACGACTGCGAAATGAAAACGCAAACGCCGAACGCCATCTGTCAAGGAAAGAAACACTCCAAAACAAACAAACAAACAAGATTATTGAGTTCGTGAGCTCACAAGGTACCTTCCACAGACCAGTGCTGATGCCGATCAGATCTTGCTTCAACCGTTCTATTCAATACCGAATAGCCGTTTCTACAATCTCAGCTGGAGTTACTGCTTGGACTCAGCCCCCAGGACTCCCTTGGTTATGATGTCGTATGAATTCATACATTTCTCTTGACAATCTCTTTTTGAAAATTCTCTCAACAACCCCCTTTTGTCTCCCATCAGTTACTACCTACTAGATCCACAACTATCTCGACTAATCTATATGAAAATGAATATACACTGTGGTCTAATGTATATACATACATAGTGGTCTGTTACATTCTACTAGCCAGTTCTTTGTTCAACGACCTTATATATGTTCCACAAATTTCAATTTATCATCCAGGACTATACCCAAAAATTGAACACTGGACATATTTTCTATAGTTTGATTTCCTAATGACAAACTATTGTGGCTGATTCGGAATGTCAGAATATTAGTTTTAGCAGCATTGAAGCATAGAAGATTAGCATCACACCACATCTCAACTTTTTTCAGGTCAATTGATATAATCTCTTTGAGATTATCTATATCACTCTTTTCTCTAGCTGTTGTCTGGAATCCAATCCTTATTCTTCTTTTTAAATCGTCCAGATCAGTAGGTACCGATTTATAAATAACGGATCTCAAATGAAAAAAGAACAATGGGTGCCATGTCCGGCGAGCGGGCTGGACATTTTATTGGTCCTCTATACGACCTATCCATTTGTTGGTAGACTTTTGAAGTAGTTATTCTTGTTGAAAATTAATATTATCTGCTGATAGATTTGGATTACCATCATTATCATCAAGGTCAATGAGATAATGGCTATACCAAAATTTCCCGGATAAATGGATAGGCCGTAGAGGACCAATAGAATGGCCAGCATGCTTGCCGGACTTGGCACTTGATGATTTCTTCCTTTGGGGTCATTTGGAATCCGTTATTTTTAGAACTGTATCTAATAATGACCTGAACGATTTGGAAAAAAGAATAAAGATTGAATGCCAGACAAGAGGAACACAAATTCGCAAGAAAAATTTGCAAACAGACTACTATTTTACTGGCTGGGGGTCATTTTCTCGACTATCTCGAGAACGGCTTGTTGGAATTGAAAAAACTTTGCACTGCTAGTGTCAGAATTGAATCAACTTTGCAATAATGTATAACATGAACCTTATTTCTTGTTATTTCCTATTCAAATTATTGAGAGGGTTGCTCTGGGAAGTAGACGTTTGAAATTTTGTTTTGCGCCAAACGGTTTCCCTCTCCAAATAAAATTTGAAGTGATTCCTTATTTTTTCGTAAAATCATTTTTCTGAGAGTTAAAGATCGTAGATAGTCTTAAGTGGGCCTCCCGGAATATTTGATAATAATAAATAATCGCTTCATTTCAGTAAACAGAGTACACATACTGAAGTTATATAGCACAATGTTGAAAAAATATTGTCAATTAGTTAACAAACAGGAATATAAAATAAGTTATACAAACAGTAAACATATTAAAAATTGTTTCTACAGGTTAAAAAAACATTCATACCAAAACAGCCTGAATATATTCATGAGATATTTTTTCACGTTTTAACAAGTAATATAGGATGACATTGATGATGATGAAGAAAGATGATTGATTCGACCAGATATGATGCGTTTGATGCAAATAAGTATAAATTCAGGTATGATAAATCACTTGAAGCACTAAAGACTTTTTAAAAACAATTTATTTGAATGAGCTACAATTTGAATGGAATTAGTACAATGGAAAATTAGATGTTGACGAGAGCTTGGCTTGAGTAGAACTGATTCTTCGCAGTGCAACGATGTAGCATCTAAGTTCTGAGGATGTCGAGTCAGCAGACACGTGTGTGTCTTCGGTTACTACTTGGCCTTGAAGTCATCAGTAATGTGAAACTCCTGAGATGGTACTTGCACAAGTATTCCTGGTATATGATGGGAATATTCATATAACAGCTCCCATCCTTTTGAAAAAGTTGTTGCTCTACATCGACAACTTTTTGGAAGTGCCAACCTAGGCGCCGGGTTCGATGAAGGCATCTTCTTGCTCTTCTTCTGTACTCGTATGGGCTCCCAAATTGGGTCGTCTTCTTGGAAACATGGCTCGAATACTTCTCATGGCCTTACTTCCTCTAGGCGGAGGTGATGGTGCATCGGATGGACCATTTATAGCTAGTCTTCTCATTCTTCTACACTTACAGAATATGTATAGAAGAATTAGGGTCGCGATGAGGGCTATAGTGAAATACGTGAACCAGGATATGTTTTTGTCCACAAATGGCTGATTGATTAGGTCGTCCAACGTCTTGGAATAGGATTCTAACTTATGTTTGGCGATGTCTAGGTCATCGACATTCAAATCGCTCAATTTAAGTGGTTTCAAATTCGGCAGGTCAACTTGTTCCGGAAGGTCATTGCAACATTCGTACGGGATTTCGACTGGATAGGTCCCGTACGAAATATTCAGAGTTTTCGTCGAGGTAGCTTGAATTTTGGTGATTCCAATGAAGGCACTGCAATCATTTTTGAGGCTGATTAGAGAGTTCTTGTGAAGGATTCTGGTCTCTGGTCTCTTCTTGGGGCAATTTATTGTTATCTGTATCGGTTCTGACAGAATCGCCAACCAATAGTTTTCGGCTAGTTTCTGGACTTTATATCCTTGACTGAGTATGAGGGCACTCTGACAGTTTTCTGGTACTTTTCGGAATGTTTTCATGATACGGGCTTCACACATGGCAGTGTTGTCTATCGGGTATGGAAATATATTGGAACACATCTTCATTCCAGGAAATACAGCTTTACAATCTTTCATGTCGCTGATTGGTACGAACATCAAGGAATCATCGTCTTTCGCGATATATTTTTGTGAAATCGAGAGGACATGATGTAAACCAGTTCTGTTGTCGAATATCGGAATAGGATAGAGTCGATAGAGGTGGTATATTTGAGGATCAATTAAGGGAATTTTCAGAACAAAAACAATATTTAAATTTATTTGAAATGCTTGGAGTTCAATGATATCAAGATATTGGGCAACATTGGCTAATTTTGCAGGTAGAGGTAAGTTACTTTTGTGCAAATTTTGGGAAATTTCCTGTAAAGCGCCTACTAAATGGTCAGGTGTGATTATTGAAGGGTGGATGATATTAAGTCTAGCAAATGTGATTGAATTTATTATATCGTCAAGGCTGTCCTCAAGATACACATAACTCTCCATAAGTTTCTCACATAGGTCATAAACTTTGAGTTTGCCTTGAATAAATGATAAAGCGTTATTCATTTCACTAAATGATTTTTCGACTTCTCTTATGTCTTCATTGAACGTTTTTTCGTCTATTTGAAGTTTCCGTATGGTCATATTGAAATTTCTTATTACTGACGTTGTGACCGAAATTTGATTTTTTAGAAGGTTTTCTAATTGGTGTTCGTCGTCATGTAGCTTATTGATACAATTCGAATAATACTCGCCGTCAGAAGCATCGAGGTTACCGGTGATTGACTTGAAAATACTACCTATTCCGTCAATAAGTCCGCGTTTGTATCTTTTTGTATCCAGGGATATTTCATTCAGTTTTGATTTGGCTGACTTCGAAATTTGAGTAATAAGGCTGATATGTGTTTTAACTTCTGATCGAAAGACGCTTATAGTGCGAATAGGTGTTGATTTCACAGAGTCGGTCAGGGTTTCTAATATTCTACTGTTGTGTTCGTAAGCTTCTCGGAGTAGTGATATATCTTTATGAACAAGTAAGGTCCAGTAATCATTTGTTAGTATAATGTCATCTTCTTCGTGGTAGTACACACCGAGAGTGTTATTAATCGGCGAAATTTTGAATTGACAAACTGCTGATCCGAGCAGCAGAGTGAACCTGAAAATAAATTAGTTTTCAGAATACGGTATCATGCGATCGAAATTAACTTTAGTTCTTTGATTTGTTTGCGGATTTAATAGTATTGCTGAATTTTTCAATATTTCTATAATTTTGAATGGACCATTAAATTTGTTTTGTAATTTGTCTTTTATTTGGGATTCTTTTATGTACACCTGTTCTCCTACTTCGTATTCAGTCTGTTTTGAAACGGTTTTGTCAAAGCGTTCTTTTGCTTTTTGTTTAGTGCGGTCTGTCTTTGCTCTTGCTACCTTATAGTAGTACGATATTCGATTGTTCAAATCTCTCACGTATTTTGAAATTAGGGCTTTTTGATTATAAAGAGTTTCAGGTGGTCTACTCGCCGTGTGTCCAAAGACTAACTCATGTGGGGTGAAACCATGAGTTTTATTAGTGGAATTGTTATAACATATAATTGCATATGGGAGAATATTGAAGGGATGTTCATCTGGGTTCTCTGCCATATTGACACGAATCATTTCGAGGAGTGTGCTGTGAAATCTTTCGATAGAGCCGTTTGACTGCGGATGGTTTACGCTAGAGAAAGATATTTTGATGTCGTACAATGAGCATAAGTCTTTTATTAGAGTATTGTCGAATTCTCGTCCGTAATCACAGTGGATTCGTAGGGGGGTTCCAAAATGTTGAAAATATAGAAGGAGGGTGTTTACAACGGATCTAGCGGATTTATCTGGAAGTACGTAAGCTTGTGTAAATTTTGTGAGTTCGTCTCGAATAGTGAGCGCGTAATTTTTAACTGGGACTTCGACAATGTCTATGTTAATTCGTTCAAAAGCAGTATGGGGTGTCTCTGTTATAACTAATGGGTTATTAAGATTTTTCCTACACACTTTGGTTTTGTGACATACTTGGCAATTTTTAATTAAATTTTCAACGTCTTTAGTGATACCGTCCCAATTATATTTTTGTCGTATTCGTCTAATAGTCTCGTTAATACCACGATGTAGGTTATTTTTTCCTTTGTGATATTGGTCTAAAATTATGGGTATCTGATCTTGATCTGGTGTTTTGACTACGTTTTGGCATACTTTAATTTTTATATCCTCTTCAGCGAATATAAAACAAAGTATTTCTTGCATCGGCAACTCGGGGTTGTCTTCGATACAATAGTAATTCAATGGGTCCAACTCATTTCGATTTTTATATAAAGTCAAAAAGAGGTGTTCAATCACTGTTTCAGGGTCGTATGTCAGTGGAATCAAGTAATATTTTCGGTTTTTAACTGATTTACTAGAAAGGATATTAATTTTGAGGTTTTGAAAGTCATAGTGTTCTTCGAAAAGATCGTCTATGATGTCATAATGAATTTTAGAGAGTTTATTTTGTTGTATAGGAACGATTATGTGTCTGTTAGATTTGTCTAGTATGTGGCATTGAGAATATTGAACTTTAGAATAGTCTATTAGAGATGTCGTTCTGTATAGGTCTACAAATCTGTTGAATTCGTCTTGTATTATTTCTATTGAGATTTCGGAAGTTTCGTCTTCTGGTGGAGTAGTTTCAGGGTCGTTCGATGATTCTTCAGGGGTTCCTGCAATTGTCGGTTCTTCAGTAGGAGGTTTATTTTCGATAGGGTTCTCAATGATTTCAAGGTCGGAGTCTTCTTCGTTCGAAGGAAGTACTAGAGTTTTCGAATGAAAAGCAACACATTCTTGAATATGATTCACTTTTATGCGAGAGAGAGCATCGGCATTCTTGTTGATCTTTCCTGGTTTGTATATGACTTCATAATGGTATTCCTCAAGTTTGAGGCGCCATCTAGCTAAACGACTGCCAGGATCTTTGATCGAGAAGAGCCAAGTGAGGGGACGATGATCGGTAATCAATTTGAATTTGCGACCGAAGAGGTATGGACGGAAATGTTTGACTGCCCATACGATTGCGAGCAATTCGCGCTCTATTGTAGAATACTTAGATTCTGCTGCACAAAGGGTGCGGGAGGCATATGCGATAGGGAGATCCTTGCCAATGGGGCCCTGAGAAAGTACAGCACCAATAGCGTATGCGCTTGCGTCGGTGGTGAGAAGAAAAGTATCTTCGAAGTTTGGGTATATGAGAATAGGGGTCGAAATGAGGGTTTGTTTCAAATTATCGAAAGAATTTTTGCAATCGGAATCAAAGTTGAAGGGGGTGTCCTTCTGAAGTAGTTTAGTGAGGGGCTTCGAAATTTTGGCAAAGTTCGATATGAAGCGGCGGTAATATCCGGCGAGACCTAGAAATGATTTGATTTCTTTCTGGTTTTTAGGTTCAGGAAAATTTACGATACAGTCTACCTTAGATGGATTCGGTTTGACTCCGTCACTGGTGATCAAGTGACCAAGATATGCTACCTCCTTCCTAAGGAATTCGCATTTATCTGGTTGTATCTTCAGATTTGCTTTTCGAAGTCGTTTGAATACATCGGTGAGTCGGGAAATATGATCATGAATCGTGGGGGAGTAAACAATGATGTCGTCCATGTAGACAAGACATCTCTCGTTTTGAATGCCCAGGAGAATATTGTCCATTACCCTCTGGAAGGTAGAAGGAGCATTCTTTAGTCCAAAAGGCATTCGGACAAACTCATAGTGTCCATTCTCTACCGTGAAGGCGGTTTTGGATATATCATTCGGATCGATCTCGATCTGATGAAATCCAGAGGCAAGGTCGAGGGTCGTAAAATATTGGCATTTGCCAAGTTGGTCGAGGAGATCAGAAATCATTGGCAGGGGATACTTGTCATCTACAGTAAGTTCATTTAGTTTCCTGTAATCCACAACAACACGCCACTTCTGCTTTCCAGAGGCGTCGAGTTTTTTCGGTACTACCCAAACAGGGGATGACCAGGGTGAAATCGAAGGACGTATAATGCCTTGGTCAAGCATTTTTGACATTTGATTTTTCACCTCATCTTTGTGGATTTGTGGATATCTATAGGATCGGGTAAAAACGGGTTTCGAGTCTTTAGTGTCAATAGAGTGCTTAATTTCGTTAGTAAATGTCAAGTTGTCACCTTCTAAATAAAATATGTCTTGAAAGTCTAAGCAGAGGTTTGTTACTAGTTCGGTTTCTTCTTCGTTTAAATGTTCTAGGCGTAGTTGATTTTGTATCTCGTTTGTTCTGTCTATGTATACGTTAGTGTCAGAAACGTTGAAGTTATTTAGGTCGAAATTGCTTATTGGTTCTAACTGAAGATCATTGAAATCGATTGATATTGCCATTGGGTTCGCGTTCAATACTGAAGTATAAAATTCTCCTTTTTCATTTACTTTAACAAGTGCGTTAGGAAGTCTGACTTTTTCGTTTTCTTGTGCTGTTAATATAGCATCGGTATTGAATAAATTACATTTTAGTTTAACAATTTGTTCTGTCCTAGGTTCAAGTGAAATTTTATTTTCAAATTTTTTGCTATGGGAAATTTTGTCTTCAGATTCTGAATCGTCAACTTTGAAAAGTGGTACTGTCTTGAAATTCGTGATTAGTTGTCTGTTCTTTAAATCAACTATACATTTGTAGTGTTCAAGAAAGTCAGAGCCCAAAAGTCCATCAAATTCAATGTCAATGTTGTGTACATAAACTTTATGGGGGTCATTGTCAGAAAAAGGAATCAATACGGATTCATTTATCAATATTTTTTGATCAGTTATACCTTGTATTATTACATTTTCAGGAGATCTTTTAGAATAAATTTCACAAGTTTTGGGCTTGAAAATAGAGAGTCCGGCACCTGTATCAATGAGGATTTTAAATTTATTTGTTGCGTCTTTAATATAATATAAATTTTTCGAGTTGACTGTAAAGGAAGGATCTATAGAAATTTGTGTTCTGGGAAGTTGAGGTTTGGGTTGAAATCGTCCAAATTCAATGTCTGAATTTGCGCTTGAACTTGGTCCACCGATTCCGAAGTCGCTTTGATAGGAGGGGCACGTGACGTCGAACTCAATCGAAAATCCTGATCGTATTGATTTTGTTCGTCATACTGTGAATAATCATTAGGGTCATATTGATTTGTGTATTGATTTTGGTAGGTATCAGAGCTATAGTCATTGTAATATGTATCGGTGTTATAACCTTGGTATTCCTGATAATCAACAGAGTAACCATCTGCTCCGAGATTTTCCAAATTTTGATAATTAGCAGTATAATTATCATATTCGTAATTTTGGGGACCATAGTTGACACAATGAGTTCTTTGCGGGTTAGATCTTTGAAAATTCGGGTTTGGTTGAATGGTTGAGGGTCTTTGTTGGTTGAAATTTGGGTTCGGTCTAATAATTGACGGCCTTGACTGGGAATTATTTTGATTTTGGAATTGTGGTGGTCTCTGGGGATAGTTTGGCCTGAAATTCTGTTGGAAATTAGGCTGGGAGTTTGGTCGGAAATTAGGTTGAAAATTAGGTCTAGGACCGAAAGTTTGGGGAGAGTTTTGTTGTTGGCGTTGCCTACATTCGTTTATTGTATGACCTTGGCGCATACAGTAAGTGCATACTTTTTGTGGAGTCACATTTCTACGGTTCTGATTTGGATTTGGATTTTGTGTATTTCGCGAATTAGGAAATTTTTGAGTTTGGAAATAGCTCAACTGAAGTTCACGTTTCACTCTGAGAGTGGCTGTGAATAAATCAATAGGGTTTCCAGCTCTAACAATGCGTCCTATTTCTGGATCGAGTCCTGCGAGCAAAGTATTCATAGTCATAGATTCAATTAATTTTGATTGTGACTGTTTTTCTTCTATGGAAAGCAGTTGTTTATTAATTGAAGCGTGCATTTTAGCGTTGTGTGTCTGTAGTCTATTTATAAAAACTAGAGGCGATTCTCCAGGTAACTGATGGATACGCTGGAGATCTTGTATCAAAGAAGCTAAATCACGACTGTCACCAAAATATTGATTTAATAGTGATCTTATTTCTTCCCATGTCTGAGGATTTCTAGAGCTGATCAATTCGGCTGCTTTTCCTCTTAATTTATTTTTTATATGGAGAACTGTGAGTAACTTTTGGTCGCGAACCGCCATGCGGTAAGCAGTATTACACGCATTTAGAAAGGTTGTAAGAAATATTTGATCACCGTCATATTCCGGTACTATACAGAAAATTTCGTTCAACTTGTACGGTTCGACTTCGTCTTGATGGGTAGGTGTTGGTGGAGGTGAGTCAGGCATGATTGATTGGAAAATATTGAATCGACAATAGAATTGGTTAAATACAAAAAAAATAGGAATTATAAAAATAGCGAGATGATTCGTTTGAGTTCTTACCAGTAGATTGTTTTCATTTGGAGGATGAAATCCGGCTTCACAAGCGTTGCTCCAGCGAAGTTAGCATGCGCGTGTTCTTCGGCTGTTGAAGAGACCGTCCTTCCGAGATGATTGCTTCTTGAGATTGATTTTTCAAGTGGGTCGCTATTCTGGGTGGTTGTAGGTTTCTTCCTTTGAAGGATTAGGATCCAACACCCTCGGTTAGGCTGCCCTTGTTCCGTGGATGTGAAGGAATCCTACCGACTGCGCCAATTTGTTAAATCACTTGAAGCACTAAAGACTTTTTAAAAACAATTTATTTGAATGAGCTACAATTTGAATGGAATTAGTACAATGGAAAATTAGATGTTGACGAGAGCTTGGCTTGAGTAGAACTGATTCTTCGCAGTGCAACGATGTAGCATCTAAGTTCTGAGGATGTCGAGTCAGCAGACACGTGTGTGTCTTCGGTTACTACTTGGCCTTGAAGTCATCAGTAATGTGAAACTCCTGAGATGGTACTTGCACAAGTATTCCTGGTATATGATGGGAATATTCATATAACAGGTATGATCAATACGAAAATATTCATCATCAAATTATAACTGGTCAATGGTGGTCACAGATATCACAGCGTGATATTGCTGTTTCATAATCTGACACTATTTGATTCGATTCCATATCTCCATATCTCTATCTTTGGTGAAGTGGTTTGCGGACAACAGAATCGATTAGAACCCGCACAGTTTCATCATGTTTCATTGATCTCGCGTTCTCACAAAAATTCCGGCGATATCAATAGAACAACCGTGATAAGTGAAATACAATGTGCGTCAAAAAAGGATATGCTGAATAACTCAGTTGACGTTGAAATACGAAGTGATTCACAAATAATGAATTATTTTATGGAAACTTGTTGAGAAAGAAAGAGAAAGAGAGAGAGGGGGGAGGGAGAGAGAGAGAGAGAGAGAGAGAGAGAAAGTTTTGGTTTTCGACCTCCTATAGATTTCCATACTCCGGGTATGATGAGAAGAAGTTCATTCAATACATGCTTCACAAAAACTCGAATTCTTGTTCCGTGCGAAAAGCTACTTTACACCTCAACAGCTTCTCATGATCTACAAAGCGCAGATACGGCCTGTTCTAGAATACTGTTCCCACATATGGGGTTCAGCACCAAAACATACGCTGATGCTCTTAGATTCCATCCAGAGAAGAGCCATTCGCCTGGTGGGTGACGCCACACTCACTCACTCTTTGACATCATTGGAACACCGTAGAAAGGTCGGCGACCTTTTATTTTTCTATCGATATTTCCACGGGAAATGTTCTTCGAAAATCTCTGCTATCATCCCTTCACTAGCAATACCAGTCAGACGAACTAGACAAGCCCAGTCAGCACATCCTTTCGTTGTCAACCTCGAAAGATGTCGAACAGCACTTTATCAAAACTCCTTCATCCATAGAACGGCTAGGCTCTGGAATTCATTGCCTGAGGAAGTATTCCCAACAACATACAGTCTCCAGAAGTTCAAAAAAAATTCCAATACCTACCTCCTGTCCCTATCCTCCCTAGGAACGCACGATGTTCTTTGAACATTATAGGAATTTCCTTTCGTGCGATCCAAGTGATAAAAAAAACATGCAAAACTTTTTCATAGCGAAAATCTCTGTGTACCAAAGGCTCTAGAATACATGAATGGGATGTTGTTGACTTGAGTCTTACACTCTGTTTATTAGAATTTTCTGTTTATTTATTTATCTAGTATTAATTTGTTCGTTTTGGATTATGTTTTCAAGAGATGACAATTATTCTTATTCTGCTCTGATAATGATTGATAAGTGAAAAACGCGTATGTAACGGTAGATTATATTTGATTGTCGTTCGGAGTTATCATTTACAAATACTAAAACTAACATGCCGCCGATAGTATTGCTAAATCAAACATATCGTTTCAAACATCAGTTCCGTAACAAAAGAATCGCAATTCGGGTCAAATCATAAAGATTTATTCTCCAATTATTTCTATAAATATATTTCACGATATTAACAGGAATTTAATATAATAATAATAGTGATTGTGTTCTGGCCTGGAAAGATCATAGAAATAGTTCTTGGATATTTTTCGAACTATAGTATAGGGGTGTCAATTCAAAAACTTCCTACCCCTTATATCTCCCTTGAAGTTAATAATACACTCAGTTCCAAAAAAAGTGACGCACTTGATATTTGACCTATCTTCTTAAAAAAAAACAAAAAATAGTAGGCCGATTTTTTTTTTATTTGTTGGTAGGTAATGCATTTGTCTTTGAAAAAAAATAAAGAGGTGAAAATTTTTTCAAAGCCTCCTTGATGGTGGTGGAATAACTCGAACCATGATTTATTCTTAAGTTTTGACTCACCCTGTGTGTTACTTGGGTAATGGTATACAAAGTGCTTGCACCCTATACGAAAGAGGCTTCTTTCGCGAGCATTTTGTTTTTTTATTCATTGATTTATCTTTAAAATTTTTCTAATTACAGCTTTCTTGCTGATACCTTACGCTTATCCCACAAATTGAATTTATTGAAGGATCAGAGTTCTCAAAATTGATTGGGTTGTACTCTGGTAGGATCACATTGTCTTCAGAAAAACAAATGCCGTTGCCATAGCAACTAATTTGTTGTATGCCTCCATATTTGACCATTTGTCGTTGTGTCATTATTTAGTGTCTTGTTTTATTGACTAAAATTACATAAAATGCCTCAAATAAATCCTGAACAAGTAGCAAGATTAGTTGCGTTAGTAAACGATAGGCGTAGTAAACGTTACGCCGCTCGTGCAGTGGGAGTTCATGAAGCAACTGCTCGTAGAGCAATCCGCAAGTTCGAACAAACAGAGAGCACCACTCGGAGGGTCGGTTCTGGTCGCCCCCGAAAAACTTCTCCGATTGCGGATTTTACGGAATCGATCAAATACTGCGGTAAATGTTCAGCAAGATTTTCGCCAAATTCGTGATGTTGCAGTAAGTAAGCAGACGGTATGTAGACGTCTAAAAGAAGTTAATTTAAAAGCTAGGAGACCTGCAAAAGGTCCCAAATTATTGCCCGAACATCGTGCTGTGAGAAGAAATTTTGTTGAATATTATGGACAGTGGAATATTCCTGAATGGTCGAATGTCTTGTTTACGGATGAGTCAAGGTTTTGCCTTAACATGGTGGATGGAAGAAAAAGAGTGTGGAAAAGAACTGGTGAACGGTTTAATCAAAATTTAATAACAGAATGCGAAAGTTTTAACGGTGGGTCCGTTATGGTGTGGGGAGGGATTTCAATGAATGAAAAGACACCCCTTCATGTTTTTCCGGTGAGGCAGTCGATGAATGCCCAAATTTACATTGACATTTTAGAGCAGGATGTCTTACCTTATGCAGAGTTACTGGGCAATAATTTCATATTGATGCAGGATAATGCCCGACCACACACCGCAGCAATAGTGCGAAACTTCTTAGAAGCTACTGGAATTACCACATTACAATGGCCTACGAGAAGCCCCGATATGGATCCTATAGAACAACGTGGAATGAATTAGGGAGAAGGGTACGTTCTCGCGAGAGACACAGCGAGAGGTCTCCGGAAAGTCTCGCAGAAATGGCAGATGCATTAGTGGAAGAATAGGATCGTATACCAATGGAAACGATAAGCAACTTAATTTCCAGTATGCCTCGTAGATTAGGAGTTCTTAGAGTTGCTAGAGGAGACAATACACGGTATTAAGCAGTCGTCTCAATTTATAATTTTGTGTTCAATAAAAATGTTTTTCAAAATCATTGGTATCAGTTCATTTCATTAGAAAATTGTTTCTCGATAAATTCAGAAAGTTGGTAATCTGCAAAGAATCAGCAAAAAAAGCTGTAATTCGGAAAATTTCAGAGATAAATCAATGAATAAAAAACAAAATAAATCATGGTTCGAGTTATTCCACCACCATCAAGGAGGCTTTAATTTTTTCTTCAAAGACAAATGCATTACCTACCAAAATAAAAGAAAAAGAAAAATCGGCCTACTTCTTTTTTTTAAAGAAGATAGGTCAAATATCAATTGCGTCACTTTTTTTGGAACTGAGTGTATGATGAATCGAAAAGCGGGGTCGATTTTATTTTCAAGGGAGACACTTTGAATTTTATCCCTCATGGTTCAAGCTCCTAAGAGGAGAGAATCCTAAATGGGAAGGGGGACAAGTGGCTCATCATTTTGAAGGGCGTTCAATTTTCTCTCCAACAGTACCTCAGTACGAAGAAATTAAGATGTTTCCAAAAAAAGAAATCTAAGGGAGTTAAATCCGGTGATCTTGGAGGCCACTTTATAATAATGAACACAATAAACTACCATCGACTACTATAAGATGGCTCATCAATGTTAATTTCTATCTGACGGCTAATGTTGCTCCTGATGAAGAGTTGGAAATATAACACCAGATCTTCTGATCATTTCAATTGAAAACACCATGCATGCAAGAACGGTATTTTTCGGAAACTGTTCATCAAACAATAAAAACTATGCCAGGTACTGTTATGGAAAGATATTTGAACGCCTTTCAAAATGCTGTGCCATTTGAGACTCTGAGGTTAACATCTACCCCTCCTAAGGGGTTGGACCATGAGGGCTGAAATTTAAGGTGCTTACCTTGAAAATAAAATTGACCTGTTTTTTCGATTTTTTATATTATTTACTGGAAGGAAGATATTATGGGTGAGAAGTTTTCAATTTGACACCCCTGTATAATTCAACATGAGGAGAATTATTGAGAGCTATTAGTTTTATTTCAAAAGATTATTTCATTATAATAATAATTATGAATAATGTTGTATACCAGATGACCCAGACTCATGGTATACCCTTGTTTTTTTTCATTATATTTTTCTACAAACGCTTAACAAAGTAGCCATTGACGCTTTCAAATTCCAGCACAAAGTTGACGTTTTCCCAGAAATGTCATTCTTTGACAGCATTTGCGCTCGTGAGCGGAAATATTGAAAAAACGCTCGCACATCTCTGTAACCTATACTTATCTATTCTTGAAAACCCCCAATTCTTTCATGATGGAAAATAGTGACAGTTAATCATCAAACACACCTCCTGAAATAGCAGAAAACGCAAGAGTTTGAATCTCTTACCGGAGAAATCAAGGAAGAAATATGAATTACAATATGATACATTCATAAATTGGTGCCACTTCGAGATGGTGAATATGTATTCAGAAAACGTTTTACTGGCTTATTTTGGTAAAAAATCAAAGACTCAGTCATCAAATCATTGGTCTATATATTCGATGGTACGTATACATGCTTGAATGTTAAAAATATCGGAATCAATAAGTATCTGAAACTTATCGCATTTCTCAAGAAACAATCTATTGGAAATAAAGCGAGGAAAGTCCAAAACATTCACCGCTGAAGATATATACCAACAAATTTCTACAAGAAGCTCCCGATGAAGCATATCTGTATCTTCATTTTATTGCATCAATGAGTGATGTTCAATTTGATTGCAGAGTTTATCGTACTATGGCTCAGAGGTCTGAAGCTCAGGTTGCCACGCTGGTGGTCCAGTTTCAATTCTCGGTAGGCCCGACATTTTTTTTCTGGCTTGTCAGTTATTTCAATTTTTCTTTTTTCGTTTCCTGTATATATTCAAGGCTTTGGACATATGGGATAATATGGATAAGTTTTTTTTCAACTATTTCAATCGCTCTTCAGAGCAGTTATTTCCAAAAGCTGCGTTAGTAGAAAAAATCTTGTGTGTATTTCGAGCACAAAGTGTTATTGCCGCTCTCCAAAGATTACCGCGCTCCGCTCCGCATCGCGCGGTAACTTTCTTTGTCGAGCGGCAATCTATCACTTTGCGCTCTAAATACACAAATAGCTAGTCTAGCTATATTTCTGGAATTCGAAACATCTAATATGCACTAGAATAGGATACTTTTTCACTTTTTTGGAACCTTTTTTTATCTTCCGGTTTTCCTGGAAATGACATCAACTTTCGATTCTCGAAAGGAACACCCTGTATTTTGTTCCATAATCGATTAGGGATTATTATAACGAATTCAACTATACCGGATTTTATAGAATCACGAAGATAATTTGCGTTTGTCACACTCATTGAGCTTACGGAAACTTCGAACGCGAATATCTTCGAAATCGTTTGAAATGACCCACCCAATCAAACCCGGTATTCTTGAATTCGGTAGAATAATCTCTAACCAATTATGGAATAGAATACAGGGTGTTTCATTTAAAAATTGAAAGTTGATGTCATTTCCGGAAGATGAAAAAAAAATCCTAAAATGTGAGAAAGTGCCTTTCTAGTGAGCATATTCGATGTTTTCAGAAAACGCTAGAAAAACAATGGAGAAAAGGGGGTATACCATGAGTCTGTGTCATCCGGTATATAAACTCGTACAAACTGCATTCCAAATCCATGCATGTTTCTGTGTCACAAAGAAAGTGGAAATAACGAAAAAACTCATGCATAACAACAAGGAGTAAAAAAATGTTCCTCACAGTATATTGTGGAATTCAAATTTATGTTTTTTAATGAAAATTGAAAAATATTAAATGAAAGTGTCGAATATTTTTTGAGAACCAGCATATAATATATTTTGTGGTTGTTTGATTTGAACTTGGTCCGTGGAATGTGGTCACCGCTTTTCGGTGATAATTCAAATCATCAATCTGCTCTCGAATCTGCTGTCAAAAATCGTATGATGAATTATTTTTAGAATATTATATTATTAAGTTCTTATTCTGAAAGAAATTCCACCTGATCTGTAAGTAGGTAATCGACAGAAAACAGGTGTGCGATCAACTAGTTTTAGTTAGAATTTATTACATCTAGCAAGGTACATATACATCAGGAAGTGCCTACTACCTATCTTAACGAGAACTTTTAAATCATCGTTATTTTCATTTAGTTGAAGTCGAATTTTAGCTCTCAGTCTCTCTCTATAGCGATTAGAATGACATATTATGGTTTCTTACTAGAGCTGGGCGATATCGGATATTGGATATCGAATATCGATATCCAAAATATATCGATATATTCGACATATTGAATATTCGATATATCGAATATCCAAACCCAAGTAGCACACATATATTGGGACAATATCGGTGCAATATTACGAAAATATCGGCAAAATATTGTGAAAGTAATATTGTCGAGAAAAAAATGTGAACATTCGGCGATATTGGTACAATATCAGTTTCCAAATGTGGGTAGAATATTCTCATATTAATATTGGTTGAATATTCGTAGAGTAATATCGGACACAAAATGTAATATCAATATTGGCGAGAAATTAATGGTGAACATTCGGCAATATTGGTGTAATATATGGAAATATCGGTGAATCATTGGAACTCATCATGAAGGTATGTTGTCTCAGAAATATTGGTTGAATATTCTCATACCAATATTGCTGGTATATTCGTGAAGTTATATTGGTGCAATATTGGTTGGGAATATTGGTACATTATTGAAAATCATTATGTAGCTATGTTGTCTTCAAAATATTGGTGGAATATTTCCATACCAATATTTGCGAGTTATTCGCATCAGGAATAATCACAAAGGTCAGCCCAGCCGGAGTGCAATGGGAGGGCCTTGCCCTAGGGAAGCCGCCTTGTTGATCACGGTTAACCCCTACTCCAGGTTATAATACTTCACAATCGTCTAGAGCCAATATTTAAATTCTCTCGTCGGATCGGCAATGAGAGTACGTTACCAATCATTTATAGCGCCATCTATCGACATCGGTTTAGGAGTGCGTAATATGGAATAAATATCGAAATTCCGATATCGATATGTATTCTCAAAACAATATGTGAACAATATTGCTTACATGATATAGTGAATCACATATCAGCCAATATAAGATGATATTATTTTCTGAATATGGCTAGAAAACTATTCACCCGATATGCAATTGAACTTGAAAATACAATATTGTTTTTCTCTTCTATGTCCGATATAAGATACATATTGAATTGCCGTTATTGATATTCATATTTGAATCATTGAAAACCCCTTCAGAATCGATATGTGGAGAATGTTCAAATTGCTATATTGGTTATAATTGTTGGAAACAATATGTATACGATATCTTCCGCATGATATGGATAGAATGATATTAATCAAGATTGGTGAATATGATATTTCGAATATTGTTGAAACAATATTCAACCAATATGCCGTCGAACTCAAATATACAATATTGCACAACCGCTTCAGAATCAACATGGGGACAATATTCAAATCGCGATATTGGTTATAAATGTAAGAAGCAAATTGTATACGATATAGATAAAATGATATCAATCAAGATGGGTGAATATAATGTTTCAAATATTGTTAAAACAATATCCAACCGATATGCCGTTTAACTTGAAAATACAATATTGCATAACCGCTTCAGAATCGACATGGGAAGAATGTTCAAATTGCAATATTGGTTGTAAATGTCGGGAACAATATGTATACGATGTTGTTGTATCGACATTCGTAAAACAATATTATATAACATTCATAGATATGTTTTTCAACACATTGTTAACGAATTTTACAACCAATATTGCTCCAATATTGTAGCTGACAATCCATATTCAGCTCAGGTTGAACCAATATTCCACCAATATTATCATTTCAATATTGTAAGTCCAATATACTCTCATATTGGACCTATATTATTTTTCACATGTACGATATATCTATATCGGCCCAATATGAAATCGGGTTCCAGCCAATATGATGTGCTACCTGGGAATATTCGAATAGTCAAATAGTCAAATATTCAGATATTTAGATATTCGAATATTCGAATATTCGAATATTCAGATATTCAGATATTCGAATATCCAGATATTCAGATATTCGAATATTCAACTATTCGAATATTCAGATATTCGAATATTCAAATATTCGAATATTCAAATATCTAAATGCTCAAATATTCGAATATTCAGATATTCAAATATTCAAATATTCGAATATGCAAATGTTCGAATATTCAGATATTTCGAATAAACGATATATCGAATGCCCTATATATCGAATATTCGACAATTAAGACAAATATTCGATATCGAATGGATTTCAGTTTTTTCGAATTACTATATTCTCACTATACATTCGATCGTTCTAGATATTGATTGGGTAACTTACTGTCAAATAACTTCATCACCACCAGAAACATTACTATTTGTTTTTATTTATTTCCTCCAGATTTCAAACGAATATGAGTAATATGTTAAGATGGATGTCAATTATCAATAATCAATTCAAAGAATATAATAGGTATGCTCTTGATAGGGAAAGTAGTGTGAAATTATCTGGGAAATTATGATGGAGTAAATAATATTCTGTGCATTTCTGAGTAAAAATTATGGAATATATATTTATATTATTATGCATACCTACCTTTAACGTTCGTATAGAGTAAATGGCCTATAACTACACTCTATAGGGTATCGGATAGTTGATTGACTCGAAAATTAAAGAAAAAAATATTGAAAAGATCATATATTTCTTGAAGGCAATTTTCAATTAACTACATAATAACTGAAAAAACGTAATAGATTCTCTGAAAGAAATATGAAAAACTTAATAAAAAATATGCTAAACATTTGTTAATAATAAAGATCTAGTCAATTCGAATGGGCACATGCTTCTTATTAACACTTAGGAATATCAGTTGTTCTGCATGTTCTGACGTCAAATATGTTCGAATATTCGAATATTTGAATATTTGAATAATCAAATATTCGAATAATGGAATATTCAAATATTCGAATATTTGAATATTCCATTATTCGAATATTTGAATAGTTGAATATTCCATTATTCGAATATTTGAATATTTGAATAATCAAATATTCGAATAATGGAATATTCAAATATTCGAATATTTGAATATTTGAATATTCGAATATTTGATTATTCAAATATTCAAATATTCGAATATTCGAATATTCGATATATCGATATATTCCGACCGAAATATCGTTATTCGATATATCGAATATTCGATAAAATATCGATATATCGAAATAAATTCCCAGCCCTATTTCTTACATACTGGGCTTTATCAGTAACTTGATATTTTGATATGAAAAATATTTTATGAACTGCATCTACCTAGCAGACGGAACACTTCTTTTCCGTGTAAGAAGATAGAATAAGTGCAAAAGTGTATTATGTTTCAGGAACGTATTACTTAATTTTCCAGTCATTCAGTAATATGTTTGAATGAAGTCATTTGTGCAATAATTCAAGATACTCTGTGAACATATCCAGTGCCAAGAAGACAGCGATACCTTCAACTAAAAATGCAAGACACATTTTATTCTCAAGAAACTGGTTTATTTCTTCATGCAATTCAGAAACATAAAATAAATTCTGAATCGTGTGTGGTAATCAAAACATTCGATTCTATCTTTATGTCAGTGATGGGATTGATGGAAATTAGAATGCGAGACGGCTCATTTTTATTCATAGATCTTTGAAGGGTTGAAGAAATGTCGAAAGATTGACAGACCATTTCTTGTATCAAATAAAAATGCATCTCCTGCGTGCATTTCCATTATAGGTAAAATAACACGGTTATTCATGATAATTCTGTCATGGTTCTATCAGGTATTAGGTATATCCACAGCAAAAAATGTTTGCCGAAGTCTACAATTGCAACAGATCTATATAGAAGTAGAAGTACTAGCTTTTACCCGCAGATTCGCTAGCGTTGATTTCGTGAAACGTGCAACTTTCGAACGGCATAAAAATCCGGGTTTTTGTGATGCAGCTTTCGCGATGTTCCACGAATATAATACGAATATCCTTTCGTTCGCTTTGAAAGATGGAAAATTTAGTGATACACCTATAGAAGATCGTGTCAATATTTCCTTATTTTCGAGTTCCTTATCAATGGATGTCTTCCCAGAGAATGACGTACAGGGATGTTGATGACTTGAGACTTGATAAGGTATTCCTAAAGATTTGGCGGATATGGAGTAATATACTAGGATGACCCATTTTACGTGAATTGTCACAACTGATTTCATACTTTAGGCACACACTGTATGTTTTTGGCCAAAAGTTACGACGCACTGGTATCCAGATAAGTTATTGGATACCGTTACTACCTTAGCATTGGGATGCATAGAATTTCTTCGATCCTGCTTTCTCTGTTTACTTTAGGAATTTATTTGATAACAATTTGTGAAAGTTTATTATCACAATCATGAATTAATTATCAGAAACTTGTCTTGTCGGAAATATGAACATACCTTACTGTACTGTTAAATATAATATTTGTTCAATGGCATGTTAATACTTTGATATAACATTTCAATATTTGCCAATTATATGCTTCGCTTAATATTTGATATTTGATTTAAATAAGTACATTATACTACTAATTTAGTTTTTGTTTATAGTTTTGGCATCTGAGCCATTTTTTAAGTAGATTTGTGTTTCACCAATTTTTGCCCATCTTTTGCACTTTTTTCACCATACTGATTTATTTATTTATTTATTTAATGAAAATGGGATACAAACAGGCAGAAGCCCAAAACTGCATCCACTAGTTACGCAGAATACTCTGATGCTTACATTTTACATAGTTAATATCACAATAATATCAAACATCCAGTACCTGAAAATAAAACAAAAATAAATTCCGAATTCAGATCAATCAGACGAATATATGGTTTCTAATGAGTGCCCTGAACTGATTCAATGATGTACAATGTATATCTACGTTGCTGCAGTATTTATTAAAATTATCACTCATTCTACTCATTGGCGAGTTCAGTCCCAAATTGGTATGACAAAAATTGACATTCAAAAATATTTTAAGTCTTGTGGGTCTAGACGGTACATGGAATGATATGAGAGATAACAACATAGAAGAACTAAAATGATT
Organism: Phaedon cochleariae; assembly: GCA_918026855.4. Classification (NCBI taxonomy): domain Eukaryota; kingdom Metazoa; phylum Arthropoda; class Insecta; order Coleoptera; family Chrysomelidae; genus Phaedon; species Phaedon cochleariae. The sequence goes on from OU896720.1 coordinate 724,245, forward strand.
CCTCATTATTTTATAGATGAATAATAAATCAGACATAATTCTACGTTGCTCCAAGGTTATAAGTCCAAAAGAGCGTCTGGTTTGGTTAATACTCTCTACAACAAATGAATTGTTCACTCTTAAGTTCAGAAATCTCACAAAATTATTTGATGTGTGCCGAAAGCCCGAAACACATGTCTGCGGTTAACTCATTATGTCGAGGGCTATGTCCAATAATCTCTTCCTAGTCTGCTTGAAACAATTCCCTCAATATTCTTTCCGTTATATGTAGATAGGTATATTCTAAATGTCATCACTCTACCCATTTTTTAACATCCTTTTATTAGCTTCGCCTGTATGTATGTATATGTAACCGACTCCTTTGGACTCGATTTTGACCCACTTTTTTTTCATTTTCTTCATTCTCAATCTATATACATTATATATAACTTGATATACAGGGTGGGTCACGGTGGATGGCCTATTAGAAGTATCTGGAGAACGAAAAAACAGAACATTCACAAAATCAGGATGCTTCGATAATTGAACATTCTCTATTCGTCTGATAGTAGATTGTTTTATTAGGATCAAAAGTGACACTTTGTTTGACAAGCGAATTTTGCATTTGCGAGGCGGAGCGTTTAGCGAAGCCGAGCGAAAGCAAAATTTGCGAGTCACTTTTCAAAATTGACCATTTTCGAAATACACCTTGTAACTCCGAAACGAAGACAGATATCGATATGCGGATTTCACTATTGATTTTTTCATGAGAATCGACATCAGTTTTCTTCCACCTGGTCCGAGAATAGGATTTTTTCTTCAAAAGTGTCCAATTTGGCCCACCCTGTACATAATTCTGATAAAACGAAATGGCGGATCCAAAAAGGCGGACGAGTTTTGTAATTATGAACCAAATCTATTCAACATTTGTATCTGGGGGTTTTCGGGGTCGGAGATTATGATTATTTCGTCAAAATTTGAAAATTCAAGATGGCGGATCGATTATGGCAGACTAGTTTCGTAATTGTGATCAAATTCTATTCAAAACTGGTATCTGGAGATCTGCGGGGTTGGAGATTATGATTCTTTCGTCAAAATTGGAAAATTCAACACGGCGGATCCAATATATTGGACGAGTTTTGTAATTATATGATCCGATTCTATTCAAAATTGGTGTCTAGGGGTTTTCGAGGTCAGAGATTATGATACATTATTAGATTTTTGTGCAAATTTGGAAATTCTTTATATACAGGGTGTCCCAAAATTAGCCTGCCAAACTTCACCAGCCGCTTTGACGACTAAAAATAGAAAGAAAACAATGAACATGAGTCGAGAAATGTCTCTTAAGGAAGCTACGGCCTCCTGAAAGGGAGTTCCTGAAGATGATATTTCTTGAGTATTTCCGAAACTCCATGTGATGAAAATATGCAATTTGGTACAAGAACTGAAAACCATGCCCAATACAGTGAAAATAAAATCATTTCAAAATTTCAATCAGGAGTGTATAATACATGGTGGGACGGGACTACATTAAATATTGCTCCAAATTTTTCGTATGCATATTTTTCGCCAATTTAGTCTCGGATTATAAAAGTTCACACTTCTCTACAGAAAAAAGGTACCCTTGTTTCGTGACGATCAGATGTATTAGCAAGCAATTTAAAAATATTGTTACATCTCAGATATTATGCATATGAGGCGTAGTGGAAATGAAAAAAAAAGCAAAAAAACTTGAAGTAGTTTTTTCATCATCATTTTCCTATTTTTTGCGCTTTTATGAGATTGTTTGGTAAAAAGGAAGTAGCTAATTTTTTTCTAGTCACTATGATTTGAAAATTGGCAACGTTATGCATAAGATGTGAGTGCATCAATATTTTCAAATCGATTTCACTCGAAAATAATACATCTGATCGATGCGGAACAAGAGCACCTTTGTTTGTGAAATGGTGTGGATTTTGATAATCCAAGATTGAATTGTCAAAAAATATGTATACGAAAAAATTTGAGCAATATTCAATGTAGTCCCACCCTGTATTATACACACCTGAAAGAAATTTTGGAATGATTTTATGTTCACCACATTGGGCATGGAAAGTTTAGTCGTTGTACCAAATTGCATCATTTTATCACGAGGGGTTTCGGAAATATCTAGAGAATATAATGATTATGGAAGAGCTGATATTTGCTATGTTGTGTATTTATCAAACACACTCTCATTATTTTATTTTTTACCTCTTTTCAGTTTGGCTATGTATAAAATGGTGTTCTATATGTTTTCTGAACTATATTATTTATTATTTCTTGGTATTTGCATTTTGATCAGCACCTGAACCAAAAACTACTTTCCGAATTTCTTCTGCTGTTCCTCTATTCTCGTGCTTTAGCGGAGTATCATGAAGACTCACATTACCTGTATATCAAGATCCATGTTGAAAAAATGATAACTTTCAGATCTAGGTTACTCTTTTTTCGTGGTATAGGTACAAAACCTTAAAAACATGAAACCAAGAAAATCCGTTCGTATATCTTCCGACTTCCTCTTCGACATTGTAAATACTCGTCTTGTACTGTACGACATCGAATGCACTTTTCAATTAAGCTATCGTCTATTCCGATAACCTTGACTGCTTTTACTTTCCAATAAATCTTATCCACGCCACCATATCCCCTGAGAAACTTGTCCGTTTTTGTTATAGACGAACAAATTTATGGTGATTGTTCTTTTTTTTCCGAGACGATTTACCACACCAGACGGTGTACAGACAATAGCGAGAATATTCCGTACTTTACACTTGTAACAGATTTATCGCACTTGTTTCCTATTATGGCGTCGGTACCGGTACCACACTCTATGGAAGTACGAGCCGGATTGTATTATCTTCTTGTCTTGTAACTCTTTAATCTCTGTTATTTAGATTCGACATTCCGATACACGTTGGTATTGATGCATATTTATCTGTAATGGAAGATAGAACGCCTCTAGGGCGTCAATTGAATTGTTTTAATCGTCTCAATTAGGTCTATTGGCTCGTTTGGAATACTATTAAAAAAACGTTAATTCGAAAATTATCGACCTTTCGGTACTAGGAATTCATGAGCTCCCATTTTGCGGAGGCCGGAGGCTTATTTCGAAATCGAAATTAGAGTTGCCGAATGGAGAGTTCAGTTAGGATGAGAAATTTCAAATAAAAACATCACAAATCACTGATAATTAGACTATGATTTCAAAACATGATAATAGGCGAGTGGACTATTTTTTTTTCAATTCTTAAATATAAACATCACTCAAATACCTTTCAGTTTCATATTTTTCCAGAATTTTTCGGTCGATTTTCAGGTGCTGGAATCATCCATCAATAATGCCACGGTAATTTTCAAACGGATAGAAATTTACCGCGAATAAAAACTGACGTCACGATTTCGTAAGTAGGGGCAGAGCAATGCACAGTTGCCATGTGTTGAAATACGATTGGGAACTTCAGAAATATTAGTTATTCAAACATTCATACATTCCTATTTAGCAACACAAAATCAATTGTCTCAAAATGTTCTGTTATGATTTGTGTCTTATTGCTTATAATCCATTTGTGTAAATAGTAATGGGCTTATATCACAAAAAAAATTATTTCATAATTCGATAGAACTCACTCAAACTAGCTCACCACCGCAAACCGTTTCTTGCTGTGAGCTCCCTACGTTTTATGAAAAATTAATGAAATCCCCGATTTCTCGGACCTCTGAAAACGAGGCGATGATGTGACGTCAAAACCCCAATACTGAAACAAGACTTTTCCAGACAGAAATGAATGATACATGATTTCTGACAGAGTGAATTAGCTCAAGATCACAGTTGAAAGAATGAAAATATCAGTTGCCTCAGTCTCCGTCGGGCGTTTGGTATTTTCTTTTAACTATGGCGAGATGAGGATTCTACGTCATAAGAGGGTCCGTTTTCAGAAGGTACTATTATTTATGTCCAAAAATTAAACATTCCAGTTAATTTTTTGATCGAATTATGTCATCAATCATTATTTATGTATAAAAGGATCATTATAAACATGGTTTGAGTTAAAAGTTCTACTAAGGTGTACACGCCCATTATATTAATTCACACTAGAGGACATTTGAAGCAGTGAACGTGACAACACGACGCGTTCGACTTGTGGGCGTGATCTTGTCCCTTCTCAGCATTCAGCACAATGTTGCCAAGTCTGCAACATTTACATGATATTTTGTTATGGAGTATAAGAAATATTTAGACATGCTGGTTGCTCGAAAAAATCAAGAATGAACTATAATATCATGGGTTCCTCCTATTATGTTTCTTTAAACGGCAGGACTCTTACTTATTTTTGATAACTTATTTATAATTGGTGACTTCAGAACCTTGCTTCGTGAGTGGGAATGAAAGAGTATCTGACCAATAACGAAACAGCATAAAAGCTGACGTCACCATTTATTCGACGTATCGCCAAATGGTGGCCATGACGGTATGTTTGAAATGAGCTCCGAAATTCAATAATTTCGAATAACTCATGCACTCATTATTGACATAGAAAAAGTGTGAGAAGTGTTGCAAAAATCAATATAGATCCCCAACGACACAGTGGAGTAACTGAATGCCAATAAATCATTATCAGTCCACTCGCCCATTATACAGACATATCGACAATGTTTTCAAAAGGGACACATTTGAACTTTATACCTCGCTTCATACTCATCCATCCATACATATGTTGAAAAGGAATATTCTCAGATAAATTATGAACATACAAAATTGGATATATATTTATATAAAGCAATACATTGAGAATTCGCATTCTATATATGTGATGAGAATATTCACTCTTTTTAAGTTGATTCAATAGAAAACAACTACTTTCCTGGCTATATGCCACGACGAACATTGAATTATATCTATTGAACACACACGATAAGAGTTTGAAAATAAAATATAAAAACTTCTGAATATATTGGTAAGTCATATCATTATTCATCATATTATTCATCCTATTTGAAAAAGAATGTCAATTCTCAATTTCGTATTCTTTATTTTTCATGTTCTCCTTTTGAATGTTCATCAGATATAATTGAATGTTCGACGTGGCAAATAGCCAGGAAAGTAGTTGTTTTCTGTTGAATATTCAGAATGATGTGTGCATATACATATCTTTGTCTGAAGGAGAATGCAAATTCTCAATTTCAGAAGTTTTTATATTTTATTTTCAAACTCTTATCGTGTGTGTTCAATAGATATAATTCAATGTTCGTCGTGGCATATAGCCAGGAAAGTGGTTGTTTTCTATTGAATCAACTGAAAAAGAGTAAATATTCTCATCACATAGAGAATGCGAATTCTCAATGTATTGCTTTATATAAATATATATCTATTTTTGTATGTTCATAATTTATCTGAGAATATTCCTTTTCAACACTATCATACCCAATCAGGGGGTTCAAACTTGAATGATGGAAACTTGTGATTTTTATAGACCTCTAATCGCAGATTCGTGAAGAGTCTCAATTTAGAATTTCTTTCCACGCCCTGTATGATGAATGTCAATTTATCATACACCCAAAAGCATACTTATATTATTTATCCCTCTGCCTCATGTTGTACAACTATCCTTTTGAAAATTTAGGGTGGGTTTATCTTTTCAAAGGTTTTCAGATTCTCTATCCACAATAACCACATTGGTTGATGCGGTTTTCTGAAAAAGTGTGGTTTTTTTTCGTACTCCGTTAGTTCTTTCGCGATAAAAAACTTAGTTGAAAAATAATCGAGTTTTTAAGCTTCTAGAAATCAAAACAAATAAAAGGAATTGAAAGATTATTCTGCTGAACAATATTCAATAGGTAGGTATACAGGGTGTAAATTTGAAAACTTCCAATGCGAATATCTCGCGAAAGAAAATAGTTAGAGAAACGCCGTTTGGCGAAAATGCTAAAGAGTTAAGGGGAACTAGAACCACCATATTTCGGTGAAGGGATGAGTCACCCCGTCGGCGCGACACACCCCAACTTTGAAATGTCAAATGGCACTACCTTTTTGTGATACCTCAAATGAACGGTCTCAGTTAGTATAGTATTCACCTGTACAAGACTTTTTTTCCACCCACTACAGGGTGTACGAAAAACATAAAGTCGGGGGTCTAAATTTGAAAACTTTCAATGCGAATATCTCGCTAAATACAAAAGATAGGAAAACGCCGTTTGGCACAAATGCTACAGAGTTAGGGGGAACTAGAACCACCATACTTCAGTAAAGGGATGAGTCACCCCGTCGGCGCGACACACTCCATCTTTGAAATGTCAAATGCTACTACCTCTTTTGTGATACCTCAAATGAACGGTCTCAGTCAGTAGTATTCACCTGTATAAGACTTATTTTCCACCCACTACAGGGTGAACGGGAAACATAAAGTCGAATAAAATAAGATGCAGAATGCCGATAATTCCGAGAGATGTGTTCCAAAATGTTAGAATGGCATTTGAACATCGATTATACTATTGCTTACAACAGAATGGAATGCATTTTGAACATCTGATCAAATAAAATATCCTTTTAACACAATTCATTTTATTTTATTCGACTTCATATTTTTCGTACACCCTGTAGTGGGTGGAAAAAAAGTCTTGTACAGGTGAATACTACTGACTGAGACTGTTTATTTGAGGCATCACAAAGAGGTAGTGCCATTTGACATTTCAAAGTTGGGGTGTGTCGCGCCGACGGGGTGACTCATCCCTTGACCGAAATATGGTGGTTCTAGTTCCCCTTAACCGAGCCCTTAACTCTTTAGCATTTTTGCCAAACGGCGTTTCTCTTACTTTTTTCTTTCGCGAGATATTCGCATTGGAAGTTTTCAAATTTACACCCTGTATACAGCATGATAGCCATTGAAAATTGGCGTCGTAAGACTTGAAGTAGAAAATAGTGAATTGTAATTCTTCAACAAGATCAATAATTCGTTACCGCAAATTACATCTTATTCGTTATTGGTATCCAGGTCTATACCTACATGCTTACTTTCTACGCACCATTTGATTGAGCAATTTATTGTTGAATAAATCATGGTTCAAATATTTCAACATCAGTTGGGAATCACTTTTATAATGGTTTTCCATATATCTGAACTTTAGCAGGACCACCTAAATATTTTCTGGATATTATTGAGAGCTAATTGTTGTAGCACCAATGCTTTTTGCTTCAGACAGAAAATATGGGGTTTGGCTAACAAAATCACTTTGGAAAAAATGATGTATTCAAAGAAAATGTCAACGTCACGATTGCATACATTTAATTATATTGTTTCTACAGCTTTTACTTTTATCTATATAGGATGACATAAATGCAGAGAAATCTTGATGCTATTTTCAACAACCTACTCTACTTAGTGATTTTTTCCTCTTCAATACGTGAAGATACAAAAATTGTATCGAAATCAAGAAATCTGATAGTAATGCTGTGAAATGATATATATACATATATTTTTCATCAAAACGCGATTCAAAGGTAAACGTCCGATAGTGGAAACGATTAGATACATTACACACTTTTCATGTTTCATTGTATTCCGCCATTATCTAATTGCCTCTCAACTTCAACAAACCGTTACCTACTTATTATATCTTTTCGTATACAGAAATTGTAGAATCGAAGTTTTAAAATTCGGGGTGAGTGGTCGTTTTTCTTATCTGATTTGTCTTGCTGGGAAGTAAGTCAATTCATCAATCCTGGTTTTATGGGAAATGACCTTGAAATGTATTCCATATTGGACTAGAGCACTTGAGGTTGTCATTGAAAAATACAAGTCATAATATAATCGCTCACCTCGATTTTTAAAAAAGATCAATTCTACTGAATATACTTGTACTGTTAAAAAAATGTTGATAATTGTCAGTGTAATACTATACTTAACTAATTTAACAACAGGAAGTATTTATTCATATGTAACGAAAATAAATATTTGACTTCTGAACTTCGCTTTTATTATGTCAGTGTTTTATGTTACTCTAATACATTTGATTAATGGCGTTATTATTGAACTCTTAATCATGGACTAATTAAGTAGATGTCGTATGAAAAATTATCATTCACCATCCTAGGCAAGTCGGCTGACAGCTGCTGTGCATCAGGTTCATTCATTCTAGGGGTGTGCGAAAATATCGTAAAATGTGGATATATCGAATGATACAGGATGGTCGAACGCATAATATATAGATATCCGATAGAATTGTGTATTCGATCTCCAGCACTCTCTTTGGAGATAAGAGAAAACAGGGCCGTAATCATGAATATTTATCATTGAAAATGTGTTTGATTAAATGACTCGATGCAATATCATGTTTTGACTTTATACAGGGTGATTCAAGATAATTCGATTCAAATATTTCAAGGACGTATTGTTGGGATCAAAATTGGACTTTTTCTTCATATAAATATATATCGTAAAATGGACTCCATCTGAGCTACAGGCACTGTAAGTTGGGTAAAAAAAACATTATCTGAAATTGTTATCATAATCACGGATCAATTGCGAGTATCCCAGTACTGAACGCCTCTGAAATAACATTCTCAAATGCGTTCCAACATTCGATCACCTTCGTATGCAAGCGTTTAACCCATTGCGTTCGAAAATGATGTTTACGATTTTCTGGCGAACGGTTAGTTGTAAGCAAATAAATAGTAGTGTGTTTGATAATTACACAACATAGAAAATATGAATACCTCCGTAATCAGTATACATTTTATGTTGTATATTTATCAACACACTTTCATTATTTTATTTTCTACTTCTTTTCAGTTTGGCTATCTATAAGACGGTGTTTCTTTAGTTTTTTTATTTCCTATTTTTCAGTTCGACTAATTACGAAAGCGTTTTCTTGTGTTTCCATATTTTTTGGTAAGTATACCCGATTTTGACGAAAGAATCATAATCTCCGACCCCGAAAACCTCCAGATATTAATTTTTAATAGAATCGGATCATGATTACAAAACCCGTCCGCCATATTGTATTCGCCATTTGAATTTTCCACTTCTGACAAGAGCGTCATAATCTCCTACCCCGAAAACCCCCAGATGCCAATTTTGAATGGAATCGGATCATATAATTATAAACTTGTCCACCATATTGGATACGCCATCTTGAATTTTTCAATTTTGACCAAAGAATCGTAATCTCCAACCCCTTAACCCCTGGCGTCAATACTGACTACAATCGGATCATAATTACAAAACACGTCTGCCATATTGGATCTGCCATCTTCAATTTTCAAATTTTGACGAAAGAATAATAATCTCTGACCCCGAAAACCACCACATTAAAATGTTTAATTGATTCGGATCATTATCACAGATACGTCTGCCATATTCGATCCGCCATCTTGAATTTACCAATTTTGATGAAAGAATCATGATCTTCGACCTCGAAAACCTCCAGATTCCAATTTTGAATCGAATCGGGTCATAATTACAACACTCTTATGTCATTTTGGAGCCGCCATTTTGTTTTTTTATCTGAAAAAATTCAAAGATGCATTGCCACCAGAAACATGTACACCTTCCGAATTTCACAGCAATCGGTCCGTTAAAAGTGGGTCAAAATCGATTCCAAAGGAGTCAATTGAATACATGCACACATACTTACATATAGGTGAAGCTAATAAAAAAAAACACCAATGTAACCACGATATTATGATGATAGACATCGGCATCCAATTTAAAGTAGGTACTGTTTCACCTCCATGTATGTCAACTTTTGGTTTTTTATAATATGTATATTTTCACATGCCTTCGCTTGTAGTTACTTCTAAAAACGGCTGAAGATGGACTTTTATAGGTCCGAAACTTGTCCTCTTGATTGATTTACATCAGTAATAAAGGAGTGATGACTTTGAGCTTTCCTTCTTCCTTTTGTTTAGTAAAATAGTGTTAGAATAAAAATGCAAGAGACTGAGGTCTTATATTTTTTATGGCCGACAAGATCATGCTAGTCAAAGTCCGAGTTTCCCTTTTTAAACATAAAATTTGGTTTAATAAAAGTGTCTTAGTCACAATTTCAGATAATTGTTTTTTTGACTAACTTTTACAGTGGCTGTAGCTGGGAGGGGGTGTATTTTAGGACACATGTTAATATGAAGAAAAAGTTTGATTTCCCAACAATATGTCGTCAAAATATTTACATCGAATTTTGAATCACCCTGTATAGGATCTATTCGCATTTCCATTTTCCATTTTCACGACCCATTGTGACAAATTCTTAAAACTGATTGAGCTCACAGGTTAAGCTGCAGTTTTGTACAGGATCTCACCTGAATTCTACTATCCTGAATGCGTATTTTTCTACGGCTATAACACAAGATTGCTCTCGTTTTACTGTGTTCCGTATCTAATATCACAATGACTCCATTATGTGTATTATTTCAAAAAAATCTCATCGCTCTTGAAATGTCAAATGTGAAGCAATGACAGCTCTATCTAATAGATGAGCATTTCTTGATAGGAAATCATATGGCTACAAGACGAAGAAATCGGAAATGCCGCTGTTATTATAGCCGTAGAAAAATTATAGTTTATAACTTGCTCGGAATGCTGATTTCCTACTCGAATGATTGCAGCATTCGCCTATGGTTTATGCTGCAAACTTCATTCTCGTAGGAAATCACTATCATTCCGTGCTCGTTAAAAAATATACTATTTCGTTCCTCATATTGCCTTATGACGTCTTGGTGACCAGCCGAGTTCACTTTTCGCAATACGCATCCTGAATTAATTAAATTAATTTTCGAATTCTTGTTTCATTTGCATTCATCAAATGAGTTTCTTTACCCTTATATACGTACGGTATAGTTCAATGTATGAAACAATTTTTTTTTGCATTCGAAATAATTAGTCTTTATAATGTTATTTTTATCAACTCTTCCCTATAGGCTCACAATAGTGGTTTTAGTGGTAACTATAATCTTGTTTAATTGGCTTTGAACTACTTTATGGCCGGAAATAGACTTTCTTTATTGCTACATTTCGAAAATTAGTCGAATTCTCCAGTTATAGATTTATGAGAGAGACATAATAGATGAGACATTTTTTTCAGTATAGCTGTCGCAATAAGATATATTATGTCGAGACACCTTGAGGAATAAAGAAGTTGTTGGAGATCCACTGGTTCAGTTCATTGTACCAGTATATCACCTGACGAAGCTACTGTGTTAGCGAAACATGTTGTGTGTTTAAGAATTTTGTGGAAATCTTATCGTTTGTGAAGTTTTTACAGTAATACATCGTGGGTCATCTCACGTAATGACGTATCTCATAAAAATCGGAATCTGAGATACCTCGTCAAGTGATTTATATTCTTGTACTTCATGATCTCACAAAGTGGCGTAACTCAATATTCAATGGTTTTCGTGCAATTGAAAATCTAATACCCAGCCTATCTCAAATTATCGGACTACCGAATCTCACGAAGTGACTTAACTATAGGAGTTACGTCAGTACGTGAGATATATTTTCATTATGTGTTGAAAATGTCGAAAGTGACGTATCTCACATAGGGTTTGTCGCGGAAATCAAAATATCTTGGGTGACGTATATCAAGGTACTGAAAGGAGGATTGTACAAGTGGAATGAATTTCTGTGTTCTTATCAATAAAAATGAATATTCAGATCTGTTATTCATTTGAATTCACTCGATATCTATGGGTGTATCTGAGGCTCCATTAACAAACATGATCTCACGTAGTGACGTATCTCATAACTCTTTTTTTTTCTTTTTTGGGAATGCTTTTTCGAAATCTCACCATATCATGACAACTAGTTCCAGTTCATCCACTGATAAATGAAAAAATAATGATCTTTCATGAACAACCCTCTGAAATATGAGCTAATCAAGATGTTGAAAATCTTTGAACTGCTCTGCTGTGAAATTAGGAAAACTGAGATACGTCACTACGTGAGATGACCGTCGACATGATTCTATGCAACTGCATGCAACCAACGAAATACGTATAAGCCTTGATTATGTACTAGTGTGAATACTCAATGGTATAAGTGATATTGGTTGTAGATGTGTCCAGTCCAATAGGATGTATGAATTTCTATTAACCCTCCAGAAGTGGCGCCAAGTCTGAGAGACCCGACGCATCTATAATCATTCTTCAATTGTCGACGATCAAAGTCAAATCTTCGTATTCCTAGGTACCTTCATATTTTGGTCACTAGTATCTCTACGTAAGGTTGGGGATGTGTATGTGTCGTTCCAAAGGATATATTGGACAAAAAGTCTGATAGACTAGGCGCCACCTTTGATGATATTTTTTTTGTTGGTGACAGTGGACGGCATTTGTTATCAATTGCGTGAGTTATTTCTTATCATGAAAAATTATCAGTTGGTTTTCACTGTTGAAATTTATAGAAATGAGTTACGAGAGGAAACAAGTGAGATTGCATCATAATATATGTGAACTATCGATAAATTTGATGAATGAACATATACAACCTTGTTTACTGGATGAGAAGGTGAAACTATATTCTTTTGGTGATATTGATGCACCAGGACCACCACCAACCATAACCAACCAAGTTTTTCTAGGATCACGAAAGAGGGTTTTTTTGCACATGAGACTCGAAAACCATATTTTACTGTGAAAAGTGTAAAAAAAATTAACGCCTTTCTCACTTCAGAGCTTGGTGCCCAGCTAGCCTGAATTCACTGAAAAATCACTGAATGATGAGATTTCATTATATGTTTATCGATTTCTGTACGTGGAATTTTTCAACTTTTTGATTTTTTCTTGTGGCAGTGAAATTAATCGATATCAGCATAAATACACATATTAGCTTTTTTAACGAATCCGATGATTATTTTGAGTAATACGTTCCGTTGCACAATAAGAAGCTTATTTTGAATCATCTCTCATCTTTATTCATCAGCCAGAATACTTGGAATTTTCACTTTTTCGAAAAGTTTGTGAGACCCGGCGCCACCTTTCGTTTTAACAAATAGGGCGCCACTTCCGTAGGGTTAAAATGGCTAGAGATTTGTGAAGAAGAAGTTTTCATCTGACGTAGAAGATAAATCTCTCGATTCGCTGAGGTATCAAAGTTTTCGATTTCTCAGTTTTGTATCCATATTCTGATCGCATAATTTTTGCTCACTTTGTTTAGCATTGAATAAATTGCCCACAAAGGGAAAATATGCAAGTACCTACAACATTCTCTTCGATTTCACTTCCATCTACATTTCGCATACATTTTTAATGAAGAATTCTGATACAAACAGAAACTGTTTGAATAATTCTGATTGTCACCGATTGCAACAAAATTCGAAAATGACAGTTGACAGTTCCTACCATTGACAGGCTGGACAGGACAAGACAGGACAGGGTAGGACAGGAAAAACTGTGCTGCAATGGTAATGTGTTAGGTATTTGTTTAGGAAGTTGTGTTGCCATGGTAAAGTGTTTAATTTTTTGAATAAATCACAGATTGTAAATCCGCGATTAATCGATCATTCAGCGTAGTACATATCCGTACGATAAATAATGCCATTTAAGTTATGTGAGTAGAAATAGTATATTGTTTAACGAGCACGAAATCATCGTTCCGTGCAAGTTATACAATATAATTTTCCTACTACGGCTATAATAGATAACAGCGAAATTTTTCGATTTCTTCGTCTTGTAGCCATCTGATTTCCTGCCAAGTAATGCTCATCTATTAGACAGAGCGGTCATTGCTTCACATTTGGCATTCCATGAGCGATTAATTTTTTTCGAAATAATAACACAATTGAGTCATTGTGATATCAGAAACGGAAATAATATTGATGACATACAAAGTCAAAGTACCTCATTGACGTATGGAACACAGTAAAACAAGAGCAATTTTGTGTTATAGCCGTAGAAAATAGTATATTGTGCAACAAGTGGGAAAAGTTCAGCTTTTCTCACGAGTGTGAAAGTTTGTGGCACGAGCCTGGAGGGCGAGTGATGCAAACACACGAAGGAGAAAAGTACTTTTCCCCACATGTTGCACACTATACGTTTTCTACAACTGCACTTATTCAAAGAATCCAAAGTAATGTGAATATTGGTATTCATTTTATAATGTGGCACTATGCCACATTGAATATTGTGACCGAAGAGTAGTTGCCTTTCCTAGATCCTCAAAGTATTTCAGAAAAGTACACTTTCCGAAAAAGATTTTATTTCTGTATTATTTTAGATTCCATACATTTTTTGTATATGCCAATTCATACTTTTTTCTTGAAATTTCCGTAAACAAATCCAACTTTCGCAGCTTTTTCCATTATCTCTGTCTCTGGTGGTGTATTTACAAAAAATGAATGGTTGGAATAATATTTGATGGAAAATGCGATTTCTATCAAAAGCACTAATGAGAACTACCCTAAAGAATTTAAAAAAACTTCTTCTGACAGTTGTGACAACTATTCAAAGCTGAACAGCAGCCAATTCAGTTGAGCAATACATGGTTTTGAAACTAAGTAGGTAAGCTATGAGAAATGCGCTACTTTTCATAGCAGTAGTAGAAAAACAATATTTTGACTCATAGATGAAAAACCCAAAGTCATCTCCACAACTTTTATTGAAATGATCAAAGATCATCAATGGTACATGTTTCGGGCTTATATAAGCCCATCATCAGCCGATAAAATAGTTCAAAGTTCTAGAAAAAACCGGTATTGACTTAGGATATAATGCAATGATTGATTACTTACATGGAAGTGAAAAATGTTGAAATTCAAATAACGTGGACAATAACAGAGCAAACAAAGGCAACTGTAACAGTAACAGTAAAGGAAGTTCAGAATCGGAAAACTTACTGTTAATGTAAAATTGTGTTTTTATAAAAAAAAATTATACTTTAACAAAATATATTATACTTTTTTATAAAAACACAATTTTACATTAACAGTAAGTTTTCCGATTCTGAACTTCCTTCACATATCTATTTAACTGTTTGTATTCCAGATCATGGAGCAGTTGCCTTTGTTTGCTCTGTTATTGTCCACGTTATTTGAATTTCAACTTTTTTCACTTCCATGTAAGTAATCAATCATTGCATTTATATCCTAAGTCAATACCGATTTTTTCTAGAACTCTGAACTATTTTATCGGCTGATGATGGGCTTATATAAGCCCGAAACATGTACCATCGATGATCTTTGATCATTTCAATAAAAGTTGTGGAGATGACTTTGAGTTTTTCATCTATGAACTACACCACTCCACTTTGAGTTACCATGGACTTCTTCCAAAGATTAATATTTTGACTGTTCCAATTTAATATTTTTATGTTGAACGGTTGAAGAGTTAGCTAGGGGTAATGACATTGTAGACGTGCACTGTGTAACCGTTTATGAAGCACGAGATAATGACGTCATTTGCGGGATTCCGCGATCAATGTTCAAACAAACTCGCACTTTTAATCAAACCAACATCAAACACGATACGGATGGCTTGATACTAATATAACTAATACAATATACAAATGATTCAGGAGATCTGAATTAGAAAATTGGCAAGGCTACGTGAGCACTGTCCCGTCCCGTTTTGCATAATCGAGAATCGAGCGACAGCCATTGCCATAGAGGGAACGATTTATGGTGTCTAATGATCTGTCGCGAATTGTAGTGTGTACAAATTACTGGCTGCTTCTTGATTACGCATAATAAATACATTCATTCAGTGTCGATAAATGATCTAGTTTTCTTTCTTAAACTCATGTAAATTGTTCTCTTTTTCTGCTTGATTAAATGCGTGGGCTGCCAAGGGCGTATAGGTAGTTCCACAAGGATCCATTTTGGCACCAACATATTGTCTATTCCACAGGGTGTCCCGAAATTACATAGAAAGATTTCAACCATATTATCATGGGTCCAAAGATGCCCCTCTGGGAGTTTATAGCCATCCAGAGGAGAGTCTGATATGATGATTTTAGTTGAATATTTTCGTTACTTTGAATGCCCGATTTGGAAAACTTGAGAATTTTCCGAAATTTTGATCAGGGGCGTAGGAAATAGGTGGGACTAGTGGCACTATTTCTCCAACTTTTATGTTTATGCAATTTTCGGCAGTTTGACATGAAAATATTGGCCACGTTTATACCGTGTCTTGGTTAGCTGACTAATGACTATATTTCAACTAAATTCTCTTGGTCACTATGGTATAAACTGTACACTTGGTAAATCTATCAGCTTGGTTTGGTACCGAAATTTGTTGCGTACCTACCAGACTAAAATAGTATGTTGACCAAGAACACTTTGGTCTACTTTTATGTATAGCCTTATTGACTTGAGTTGAGTGCAAGTGTCAGTTGTTTTATGATTCCTCAAAACAATATTTCAATAAATTTCAGCTAATTTTGAATGTTGCTGAAAGGTAACATTCATTATTCACGTATTCAAGTGGAATTCCACAACCTAACCTCGAAATAATAATCAAATCAAAACAAAGTTAGTGACGTTTCTTTTCTTCGATGGATGACAAATTGATATTCATCATACAGGACGTGGAAAGAAATTCTGAATCGAAGAAAACCTTATCACGAATCTGTCTATAAAAATAACAAGTCTCCATCATTCAATTTTGAACCGCTTGATTGGGTGAAAGCATTGAAGAGGAATATTCTCAGATATATTATGAACATGAAAAAATGTAAGAATGGATATACATATAAAGAAATACATTGAGAATTCGCATTATCTATGTGATGAAAATATCAATTCTTTCTCGGTTTATTCAACAGAGAACAACTACTTTCCTGGCTATATGCCACGACGAACATTGAATTATATCTATTGAACACACCTCGGAACACACACGGTAAGAATTTGAAAACTAAATCTTCTGAAGTTGAAAATTTGCATTCTCCTTCAGATGAAAATATGTATTTGCACATTCTCAATATTTAACAGAAAACAACTACTTTCCTGGCTATTTGCCACGTCGAACATTGAATTATATGTTATATATGTTGAACATCGAAAAAGAGAGCATGAAGAGATTAAAATCTTTTGAAATTGAGAATCGACAATCTCTCAAATCTGATGATAAATAATATGATGTATTATGATATAAAAATATAACTCACCAATATGTTTACTATTGAAATGAGAATTGGAATGTATAGGAGAAGTTAATTTGTATAAACTCTGATCTTGATGAGTTTGGAAAGTTTGGAAAAAGAAATCATTCGCATCAGTGATGTGGGAATTATACGGACGGCAATTATACCCAAATACTGCCTGTTTCAGAATACTGTTGCCCATATTGAGTTCAACACTCAAATACATATACGTTGATGCTCTTGGATTGCATCCATTCAGCTGGTAGGTGATGCGACACTCACTAATTTCTGCATGCAAGAACACTTCTTCATAGATTTTTCCACGGAAAATGTTCTTCAGAAAGCTATGTCATCATTCCATCACTATAGAAATATCAGTCAGCACAATCTTTTGTCGTCGATCTTTGGAACTTTCTGCCTAGGGAAGTGTTCTCGAGAACTTATTACCTCTAGAAGTTCAAAAATCTATTTCTTACCTTTTTTCCATATCTTTCCCAAGTACACGATGAGGAGTTGAACATAATAGGGATTTCCTTTCGTGCGATCCATATGATGAAAAGGCTCATGGATTATAGAGAATTATTTCATTTCAATAGTCGCTTGGCATTCTCATAGTTATTTCCTTCGATACTCTCGTGTTTCAGTATTCTACTGATGATTATTCCACTCTTCTTCTCGAGAACCAATCAGAATCGACCATTCTCACGGTTTCCCCTGTATTTCAGCGATATTTTTTGTTTACTAAAACCTATCGTACTTGCTCTACCAATACAGAAGCTGAATTGACCCACATGTGACCAACCAAGCTCGTTCTTGAGCAATATTTTTGACGTTCAAAACGTCAATTATGTTGGAAGCCAGAATGATGGATGCAGTCGGCGCAACTCTCGCGAGGCGCTCGTTTATTTTCTCAGTCATGAAATAGTCATATTGGAATGCAACTGCTCGTGATACTATGTTGCCTGAAAATATCCGTCGAATGACATACTCCAGCTTGCTGCTTTTATTTCGCTCATGACATTGTTCGAAAACTTCTCGCGAAATTATTATGCAACAAGCTGTCGTATAGTCGGGGCTAAATTCCAAAAAAAGCCCTCCGTTACAATCCTAGAAGCATTTCATGTAACAATTGGATGATTGCTGTTAACCCCCTATTTTGACCCCGCTGAATCCGAAAATACCGTTTATCAAGTAAAAATTCCAACCGGAAGTGAGATATTCAAGATGGCGTCCAGAATACCCCTGAAATCAAATTATTTTCTACTTTCGGTCAGCTATACGATTGAGGTGTCGATGTCTATGTTTTCGGGGGTGTAGAATACGATGAGACACTCAAAAAATGATTTGGAGCTTTGAAAGTTCATCGAATGATCAAATTTTGACGAAATGGGCCAAAATTCCAAAGAACTTGTGAAAACGTGTTGTATAATGTACATGCTTGCATACTTTTTCGAGGGTGCTCGATACGTTTATGAGCCAAAAAAGCATTTGAACATTGTCCAAGCCTTCATTTCTTATATTTTGAAAAAAAAAAGTTCACTATTAGTAGTCTTCCTCATCTTTTCTGCTCCATTCGGCTCCCTGCAGCCACACTGCTTCGTGCCGCAGTGGCCGCAGAGCCCCATGCAGCCACAAGCTCCAAATTCGGGACATGACTTGGGAATAGGTAGCAAAGTCATCAAGATTGGGACTTACCGTCCATCACCAATTTTCCAGCCGCAATTAATCGGGTCTGGTGAATCAAGATACTGATCATAGGCGTTAAACCACACACTAGTACCTAAAAAGAAAACAGACTAAAATTAAAATCCCTCGATTTTTTCTATTTTCTTTTTCTTCTTGTTAATTTTATCTGGAAGTGGCACCGAAGAATGTGTTGATGGATGGCATCAGTGGTAGATGGCAAAAATCATTCGCACTGTCCCAAAAATTGCAACACGGGCTGCGTCTGCCGTTGTAATGTCCGGTCCAACTTGAAATAAAAATGATATTAGTATAAAAACGGCTAACAGTTCTAATTCACCATGTGTCTTAGAAAAGGGACGCAACAAACCTTGTATAAAGCTGGCACCACAAACTGTTCAACCAAACGGAGATCCTCGGGGGCTATATCAGGAGTCTTTCCAAGCTGACTGAGGAGTTTACAGTAGTTTTCTTCAGTGTACTGCTTCCACCGTCCTGTTTTTGTGGCAGACCCTCATCAAGATTTAGTATCACATTCGGTGATTGCGTGGAAATCCATCAAGTTTTTGATCTGTTGTGATGTGAGCTTTTCTACATAGTTCATGAATTGGAATATACTTTCTATCTCGGGAAGTACCACACATCACCCAGCATTCCTTGCATTTCATTTTTTCAAAGTGATAGATGAATAATGAAATCACACTAGTGTCGTTAACAGAAACAACAACAGCCTCTCTTTCGGTTTTTACGCATGGAGTATATTCCAATTCACGAACTATGTAAGAAACTTGCACCACAACAGATAAAAAACCTGATGGCTTTCCACGCAATCACTGGATGTGATACTACATTTAAGTTAGCGTCAGTCACAAAAACAGAACGGTGGAAGCAAGTACATAGAAGAAAACTACTGTAAACTCCTCAGTCAGCTTGTAAAAACTCCCGATCTAGCCCCCGATGATCTCCGTTTGGTTGAACAGTTTGTGGTGCAAGCTTTATACAAGGTTTGTTGCGTCCCTTTTCTGAGACACATGGTGAATAAGGACTATTAGCCGTTTCGATACTACTACCATTTTTATTTTGAGTTGGACCGGACATTACAACGGCAGACGCAGCCCATGTTGCAATTTTTTGGACAGTGCGAATGCTTTTCGCCATCTACCACTGATGCCCTCCGTCAACACATTCTCCGGCGCTACTTCCAGGAAAAAGAAAATTGAACAAATGTTAATGTTATGTTCAGATACTAGTGTGGATTAAGGCCCATGATCAGTATCCTGATTTATAAGACCCGAATAATTACGGCTGGAAAATTGTTGATGGACGATATGTCCCAATCCTGATGACTTTGCCACCTATTCCCAATTAATTTTCCGAATTTGGAACTCGTGGCTGCAAGAGGCTCTCTCAAAATACGAGAAATGAAGGCTTGGACAATGTTCAAATGCTTTTTTGGCTCATAAACTTATTGAGCACCCTCGAAAGCGTATGCAAGCATATACATTATGCAACACGTTTTCACAAGTTCTTTGGAATTTTGGTCTATTTCGTCAAAATTTGATCATTCGATGAACTTTCAATGCTCCAAATCAGTTTTTGAGTGTCTCATCGTATTTTACACCCCCGAAAACATAGACATCGACACCTCAATCGTATAGCTGACCGAAAGTAGAAAATAATTAGATTTTAGGGGTATTTCGGACGCCATCTTGAATATCTCACTTCCGGTTGGAATTTCGACTTGATAAACGGTATTTTCGGATTCAGCGGGGTCGAAATAGGGGGTTAACGTCATTTATCCAATTGTTACATGAAATGCTTCTACGATTTGGCTTTTCGCAAAACAAGCCCCGACTAGTATCAATCGCCGAATATTTCCGGCAAAATAGTATCACTTGTGATATTACATATATGACTTTTCCACTCTTGGTCTCTAGAATCAATCAGAATCGGCCATTTGCACGGTATCTTCTGTATTACAGCGATATTTATTTGTTTACTAAATTTTATCGGACTTGCTTTACCAATACCGAAGACGAATTGACCACACGTGACCCTCGTTTTTCAGCGATAAAATTTTGGACGGTTAAAACGTCAATTCTGTTGGAAGCCAGAATCATGGATGCAGTGTGCGCAACTTTCGCAAGCCACTCGTTTATTGTCTCAATTTATAGAATACTCATACGAATACAACTCGTGATACTATTTTTCCTGGAAATATTATCACTTGTGTTATTACATATGAGAGAATATCTAAAAATCCGTTTTATTTGTTTCGTATCACTTCCTCCCAGAAAAATGAAATACCTACGCCCTTGTAGTATGCTCTCCATTCATAGCAGGCGTGGTATCACTAGACCATCAAGACCACACGCATGCAAGCACTACTAAATAACATGAGGAATTAACACTATCCCATCCTGATATCGCTGTTGAAGAAATACTAATTCTTTCCGTGCTTTCATCAGCTATTTAAGTGTTCAAGCTTAAAATATGGCAAAGTTCAGCCAAGAAATGGAAGTAACTAACTTTGAACTGTCTCTGTTCTTACCAGTTTTGCAAATGGAATCATTTTCGAATAACTCAATAATTGTTGTCTATGTGAAAAACTATTAGAGATTAATTATTTTGCTCTTGCTAGCTACACAGTGATGCATTTATAGTATAACCAACGTAGGTGATTGATCCATAACTTACAGTGGAGGTGATATAAATCAGGAGGGGTGAAAGAACTTACAGTCACAACTCCACCACATAAACAATTTAATAATGACCAACATCAGTCATGAACATAAGAACATGTTTCGAAGGATTAATCCGTCATCATCAGCAAATTTATAAAAAGAAAGTCAGTAAGAAGAAACAACGCTTATGTTAGTTTTTGAGTATTGATTGAAAATCTAAATGTACCTACCATTATTGGTGGAAGAAGATTAAACATGAAAAAACTATTTTTAACCGCGCATACTGCGGGCGAGTAACTGTTAGGAAACATACATGATAACAGCTCTACAAGAGCTAATTTTGAGAAAGATTTTTTTGAGTCCATATTATCAATGACAAACACTCTTTTGATCCGAATTCTAACATAGAGATTTTACATATCTGTGACAAAGGAAAAAAACTGAACCTCCTTGAAACCCTGGAAATTAATGAAGCTGTCAAAAACTGTAACCTCAAGTGCCTCAATGAATTCGATAGTCATAAATTATTCAACTCCTTATTATTTCAACTACAATTTTGTTCTGTGTTCTATGTCACTTCGAATCAAAACATTCCTTGGTTTTGACTTGACTATGGTGTCATTTTGATGTTGTGTTTTGTCCTCAGCGTCATTGTTGTCAATAATTGTCATTTTTCGATTGTCATTTGTGATTTGTCAACCTAATTCAACAAGTTCAGGCCCACATGTTGGTTCAATTTATTATTTGATTCATATTAAATTATTTCTGAAAACTGAGCTCTTATAGAGCTGTTATCATTTATATTCCCTAACAGTTACTCACCCGCAGTATGCGCGGTTAAAAATAATTTTTTCATGTTTTTTAAGTAATCTTTTTCCACCAATAATGGTAGGTACATTTAGATTTTTAAACAATACATGAAAACTAACATAAGCGTTATTTCTTCTTACAGATTTTCGTTTTATAAATTTGCTGATGATGAAGGATTAATCCTTCGAAACATATCCTTATGTCCATGACAGTTGGTCATTATTAGATTGTTTATGTGGTGGAGTTGTTACTGTAAGTTCTTTCACCCCTCCTCATTTATAGTATATTACATAACAAGAGTTGTAAAACGCATATTACTCACGAAGTAACTCCACAAGTACGTGATAGCTTCACGACTCGACACGTGTACTATACTTTTTCTACGACTACTCTATACTTCGTTAAGGGTAGTACGGATATTGTGTTAAGACACAAATATCGAGAATCGAATCCCGTCACTTTATAAACTAACTGCATCAAAAGGTATCAATTTGAACTAAAATAAATCTTTTTCCATATGTTAACAACCTTATTAATAACAAAAAAACACATTCGATAAACATATTGAATCATTATGATGGTTATTTGTGGTCAGGCGTGCAGTTGTTGAAAGTAACAGAATATTGAGTAATAATTGTAAATGATTTTGTATCTTCCACGTGAGACTCAACGGGTAGCAACTCATTTGTTGCTAGTTTTGCTCTTTCCAGGATTTCTCGTGGTGTAGAAATAATATCATCGTATCGCTAGACATTTTTCAACTGAAATTGAGAAATATCAACCAAAAATAATCATTTTCAAAAAATATTGCTTGCCTGCTTTCGGTTCCGATTGATAAGTATACCTACTTAGCTACTGACATTAACTGAAATTGACACATCGCCTAAGCAACAAAGAGAAGCTTACTGACACTGTTTGTTGTACAATATCCATGTAATACAACCCATAAATATAATAATGAACTTCTATAGGACCTATATAAAAACATGTTTCTATCACACAGGGGGTTCACCCCCTCCCCCCCAATCTTTCAACTGCAAATTTGAGCTTTCTGACTGATGGGTAGAGAAATTGAAGCTGAAAGTGGAAAAAACTAAATTCCGGATTTCAACTTTTGGGTGTGTGATAAATTGATATTCATCATACAGGGCGTGGAAAGAAAATTCTGAATTGATACTCTATCACGAATCTGCGATTAGAGGTTTATAAAAATCACAAATTTCCATCGTTCAAGTTTGAACCCCCTGATTGGGTATGAAAGTGTTGAAAAGGAATATTCTCAGATAAATTATGGACATACAAAAATGGAAATATATTAATATGAAGCAATACATTGAGAATTCGCATTCTCTATGTGATGAGAATATCTACTCTTTTTCAGTTTATTCAATAGAAAACAAATACTTTCCTGGCTATATGCCACGACGAACATTGAATTATATCTATTGAACACACACGATAAGAGTTTGAAAATAAAATATAAAAACTTCTGAAATTGAGAATTTGCATTCTCCTTCAGACAAAAATATGTATATGCTCACATCATTCTGAATATTCAACAGAAAACAACTACTTTCCTGGCTATTTGCCACGTCGAACATTGAATTATATCTGAAGAACATTCAAGAGGAGAACATGAAAAATGAAAAAATAAAATCCTCCGACATTGCGAATTGACATTCTTCTTCAAACCGGATGAATAATATAATGTATAATGATATAGAAATATAACTTACCAATATATTCAGCATTGAAATGGAAATTGGAATGTATAGGAGAAGTATACTGGCATAAACTCTGATCTTGATGAGCTTGAAAACTTCCAAAAATAATCATTCATATCAGTGATATGGGAAATATTATCTCTCACACACTGGTTATATGACTTTATTGCAATGAAACCATTTCGGATTCCTAAATCCTCATCAGTAACCATGATGTCCAATTATTCTTACAGTCATTCTTCATGATATACACAATTTTCATCTCTCTATAATACAACTAAAACCGAGTAAAACTATAACAAAATGACATCTGAGAAATTTGTTGACATTCTATTCCTGTCATTTGGACGTTTTTGCTTTTGGGTGTATGATAAATTGACATTCATCATGCAGGGCGTGGAAAGAAAATTCTGAATTGAGACTCTATCACGAATCTGCGATTAGAGGTTTATAAAAATCACAAATTTCCATCGTTCAAGTTTGAACCCCCTGATTGGGTATGAAAGTTTTGAAAAGGAATATTCTCAGATATAATGAATATAATTCAATGTTCGTCGTGGCATATAGCCAGGAAAGTAGTTGTTTTCTATTGAATAAACTGAAAAAGAGTAGATATTCTCATCACATAGAGAATGCGAATTCTCAATGTATTGCTTCATATATCCATTTTTGTATGTCCATAATTTATCTGAGAATATTCCTTTTCAACAATCCGAATTTCAAGTTGGGAATATCATTTTTAAACTCGAAAAATGAAATTCCCAGTTCCAGGTTTTCAACCTGAAAATGAAATAGTCTATAGTTTGTACAAACCCAGTATTTCCAACTGCATACTCTGAATTTACGTCTCGTAGCTGATAGAAATAGTAATATGTTTTACTAGGCAGAAAAGAACAAGGCGTATTTTGTCATGTGAAATATATAATGTTTTCTCCAAATTCGTTCCAATTTCAGGCAAAGTCCATGCAAATAATCCATAACTTCATGTTCACCCAAAATCATTGTCCATTTTAATTTCTAATTTGATTCAAATTATTACTTGTAACGTTGCATAGCAACAAACTTTTTCTGTCGTACGTCTTTTCTGCCAGTTAAGTCATCAAAAAGCTAAAATCAGAATTTCGAAATTTCCTACTGATGAGGAAATATATTGTAAATAAATGACAAGAGAACACAATACCAAATCGACCACTTCAGCAAGTTGTATGGATGAAAAAACTTATCGCTTCTTCACTTATATGTCGAAAAATTTGTTCACCTCGAAATCTGTCTGCTGGTCAAGTGATATGAGCAACAAAATTTTGCAAGATCGGACTAGTAAGTGTTAGGTCAGTTCGCCGTACCGTATAAATGCAACTAGGGTGATCAATTCGTATTATTCATTTTTTGTCCAAAACGAAAATTGGAATATTTGAAAATGAGTTGGCAAAAATCAATTACTGCTTCCCGCAACAAATTTTCTCTCGGTTCGTCCCTGTCATCGAATGATCTTTCTATACCTATCAAGGCATTTATATTGGGTTTTCTATGGGGGTGGCTGAACTTTTCGGAGAAGGTCATTGAACATTCAAACATAAATCCGACCATTTTGGAAGATATAGGTATAGCTAGCTCATTATTATTGTTCATCCTGTACAAATATTCTATATACACTTACTTGAATAGATTGAAACCATAAAGTCTTCTCTGTCTTCAGGTATTAGCATACTAAACCTCGAGGGTGATACAATAGACAATACCTCATTACTCATAATGTATATCGGTTCAGCTATCGTCAGAATCACCCATAGTTCTTTGATTTAGGAGGTAGGTATACCAGGTGTACCAGAGATTTCACACCAGCAGACATCTGGGTTACCTAACACTCAAAAAATGTGGAATATTCACGGGATCAAAGCTCTCCAAAAAAACTACTAGAAACCACACCAAAGTTTGGTTTTTCAAATTGAACCCGCTCCTTGTTTCTTATTTCTCAATAGCTCTCCGGCCCGGCTTCGCCATTCATTCATTCATTCATTCATTCATTCATTCATTCATTCATTCATTCATTCATTCATTCATTCATTCATTCATTCATTCATTCATTCATTCATTCATTCATTCATTCATTCATTCATTCATTCATTCATTCATTCATTCATTCATTCATTCATTCATTCATTCATTCATTCATTCATTCATTCATTCATTCATTCATTCATTCATTCATTCATTCATTCATTCATTCATTCATTCATTCATTCATTCATTCATTCATTCATTCATTCATTCATTCATTCATTCATTCATTCATTCATTCATTCATTCATTCATTCATTCATTCATTCATTCATTCATTCATTCATTCATTCATTCATTCATTCATTCATTCATTCATTCATTCATTCATTCATTCATTCATTCATTCATTCATTCATTCATTCATTCATTCATTCATTCATTCATTCATTCATTCATTCATTCATTCATTCATTCATTCATTCATTCATTCATTCATTCATTCATTCATTCATTCATTCATTCATTCATTCATTCATTCATTCATTCATTCATTCATTCATTCATTCATTCATTCATTCATTCATTCATTCATTCATTCATTCATTCATTCATTCATTCATTCATTCATTCATTCATTCATTCATTCATTCATTCATTCATTCATTCATTCATTCATTCATTCATTCATTCATTCATTCATTCATTCATTAAAAAAGGAGACATTTTGTTGCAGTTGACGTACCGATTGTATTTTCAAATCATCCAGGAAACCATCCAGCCGTTTAGAAGTTATGTGAAAAAAATAAGTTTACGGAAGGATAATTATTACTGCCCGTTCTCCTATTGCCCGTTTCCCCGTATGGCATGAAGCATTTTTCTGCAGTAAAAAGTAGCCTATGATCATCTATCTCTGATGTCGGCTTCTAATGGTGAAACAATTTTTCAAATCGGTCCAGTAGTTTCGGAGCCTATTCAATACAAACAAACAGACAAACAAGCAGAAAAACAAGTCATTCTTTTTTTTAATATAAGTATTGAGTATAATAGAAGTATAGATAAAACATTTCATTCTCAATTCATTGATATATATACCTATCGGACGAGATATTTTGCAAGAAATTCATGCCCTATGATTTCGAATAATTCCATAAATGTTAATAAAAAGCCTTTTATATCGCCAATTCAGAATACGTGCATATAGTGTATACATAAAGGAAGCAGATTTTTCGAGGAATAACCGGGTAATAACAGTCTGACGAGCCTGCCAAATCATTATTTCACTCTTCTTTATTCTGACTATAGTGCTATATCGAAATTACATAGAAAGATTTAAACTGCAGATTCTAGGAACGAATACAGAAAGAAAGTTAACATACACACGGCTCCAGAAATGGCCCCCTAGGGGGTTATAGCCATCTGAAGGAGAGCCCGAGATAAAGGTTTCAAGTAACTATTTTCGAAACCCTTTGTGATAAAATAACCAAATTCCGTACATGTTCCTGACTTTCATATATGATCATTTAAAAAACGTTAGGAATAATTCAAAATTTTGATCAGAGGCGTGGGGAAATAGAAGAGACTAGAAGCACTTTTTCCCATAAGTTTCATGTCTGGCCAGAAAATATGAAAATTTCAACATTTTCACTCGAAATTGGTATTTCTGTCTAGATTTTTTGACACAAAGGTGATTTGGAGAGCTTTCGATCCCATCAATTCCATTTTTTTATATAATATATTTTGTGTGTGAGATAATGCAGATATCTGCCCTCCTTAAAGCTCTGGAGGTCCCTGTATATATAGAAAGATTTTTACCATAGATTTTAACAAAAATACTAGAAAAAGTTCAAATAAACATTGGTCCAGAAAAGACCCCCTGGGGGGTCAAAGCCAACTGAATGTGAGTTTTTTGTAAATATTTATGAAACCCTTTGTGATGAAATGACCAAATTTTCTTCATGTAGGTACCTAACTTTGTATGCCCCATTTGAAAATGTTGAGAATACTTCTTATTTTTGCAATTTTTGGCAGTTTGACCAGGAAATATGAAAATATAATCATTTGTACCTAAAAATGGTACTCTTGTTTAGTTTCGATAGCACTCACAATTTTTTAGATAAATCGATTTAAAAAGTATCTTGCTAAATGAAGATACTATTTCTTAATAGGATACCTACCATTTTTTTAACTATTCTTGGTATTCATATTTTTTATATCAAACATCACAAGTAGATGTCGAAAAGGGGTATTTTCCATCGAATCATAATTTTTAGGAAAATTTGGTATACTTTATATAATAAGGAAAAGGCACCCAGCACAGAAGTCGTCCATTTTAATACCAAAATCAGCCATTGAATTGACATTTCTATTACTGACACAAACATAGGTATGTTGTTGCAACACTTTTAGTTCCTAGGAGCTAAAGTGCAAATTTTGATTTCGCTCGGCTTCGCTAGACTTTCTGCCTCGCAAATACAAAACTCGCTTGCCAAACAAAGTGTCACTTTTGATCCTAATGAAACAATCTACTATTTTTATCACGCAGCAGTGTTTGAAAAGTAAAAATGTTTAAGATTTCCATAATTTTCTGCCAGACTGCCCAAAATGCCATAAACAAAAAAGTTGTGAGAAGTGACCCTAGCCCCACCTATTTCTCACGCCCCTGATCAACATTTCGGAAAATTCTCAACATTTTCAAATCGAGCATGAAAAGTGACGTATAAATGTTTTTTATGTCACTTGGAGCGCACGAATGGAAATTCTTATAATGTTCGTGGAACATCGTGCGAAAATATTTTCGAAAAAACCAACATCTCGGACCCTCCTTCAGATGGCTGTAACCGAGGCTATAACCCCCTAGGGGTGCATTTCTGGATCCACGTTCATATGAACTTATTTTACTATTCTTGATCCTAGAATCAGTGGTTGAAATCTTTCTATGTAATTTCGGGACATCCTGTATAGTTCTCATATCATGATGTCGATATCAAGAAGTTGATGACCCCCATTGTCTCACCTGTCCAGCATCGCAGCATCCATCCCATTCTCATTCATCTATCGTCGATCTTCTTTGAATGTATTATACAGGGTGTTTCAAAAAAACCTGACCTCCTTACTAGGGTAGGTAGACCACTGCAAAATAAGTTGGGTTTACTCAGTAAAAAAAATTCGTATCGGCATCCGATATCAAGATACAAGGTGTTGAAAAAATGATTTTTTCACACATTTTTCAAGATTATGTCGAAATTACTGTCAACATTGTAGTGAAATTTTGCATGGATGTTTCATGGAATCTGACACATCGCATGCATTTGTTTTTATATCTGATTCTTATAGAGGGCGCTAATTGCACGGTTCGTACCGAGTAGTTTTGAACATAACTTTTTTGAGGTAAGATTTTTCAATCCAAATTTGATGTGAACTTGAAGATCATTTAATTCCACACCAAAAAGGTACTCTTGGTAAAACTCGATACTGTGTTCCGTTTTGGGAATATTTCGATTCGAAAATGATGAAGTAATAACTGTTGCTGGTATAGAGCTATGTATTAGAGTGAGCATTATAAAAAAATATCACATATTTATTGAAAACCGAAAACAACAATACATTTCTGATGCTGAACTTATTGATTTAACAATGAATCACAAGAATAACATCGAAAAGATTTGACTAAGAACATGGATTATACAATTTTATTGTATCTTGAGCAGAAAGTCTATGCTACATAAGTAAATTCACGTCAAGAGTTGTAAGACATAATTGAACATCACTGAAATGACCTAACAGCTGATCCTCAACTGTTAAGAAGAATAATACATTCTTAAGAAAAGAATATAGAATCGTTTTTTCTTCGAAACCTAGTACATTTTGAACCCTTACTCTAACTGATTCAATATTTCATGTTTCAAGTCAAATATCTCTTAATTTTCTACTTATGATTCTTTGTTCCATCAATAACTTCAGCACAAGAATAATTTCATTGTTTTTGAATCTGAATAAATAGGTAATTGAACTCAATAAAATTCATTTTATACCAGCATCAGCTATTACTCCATTATTTTCAAATCGAAACATTCCGAAAACAGAACATAGTATCGAGTTTCACCAAGAGTACCTTTTTGGTGTAAAATTGAATGCTGTTCAAGTTCATATCATATTTGGATCGAAACATATAACCTCAAAGAAGTTATATTCTAAACTACTCGGTACGAACCCTGTAAGTAGCGCCCTCTATGAGTGTCAGATATAAAAACAAATTCATGTGATGTGTCAGATATCAAGAAACATTCATACAAAATTTCATTACAATGTTGCCAGTAGTTTCGACATAATCGTGAAAAATGTGTAAAAAAATTAATTGTTCAACACCTTGTATCATGAAAACGAATGCCGTTACGACATTTTTTCACTGAGCAAACCCAACTTATTTCGCAGTGTTTCACCTGCCCTAGCAAGGGGGTTAGGTTTTTTTGAAACACCCTGTATATAGGCAAGTGAAGTCCGTTTCCATCATCCCAAATCCCCATTATCAACTACTTTATTCAGATCATTGGCTGAGCATAGAAGAACACCCATCTCCTTCCGAACGAAGCCAAAGAAGCATTTCATTACAGATATAGACGGAATTTAAAAGGTCATATATTATTTGGGCGACGTGATATAGTGCTTTCTTTTTATGTTTGGCCGCGTGCCGCTTGCGTTAGAACTGTTATCTGATGAGAGACATCATATATACCGGTAAATTATAAGCCCCATGGAAGCGAAGAATTCGTGGCTGTATGTATACAAGGCTAAATTATGAAGGATTATGAGGTGCTTCCATTATGTAACCGTCCACCCCATCGACCGAGGCTGACATCTTCATATGGAAATCACCGTTTTTATTTTCCCGCTGCTTTGCTTCACAATGACGGAACACTCCGCTGGGCTGGACGAAGGACATTTTTATTGGTCTGGGTGCGTGTGAATTTTATCAAATGTGTTTTTCAATTTATCGATAGATAGAATTCGACTTCAGCACAGCGAAATCAATAAAATTAATCTAAATACTGTCTGTAGATTAATCGAGGAGGTATATTTAGGGTTTCACGAGACTCTCGAAATTCGAGATTTCTCGTCTCGTCTCGTCTCGATTTCGAGACGAGATCGAGACGAGACCACTAATTTTTTTTCGAGACGAGATCGAGAAAAACACTTCGAGATTTTTCGAGATCGAGAAATTATTTCGAGATTTCTCGATCTCGAAAAAAATTATGCGCTGCAATAACTCACAGCTCCAAGTACAGTTGTATTCAATAAAAAGGCGTACATGTATTAAAAAGAGACGTCAACGTCATCCTAGTTCTAGTTGTGTAAAACTGGCTCAGCCAATGCTTTGTAGTTTTGACAACCTATGACAAATGTCAACATATGGTGAAAAATCATTTTCGATAGCTCGTTTTACGCAAATAGGATGACGTTAGCTTCTCTCTCTAATACTTGTACGCTATTTTTTTGAATACAACTGTATGCCAGAAAAAAGACAATGAAAAACTAAGCTAAGAAATAATTTCATAATTCATACATTAATTTGCGTTATATCGGGTTGTTCAAGAGACGACTGTTTCGATAATAAAATATGAGTTTGTTGCAGGTGCTGTTCACGAACGAAGAAACACTTTCAAACATTCACTTTTCGTACCTAGGTAAATTTTAAATGTACCTATATGGATAAAAGATTGAATTCAAACATCAAGAATTCATTCAATTCTTATTTTTTGGAATAATATTCTTTTGTTTTGGATGTATGACAAACTGATATTCATCATAGAGGGCGTGGAAAGAAATTTTGAATTGATGAAATAACAAGTTTTCTTCGTACAAGTTTGAATCCCATGATTTGGATTAAGAAAGTATTGGAAAAGAATATTTTCAGATATATAATAAACTTTGAAAAAATTGATACAAATGCAAATTCTCAAATTCAGAAGATTTTATTTTCAAATTCAATAGATATAATTCAATGTTCGTCGTGGCATGCAGCCAGGAAAGTGGTTGTTTTCTGTTGAATATACCGAGAAAAAATTAATATTTTCATCACATAGAGAATGCGATTTCTCAATGCATTTCTTTAAATGCATCAATTTTTTTCATGCAATATATCTGAGAATATTCCTTTTCAATACAATATTTCTTTTACTTTTTTGCTGATGCTCGGCGGTTTGTTTGTTATAGATGGCTTTGAGTTCATGTATTAACATAATTCTTTTATAGAAAAAAATAAATAACCTGTATTTTGATTCAGCTCTGGCCTTGGCCTGTACATAGCATTTTTTAATAACATTCAGTTTTTGTTTTCGGGACTCTCGAAATTTCGAGAGTCTCGAATCGAGATCGAGAAATTGTCTTCGAGAAAAACATCGAGACGAGAGTTTGTTAATTTCTCGTCTCGATGATCGAGACGAGACGAGAAAGTGCCTTCGAGACGAGATTTCTCGTCTCGATGAAACCCTAGGTATATTCATTATTCCTGATTTTTTTGGGGATTTTCTCTCCTCATCTCTATAAAATGAAAATATGAATACTATTTCAATATTCGTGCAGTGAGGACAAATCAGATGATTTGCCCCAAAATGTCACTGCGTTTAAAGAATTCTGCTATCATAGGAATCTGCCAACGGAGACAATAGGATTGCTTCCTGTTCAGTTGATATAGATAGAACATGGTATTCACTACTGAAATCTGAGGATAAAAATGGTAAATTCGAGATTAATTAATGAAAACATCCTGTTACTCATTTGATTACCAACGTCACCAATTGTCACTGAGGACTGAGAAGTGTCAAGAATTTGCCATACAAAAAATCCATTTTTTATGTTGAAAACGGGAGCAAATTCGTTCCCGAAACGTCCAAAGATAAGTAAAAATTTGATATTTTTTCTATATACCTTTATTTCTCTTCTCCAAACCTTTTTCAATACAAATTGTCACTGACAAGCTACACAGAGAGAAAATACTAGGTAAATATTAAAAAAATCACCTTACATATTACAGAAATTTCTTTCGCTATAGCTCCAATAAAAATGTCTGTTAATTCTATGATCCATTTCGTTCAAAATCCCAATATGGATTCTTTAATATTTAGAGAAATCTCGGTATTTCGAAAGAAATTTCCTTTAGTTGTGATGACATTTATTTTTTCCATAAACATAAAATTTCTCTACATGTCACAGAATGTTTTGATAATAATGAAATGATGTTACAGCATGTGTTCATTATATTTAAAGAAATATCTATCATTACAGAAGACAGTTCTGTATACACTCAAAAGTATAATGCTGTCAAAGTCTAAAATAGTTATGTATCATTGAAATAATTATTCCGGCAATCCTATGGAATGTAATCTTGCAGCATTGAAAGCATTGGGAAAAATGAAAAATAGGTAAAGCCTCTTCCTGAATTCTCTAAAAAAGAATCATACTTCACAGACGTCTTGGAGTTTTTCTGCAAATAGTATGATTTTCCGCCAATATTCAGTATAATTTTCCAAGCAGCAATTTCAACCTGAAACAAAATGAAATTAGTTGGAAGAAATATCAAATAGGTATTACATTTATCAATACTTGATACATCTAAAAGATATAAAATATCATCCTCGATTGATGATATTATGAAGCTTTTTATCGATATATGTATAAGGACTTTAGGATGTATAGTTACTTATACCAATAATAAAATTGTTGGAGTGACAATTTTCTACAAAGAATTGATGCCTTCAGTATGGATATTTTATCAATTCTTCAAGGCGTCTTGGAATTTTTCTGAGGACATCCAGCTCAATTTTTCGAAAATATCTTCCAGGCGTTTCCCGTCTTTCATGAGTAACCTGAAACAGAATAAAATAGTTAACCTCTTTTGTCTGATTGTCTGACGAATGAATATTACATTAGGTGTATAATCATTGGTAGTAGATACTCACCAGAACGATAGAAAATCGAAACAATTCACACTACTTGTTATAATTGCTGATGTCTTCACAACACAAAATGCGAAATGTGAATGGGGACTTGAGGAGTGCCAGGAGCAATCGATCTAAAAATAGCAGGTTTGCCCTGATTGGATGGAAATGACATAATGTCCCAAACGTGTCTGTCAATGGAACAAAACTATCTGTTACATACACAGAATATCTTTTCAGCATAATCACTGCGTTTAAAGTGCACACACTAACAGAAATTAATTCTAACATTAACAAAAATTATATTCAATTCTTCATTTTTCTCAATGATTTTTATGTTAATGATATAGAAATTCTGTTAGATTGACAAAATGTTTTGTTAAATCCGTTACAGAACCCATTCTGTTAATAATACCAAATATTTTCTTTCTGTGTAGTGAATTTTTCTTTTAGGCTCTCTGATAGGATAATTCTTTGATAGCAGTGACATTTTGGGGCGAATCATTTGATTTGTCCCCACTACACGTATATTGAAATAGTATTCATACCTTTTCGTACGTAAAAAGTTACGCCCTCGTCCAATTTCGACGAAATAAATAGGATTATGTGAACATTATGAGGTTACCGTAAGGCGCATTGGCATCGAACAATAACCAGTACTTTTCGAATTATCTCAAAAACAAATGATTTTATCGAAATTTTACAAGAGACAAAAAATACTCAAAAATGATTGAACACTTGAAGAAAGACGAATAGGAAGTCATTAGCGCACGTACAAACAAAATATGGGGTAAGTGTGTACTTGACCCCCAGTATTTTGAATATTTGACAGTTATATTTTCTGTTTTGTTTTCCTCACACGATGTAACTCTTCGTGCTGAAGTAATGTACCTATTTTGAGATTGATATCTTATTAAATACACGAGTAATTAAAAATAAAACAGTTTTTAAATTGCAACTTTGACACCTTGTATATCGAATATCAAGGGCTAAAATGAAAAATGATATTTAGAAACTCAGCATATGGTTAATGGATTGACCTCCTTTTAGCGGACACCCTGTATAGAAACGAGAAGAAAAAATCCCCAAAAAAAAATCTACATGAAAAGAGTGTATTCGAGATAAATCCCTACTAATAATATATCATGAAACTTTGTTTTCATATTCTTAGATGTATTAGAAAGGACAAAGGATACTTTTTATTTGAAAAATATATTTTTTTCTGCAACCAACACAAAAGTCGACCGTTTTAATACCAAAATAAGCTCTTGATTTGACGTTTCTATTACTGACACAAACATATGTATCTTGCTAGGCAACACTTTCAGTTCCTAGGAGCTAAAATTGAACTTAAGATCCTAGGAACTAAAAAGGATGTACTAGAGGTCATCAAGAAAGAACAACATTGTTATGGTTGATTATTTGGGTTGGGACGCATACCTGATTTATATCCGTTCAGGAAAGCTTTCAAGATTCACATACTTACTTGATCTGTATTTCATTCGTTATTCTCGGGATAACTTGTTTTTGAATCATCACGGCCAGCAATAGTTTTTTGTCTCAAACAACGATATTGTTCAACTTTATTTTATTACCGAGCCACACACAGTGGAATATGGAGAGAAATGAATAATTGCTATCATTATTGTTGATGCTCAGAAACCTAACATTTCCCACTTCTGGTTCAAATGAATTCATCGATTTATCGATTCAATAGATTACACAAATAGGTCACTCTGTTGTTGTATTTATATTGAAACTACAATTCAAACATCCTTGGAAATTGAATAAATCTGATCTGTGAATGCAGGTAGAATATCCTTACCACACCGGTTATTTGTTGCACTGCATCCACGTTTCGGGTAGTATTGAATTCGTGCCTGTAGTATCTGATAACATGATGTATGTCAACACAAATTGAGACAAATTGAAGTAGTTTGAGGTCTTGCTCCTATCTACTTACTCATAGCATTATAATAATCTGTCAAGTCTGTCAAGTGAGTCACATTGGTGATTACTTCAATTATATTCATATCAGTTTATTCTTTCGGTCGCGAATTTTGCTTGTAAAACAAAGTGCCACTTTTGATCCTAATGAAACAATCTACTATTTTTTACGACAGGTGGAAAAATGTATTTTGGCAGACATGATTGTTGGACACAAAATATCCAACAATCAGACATGAAACTCTATACGTCGGTAGTACCTTAGATATTAATTATTAGAATACGTCTTTTGGGACTCGTTACTCTCGGATTATTAAGATGATGAAATGAGAATGACAAATATCTGACCAAACATTTCCATATTGTTTGGTACCCTTGTCTGATGATGGCCGTAGTGCCGAAACCGGTAACTTGTTACTGAAGATTTTCATATAAAGTGTGGTCGACCGACTTTGTGTTGCTTGTTTTTCTTTTGGAATTATTTTAATTTTCAAAAATCATGGGGGCGCAATTTGAAGAACCAAAGTCATGGGTGGTTTCTAGTAGATTGTTTGACATGAGGGTGATTTGATTTCATTATCTTGGAGATCTTTTGCTCCCATATATTCCACAATTTTCCATTTTTTCTTTAATGTTAGATATCTGGTGGCCTTAAGGTTCTGAGACATCCGATATACTTGTATAGTAAAGGCAGATCAGATGATTTGCCCCAAGAAGATCACTGAGCTTAAAATCTCACTTTGTTTGGAGAATAAGAAGTAAACAAAATTTCACTCATCTTCGGGCAAGAATATGTTCAACATAACAATGAAATAATAATAATTCTTCGCAAATTTTCTTCGGTTTTCTCTTTATTTCTGACAGAAGTTGATAGAAGAGGTAAGTTACACAGGTTGTTTCTATTGATTGATCTTGAATTGAATTATTGTCTCCGTTCAGAAGAATGCAAACTGATTCTTTGATTTTTCTTTTTTTTTGGTTGTCCATCTACTCTCCTCATGATTCTGATATTATTCCATTCTGCCATTTTCAATATGGATATAATAATAATTATCGCAACTAATTCAGATTTGTCGATGTATCTCTTCTTCATATTGTTATTCTTTCGTCTTCACTGAGAGACATCTCTTTGTTTCACCTGTGTTATACTTTCCACAGACTGTAAATACAATTCTTCAACAGAACAGTTATAAAACAACCTCAATTTGAGAAACATATACATTTGTTTATTTAGATTTCAAACGGAATCTGTTAATCAGCAACAGTGTCAACAAAAAAGTTGTTAAGGTTTCTGCCTGATATTCTTTTTTTTTTCTCTCAGTGGATTTCATAATTTTGCGTCAAAATTTTTATTGATAACGAAATGGGACAAAAAGATGTCTGTATAGGTATGTATTGTATGGTAGACCGCTTAATAGAAGCAATATTCATTGAGAAGAAAAGTTTCCATCAACATGGCCTTCGCATTGGGAATAAGTTATTGATTTTAATTATATAAAGAAATGGAAAGTGAGCTAAAAGGATGTTATTTATTGGATGTTTTTGCATTCTGTACAATAATATGCCCTCATATAGCGCAGCCACCATTTTTTCAAAATTCACCAATATATGTGCATTCGCCATTTCTTGAAGTAGAAGCTTAAGTTCAAGTAGGAAAGTTTTTAAGTTTTCGTTTTCAACGGAGTACAATATCAAAGCATTGACCTAAGATACCGTATAACTTACAGGGTGGAGACTTCAACTAGAATAAATTCGCTAGCAAGAAGGTAGATGTTCTTTCTGAAAATTCGAATAAATTCGCTAGCAAGAAGGAATTTGCGAGACATGTTAACATGTTTTATTTTTCAAACGCAACCCTATGGCTTGTAACCTCTCATTGGAAAGCTGGTTGATAGAGGAATCCAGCATACAGATGAAATTTTATTTTGTAGTACGTTCGAGGGTTGCATAACACCAAAACATAGTTTTGAAGAATTTTCATCAAAATTTCAATTTGTAGCGATTCAGCAGCTATAGTATATATAGCATTTCCACCAGTTTGCAACAACAGTTCGTTTCGAACTGTGAATACAGAATACAAACATATATTAGTTGGGGCTAAAAATTGCTTTGGATTGTATGTGAGGACATTCGAAGATTGTTACGTTGAAAATAATCTGCATTTTAAAATGACTGTTTGATTTTATTAAACCCTCAAACGTACTCAAAACTAAAATTTGATCAGCACGCTGGATTCCTCTTCCCACCAGCTCTCCAAAGAGGGTCACACATCATAGGGTTGCATTTGAAAATAACATGTCGAGGATGGTTTCAGGCTATACCCCTGAGAAGCCATATTGTTCATAATGCTTGCAAACTGTGGGTGAATACATTAAAACGTTGAAGTAGGTCAAGAATATTTAGGTGAAATATTCACGTTCCCGCTGTATCGAGTTTATTACAGTCTCCACTCTGTATCAAACCCCGTAGTGATAATAACCTGTAGGCAAATGTAGGAATTCTGAAACTGAACATAATACAAGGTGGTTCATTCAAAATATCAAGGTTGCTACTGTGCTTTCTACTATAAGCACAGTGTTGATTTTTTTTTTAGCTATATAATATGTAGGTAGGGAATGTTCAAAATCCTCCGTTGAGTAATTCGGCATAAGAAACTTCTATATTCTATGGGTGTTCGCTAATTAATGGTACACAGCAAAATTGCAGATTCCTTGAATAAAAATATTGAGATTTAGTCAAACTTATTACCTCGAGTCCAAAAGTTGATAATAACAAAGATACAGAGTGTCGAAGTTTCAATTTGCATTTCGTTTTTTCTTAATAATTCATCAACAGGGAGACGAAACGGCACGAATATTGGTATTGAGGATTTTCTGTAGCGAGAAATTCAAATCCGCCACTTACGGTTAATCAGATCTCTTTGAAATGTTTCAACTGTTTTGTGTCACGGTGGTTTAGTCTGTATGTTGTAGATTATATATTTAACATATTGTTTACGTAAATAAGGCGTACTTTGGAAATGTATATCCGAGTGCCCGTTTTCGAGATATCTGCGTATCAATTATTCAAAACAACTTAGCAATTTCCCAGTTGCATTTTTCTTTGAAGTGGGCTGTGATCAAATCAGACTCAATAACAAACGTAAACATAACAAATATGTTAGATGAGTGTACTGAAGTGGCGCCCTCTACAAGTGATATCCCTTTTTTTATCTCTGCCACATTAGGGAGGAAAGGGAGAGGTGGTAGGTGTTGGAATTTATTTTGAACTTTTGGAGGATAAATTATTGAGAAAAAAACGAAATGCAAATGAAACTTCGACACCCTGTATGACACCTTTGTTTGGACTGAGGTAAGTTTGACTAAATCTCAATATATTTTTATTCAAAGAATCGGCAGACACCCTGTATACAATTCACCGTGAATGACCCTGCATGCATACTAAGAATCCGTCCTATGAACTAATCCACGTTGCTAACAGTTCAATGTATATCACAACCTAATCCGTCTTATAGGAGTAAAGTAAACAATTTGTGGTAAAGCGCTTGTTTCACTTATTCAATATTACATAACGTGTGGTAAACGAAGACCGCAGCTTTTGAATTCTGAAAACAATACGCTGGTGGGCCAATTAAAATTAAATACAGAAATTGCGAGAGAAATTGTTACAACTAAACTTAGGATTGGTTATACTCATATTACGGATAATGTGACTTCACTCCTTTTCACGTGCTGTTCTATAAAATTGAAGTATGTGTGAATTTCATTGTAAATGAAAATGGTGTCAGATGGTAACAATGTTGTTTATTCTTGATGACCTAGTACATTCTTTTTTGCCTAGCAACATACCTATGTTCGTGTCAGTAATAAAAACGTCAATTGAAGAGCTCATTTTAGTAATAAAAAGGACGACTTTTGTGTCGGTTGCAGAAAAACGAATTTTATCATCAGGAGTACTTTTTTGTAGTAAACAAGTTTCAGATGTTAATTTTCTGAAAAAATCAAATTCTATGCCCATGGAATGATATTTATCACAATCATGATATGGGTTTTAGTGCCCAATGAGGCTATGCCAAAACTCACCAAAATTGGAGTAAAATCTTTTTTTTTATGTATGATAAATTGAAGGCGTGGAAAGAAATTCTAAATTGAGTAAACCTAATCACGAATCTGCGATTCAGGTCTATAAAAAAAATAACAAGTTTCCATCGTTCAAGTTTGAACCCCTTGATTGGGTGAAAGTATGGAAAAGGAATATTCTCAGATATATTTATGAACACAAAAAAATGGATATATATATATGAAGAAATACATTGAGAATTCGCATTCTCCATGTGATGGAAATATTAATTCTTTCTCGGTTTATTCAACAGAAAACAACTACTTTCCTGGCTATATGCCACGACGAATATTGAATTACATCTATTGAGTAAAATCTCTTGAGAGTCGTCTAGCGCCCAAACTAAGTAACATCGTACTAATGTAAGTTTGCTTGTATCTAATGGGCGTGTACACCCTAGTAGAACTTTTAACTCAAACCATGTTTATAATGATCCTTTTATACATAAATAATGATTGACGACATAATTCGATCGAAAAATTAACTGGAATGTTTTATTTTTGGACATAAATATAATAGTACCTCCTGAAAACGGACCCTCTTATGACGTAGAAACATCATCTCGCCATAGTTGAAAGAAAATACCAAATGCCCGACGGAGACTGAGGCAACTGATATATTAATTCTTTCAACTGTGATCTCGCGCTAATTCACTCTGTCAGAAATCATGTATCATTCATCTCTGTCTGGAATAGTCTTGTTTCAGTATTAGGGTTTTGACGTCACATCATCGCCTCGTTTCCAGAGGTCCGAAAAATCGGGGATTTCAATAATTTTTTATAAAACGAAGGGAGCTCACAGCAAGAAACGGTTTGCGGTGGTGAGCTAGTTTGGTGAAATAAAATTTTTTTGTGATATAAGCCCATTGTTTTGGTCTGAGGAATATGTGGTAGGTTTCTGTAAAGACCTTTTAGAGACACCGTGTATATCCTGAAGGTTTGATGAACAATTTCAGATAATAATATCAACCAATAGGTAGATATAGTTTCGAAATTGCCAATTCAATGATCATTCCTGTTATGAATTATCTGATTGAATTCTTTGGGTAGTTTTTATATCGAAATTTCAAACGTCTGGTTTTCTATGTGTACAGGGTAAGGGTGCTATTGAGTTGACGCCAAAAATGTTTATGAATCATTAAACCTATTAGTACTAACCATGATGATATCGAAATCAGCTTCAAAAATTCATGATATCATACTTTGAGTCAAATCTGCATCCAATTTCATATTCACCAAAATTTTCCAAAAAATAACTCACCCCAATTGAAATTTCGACATATTTACGCATCACGCGAGATCTAACAACATGCCAAATTCATGCAGGTGCTTTAATACTTTGTGTTCTCATCGGAAATAAATATTCGGAAAAATTTTCTTGCCAGAATATTCCGCGAAAAACGAATCATCACTTTCTCACAGACATATTGACTGATAAGTGCTGGTCAATGAAAAATCTAGTTCTGAACTGAAATAACTCGAACGTACAACGTGATGATTGATAGTGACGGCTGATGGCTTTGAAACTATCCATTATAAATAAAGTCTCCCACACAGACACGAATAACGAGAGCCCATAGTAGATAATAATATACGAGTAAAGTGTCTGTAATGGAAGATGAATATATTATAATGAAGTAACGACTGGTGTTGAGAATAATGATCGAAACGGTGGCGTGAAACTATACCCGGTGACCTTGAACCATATAATGATATACAGGGTGGCCCGCACCGGAAACAATATAAATTTGAAATCTCTGAGGTTGGCATGATTTTTTTTCTGTATTTTTTCGGATATTCTTCGAACTACAGGCCCATTGCCCTGTTATCAGTAATCTCCAAAGTGATGGAGAAAGCCATCAATATTGAGCTTATCAAATATCTGGAGAGCTCAGGAATCATCAATGATAGACAATACGGCTTTCGCCACCGAAGATCTACTGGAGATCTACTTGCCTACGTCACCCATTTATGGCAATCTTCAATAGAAAAACACGGGAAATCTCTAGCTGTCGCGTTGGACATATCGAAAGCATTCGACCGTGTTTGGCACGAAGGACTCCTCCACAAACTACCATCATACGGCTCACCACCTCAGCTATGCCATCTCTTATCAAGTTTTCTTTCAGGCAGATCGCTCCACGTGGTGGTGGACGGTGTATCGTCTGATACCATTGGCATCAATTCCGGCGTTCCACAAGGATCAATTTTGGCACCAACATTATTCCTGCTTCATATCAATAATATGTTGGGAGTAACAACTTGCCCCATCCACAGCTTTGCAGATGATAGTACCCTCCATACTGCGTTCTCTTCCAGAATTCCCATTTCTTCACAGGAAACTAAGAACACACGGCGCAGGCAGGTCAATGCTGTCAATGAAGATCTTGCTGAAATCACAGCCTGGGGAACAAACAACCTAGTTGAATTCAACGCCACCAAAACTCAAGCCTGTATTTTCTCTAGAAAGGCGGAACTCAGTATGCCCGATATTGTAATGTCTGGCTCCACCATCCCCACCAAGCCCACCATATCTATGCTCGGTATATCCATCAGCTTCACAAAAACTCGGATTCTTGTTCCGTGCGAAAAGGTTCTTTACACCTCAACAGCTTCTCATGATCTAGAAAGCGCAGATACGGCCTGTTCTAGGATACTGTTCCCACATATAGGGTTCAGCACCAAAACATACGCTGATGCTCTTAGATTCCATCCAGAGAAGAGCCATTAGCCTGGTGGGTGACGCCACACTCACTCACTCTTTGACATCATTGGAACACCGTAGAAAGGTCGGCGACCTTTCACTTTTCTATCGATACTTCCACGGGAAATGTTCTTCGGAAATCTCTGCTACCATCCCTTCACTAGCAATACCAATCAGACGAACTAGACAAGCCCAGTCAGCACATCCTTTCGTTGTCAACCTCGAAAGATGTCGAACAGCACTTTATCAAGACTCCTTCATCCATAGAACGGCTAGGCTCTGGAATTCATTGCCTGTGGAAGTATAATCTCCAAAAGTTCAAAAACAATTCCAATACCTACCTCCTGTCCCTATCCTCCCATATAGGAACGCACGATGTTCTTTGAACATTATAGGGATTCCCTTTCGTGCGCTCCAAGCGATAAAAAAATACTGTCACAAATAAGGTTATTTTCTTAAATTTCATTTAAATTCATAAAGGGTTCGAAGTCCAAAATTTTTCGATTCATGAACGAACTTTTTTCATAGCAGTTGAACATAAACACAGGCGACACATTGACTTCAACGAACCTGGACTATTGACCTGATTTCCTTACTGTCACGTTTCCGAAAAATATAGACAACTATATTATTTAAAAAACGTAAGGAAGCGGGCTCGACAGTTCGAGTGACAGTTCCAGTGCCAGTTCGAATGCTAGTCCTGTTTTGTGAGTACTAGTCAGGAAAGTTAAAGTTCTATGAATTGTAAGTTTGAAAAAATGCCACTGTGCCCGAACCTTCGGAGTTCGGGCAGAACACAAGATGCCCTTCCTAAGGCAGCCAGAAATATCAGTTAATTTGTACATATAGGGTAAGTTAAGTTTGATTTCATTGTTATTCATTGCTAAGAATAAAATGTGTGTGTATGTTTTGTTTGAAAATCTTCTGAGTATTATTCATCATTATCACTTTTGAAGTTCATTCTCTAATGGATCTAGAACACAACTTAGGCAACCCCCGCCTACAGTTTGTGGCAATATTTTTGATAATTTCAAAGCTTTGAAACCAATAATGTTTTTAAAAGGAGGAAGGAAAGCGTCATCTCCACAACTTTAATATTGATGTAGTTATTCCACGGGACATGTTTCGAACTTATAAAAGTCCATCTTCAGCCGTATTTGAGAAATTACTACTACACGTGAAAAACTATAGACCGATTTCAAAATTGTCAATCATAGCAAAAATTTTTGAATCGATTATTTTCGACAAGCTGTTCTTCGACGTTAAGAACATAATCAACATTGAACAACATGGCTTCATGAAGAAGAGATCAGTTGATTCCAACTTATTCACCTACACTGAGTATATTCTACACAGGCTCAATGACAAACAACAAGTTGATGCTATCTATACCGACTTCAGCAAGGCGTTTGACAAAATCGATCACTCTGTTTTGCTACAGAACCTTGCTGGTGTCGGAATAGATGGCAATCTGCTGAAATGGCTTCATCCTTATGTAACTGATCGTTGTCAAGCAGTAACAATCGGTAATCAAAAATCTGAATATCACCAAATCACCTCTGGAGTGCCTCAAGGATCTCATCTGGGGCCACTATTATTCAATATTTATATTAATGATATATCTCAATGTTTTCGATTCTCCAATTTTTTAATGTATGCGGATGATCTAATAATATACCACTCAATTTCCGATGCTGACGACATCAAACTATTGCAGCAGGATATCAATCGTTTTCATGATTACTGTGAGCTGAATATAGTTTATACATTAACTTTGAGAAGTGTTACCACATCTCGTTCGGACGCGGGAAAAGCATTTTGAACCACTCTTATCAAATATCTTCTCG
Source organism: Phaedon cochleariae (assembly GCA_918026855.4). Taxonomy (NCBI): domain Eukaryota; kingdom Metazoa; phylum Arthropoda; class Insecta; order Coleoptera; family Chrysomelidae; genus Phaedon; species Phaedon cochleariae. Next base: position 768,769 of record OU896720.1, read on the forward strand.
TCCCTTACAAACTGTTACAGAAATTAAGGATTTAGGAATAATATTCGATTCAAAAATGCTTTTCGATAAGCATATATTCTACATTGCTAAAAAAGGTTATAAAATGCTTGGTTTCATAATGAGAACTTGTCGTGAATTTAAAAACACACAGACACTCCGTACCCTTTATATGTCATATGTCAATAGTGTTCTGAGTTATGGTTCATTAATGTGGAACCCTGGTTACGATATTTATATAAACAAACTTGAACGGATACAGAATATATTCATTGATTACGTCAATAAAAAATGCTTTCCATCCAACCCCAGCAACCGTAACTATGTTCGAAATGAGCTGAACTTATTATCACTAGAACATAGAAGGAACATTTCAGACGTGAAATTTCTTTATAAAATCATAAATAATTTAGTTGATTCGCCTGCCATCCTCAGTAATATTTACCTTACAGCTCCACTCATATTACAAGGAATCATCACATTTTTCGTTACGAATAATCTCAAACAAATTATTTTTTGAACTCTCCAATGCATAGATGCAAAATATTATACAACGCTCTGTCGAATTCTATCGATATTGATATTTTCTCTTACTCACTTTCCAAATTTTCTTACATTTTGAAAAAACATTTCCTGGCTTCACCTACTTGATTTTGATATATTTTAACGTTTTAATATGTACTGAATAAAATTATTTCACCCTTGTTTGTATCAACACACTACAATCACTACATGTTGTACCTATACTCAATCATTTATAATTACTCCAATTATTGATTTTCATCAACTTTGTAATTGATATTCGATTTGTTTAGTTTTAATATATCTGTATGATGAGATATGACATATCTGTGAATACAGCTTTTGGGTTAGTCCCGTTTGTATTCCTATTCGTAAATAAATAAATAAATAAATAAATAAATAAATAAATAAAGGCATGTGAAAATATACAAAATGTTATAACCAAAAATTGACTTACATGGAGGTGAACATTATTTGTTTTTATAAAAGTTGCCGATTTCTCTCATCATAATATCATGTATAATAATAATAATGAATAGGTTTTGAAGAATAAACGGGTTTTCATTTAAAATGAAGGGCCCCGTGCCCTAAGAACGCGCACTTATAAAATCAAAAGTCAAGTCCCCAGAAGGGAAACTTGACGAGCACACAAGGTGCTCTTAATAACCATTTTGGTGTAATACAGGAAAAGGGTCCCGTACCCTGGAGAGAGCCCACTTAATTAGCAAAAATCAATTTAGAATTGATGGGGCCAAAAGCCAAAAACGTGTTAAATCCAACTTAAGGTTAGAAACACGGAATTAATTGAAAGAACCTTGACATAAGTCAAAGTCTTAATGACATGATATTATAACAAGTGGCATAGGACAGGGAATTGAAGTAAACACTGGGATGAATGTGAATTCCACTAAAACTTCTGAACATAATTTTGACATGAATCAAGATCTGAAAATCTTACATGTTTGTCAGAAAGGTACTTTATTGAATCTGTTAGAAATTTTTTGAATAAATTCTGATAGATGGTCCTTGGTGACAATCGAATATTGTTGGAATTGAAAGCCTTTTTGTCCATAACTGTTTCAAGCGTAATCGTACCTTCTAGACGCAAACATCAAAGACTGTTCAAAACATAAAATCTCAATTAGTAAATTGATCATCAAGCGCCACAATATCGCACTAGATAATTACTCTCGAAATATTACAGTAAAAAGGAAACAATTAAACGCATTAGAGAGGGCATTAACCCCTTCCCATTAAGTCTATGTACATACAACTTCTGTGAACTGACATTAAACCGTGAATATGTGGCCATTCCCGAGTTTTCTATTTTACAGCACTTCCAACATGTAAATTTATTCACGAAAATGATGGGGTGTATGCAGATTTTTTCCTCAGGGATGGAGATAGAGAGGATTCGCATGCGGATTGATGAAGAGACATTTGGAGAATTCACGCAAGGATAATTCCGAAATTTCAGGTTAAAATGTATCTATAGATGTTTTCTGTGTTTGTACCGAGTGACACGTTATGAAGTACCACCCCCTGTAACTCTTTTATTTTTGATAGTAGGAGAAAAATAAAGAAACATACTCACCCTCACCACAGGGGATTTTTTTCCGTCTCGAAACACAACATACGTTTTCACTCTCTGGGAAGATATTCAGGGAGCAGCAAAACCTTGTAACACAGGGTATCGATAGGACCACCCCTGTAACTTTTGCCTTGGTGAACGGATTTTTCTGAAATTTGGTGAAGTTATGTATAAGCTACTATTTCGGATTTCATCACATTACAATCCAATATGGCGCCGGAGTTCCGGTTTTTCAGGAAATGCCAGCAACAATGTTGTTTTGAATGTAACCCCCTATATATTTTTTCATATTCAAGTACAACAGGTCAAAACAAGTGCAATCTCAATGTCAAATGTCATTTTTTCGACAAAATTTAAATTAATATCGTTTTTCCATTTTACCTCGTAGATAAAAGAGATGTGATCAAGGCTATTCACAATGAGTCGCACATAACAGAGGAACATAATTTTTTCTAAAAAATTATTGTCATATCACATTTTGATTGAAAAAAAAAACAAAATTTTCAAATGGAACCCCTATGGGCCACCTACATGTCCCTCTAGAAAAAACATTAAAGAAAAAAATGACATATCATTTTTGTATTTCGGTGCAGTAACAAATTGTACACATTCAAAAATGAAGAACTATAGTTCATGAATTTCCTTGCAGTTCGAATAATTCAATTTCTTTTCGAAAAATATCACATTTGACATAAAGATTGCACTTGCATTTCCAGAAAAACCGGAAGTCTGTCATATTGGATTGTAATGTGATCAAATCAAAAAATGATTTCTTATATAACTGTAGAAAATTTCAAAAAAATCTGTTCATGTATGCAGAAGTTACAGGGCTGGCCCGATACCCTGTGCCACTCGGTGTATTTCCTCGCCATTGTAAAGACCTTTCGAAAGCTTATGTGTTTCTCATTCCATGGGCTTTCAAAACTATAACAGAGCGTGATCGATTTTCGAATGATTTTCGAAAAAAACGTCATGACAATGATAGCAAATTCAAGTATATTTGCTATATAATAATAATAATAATAATACTATACTTTATTCAATTGCTAATACAAATAATATACAATTATGCTTCATATTAAAGGTGTACAACTGAAAGGGCGAAGTTCAGTAATGCAAACAAAGGTTGCATCGCTACATATGACATTCAATTCCCATTGGCGGTGATCACTGAAAATTAATATTCTCATCATTGACAACGAATATTTTCGAAAATCATTCAAGATCGATCAAACTTTGTTAGTTTTGAAAGCACATAAATTGAGAAATAAAACGGTACGGGTACGGTATCTTTGGAAAGCTCTTCGAAACATCTTTCCAATTGTGGGAAAATATATATGGTGTGGGATTTAATAGTTATTTATTATTCAAGGGAAAAAAATAGTAGTTTTCCCGTGTATAATGCACTAATCAGAAAATTATCAATGTGAAATTTGTAGTTCTGTATTCTGTATTCTGTATTCTGTCAATTTAATCCTGTGGTTTGATTTTTTATATGAAAATCATTGCGAACTCATATAGTGATTTAGTAGTTATTTTGAATAATATAAAATGTCTGAATTCGAGTTTTCTCTTACTCCACCGGAGTTAGTTGAAGCAGCGAAAGAAGCGTCACAAAAATTATTGCCAGCTAAATCGCGGAAAATTTACGAAACCGCATAATATTCAAGATTCATGGAATGGAGGACGAAAAAGTCATGCAGCCCTTTCTCGGAAACGGTGGTATTGGCCTATTTTTCTGAACTGGTACAGCAACAAAAGCCATCAACAGCGTGGTCAAATTATTCAATGATTAAAAGTATGTTACAATCCAATAATAATGTACACATTTCAAAATATCTCAAACTAATTACATTCCTGAAACAAAATGGGAAAGGTTACAAGCCCAAGAAAGCAGCGATTTTTACGAGTACACAACTTGGTGAATTTTTAAATAATGCTCCCGATGAAGTTTATTTAATGGCCAACGTTGTTGTTGTATTCGGGATCCCACGGGAAAAAAGTAATTTTTGAAAAGTGACATTTTATAACCTGTCAACAGAGATGAAATGCCAATTTTTTTTCCGTGATTGAAAAAATATCATAATATACACTTTTTCCTGCTTTCTGTTAGTTTTTCAGATAGTGTAAATGTATCTGTTGATATGGAAAAATATTCCCCTGTAAGGCTAGTTTTTCTACTGTCAAAATTAGAAGAGTTATAAGGGGAGGTGGTACTTTATAACGTGTCACTCTGGCAACAGCGTCTTCATCTCTGATAATTTTTTTTAAACCTTGCGTCACTCTTGATTTTTTGTTGTTGTTCATATCGCTTGGTGCGTTATCGAAAACGGAATTTTTCATCACTATAGTGAAATTTCTTCAATGTTCAAAAAATATATTCTTGATCAATATGTGTATCTGATTGCCTTTTTGTTTGTGATGCGTTTGCTTTTGAAATGAAATGCATCTGTTATCAGACACCCTTGGTCTCATGATGACAGAAAGACAGAATTATGAACTGCCGATTGACTTCGTCCGAATTGTATCAGTGAGACAGAAAAATAATGTTTTCTCAGCCCTCAGCGACGATATTGTGTCTGGCCCATTGTTTACTCACCCTTCTTTGATTAATATTCTTAAGAAATAATACGAATTTGATATTTTGACGGATGTAATCGGATTCTGTAAAGAAAATAAACGGCTCATATGAATAATTAATCTACCAAGCTGAGTGATCAACAGCCATAATTATTGGTTACTATACAGGGTGATTCAGGTTTTGAGGCACAAACTGGAATGTGTGATAGATCTCATCATTTTAATCAAAAAAGTTTACGCGAACATCAGTCCGATCTCGATCAGTTGCAGAGCTACAAGAGGTCAAAGATTAATTTTTTTATTTTATATTATTGCCCTATATTGAATTTATCAATTTCGAATTCAGTGAGGTGGTTACCTCCTAGAAGATCATTATTTTAACTATTTTGAAGATTTCCAAGATCTACAGAGTGATACATTTTTGGAGGTACAGGATTCTTTAATCCCCCCCCCTCCACCCAAACTTGTTACGGGTGCTTTACGTTAAGATTTCAATTACGAAATTGAACTTCTATTTACTGTTTCTTGACCAGAGTATGCCCGCTGACTCAGTGGTGAGGTGTGAGTTCAACAAAAACCGAATATAAAATAAATATATATATAATAATTGATATTTCAAAATAAAGCGCCACCCGTTTTAATTTTCACTCTGTGTTGTCAAGAAACACCAAAACGGGAAAAGTGGTCAGATCTCCAGACTAGTAAATAAAAAAAATAAACGGAAATATATAAAGGTGATCAAAACAATAATTTTAATGATGATATAAGATACGATAGCTCATATATCGTAATTATAGAAGTTGGTAGCTACAAAGTACGTCATGTAATGTAGTTTTTCATAAGTTGGTAGACAAATATTAAGTTACGTAATCCCCAAATATAGCTATAGTTGGTTCACATAAGTTAGTTTCCGAAATATCGTAGCTATTGTCAAAAGTTGAAGAAACTTGGTGTTCGTATCGTGGCTCGGTGGATGGCAACCCCCTTTGGACGATGAGGAAAAGATAATTGGAAAGATCTTACCGGATGCTTGATTTCATCACCCACAAAATAGCTGCATACTAATATTATTCGGCATTAGTGTATTTCCATACATACAGGGTGCTTCCTCATATGTCCCTCAGGACCAAGTCATTTCCAGACAATTAGAGGTTCAAGGCTTTCAAACTCTCCTTAGAGAAGCCCCAATACAAGAACCCTGAAAAATTCGACATTTCAATAATCACCAAACGATGCGAAGAGAGATGGATATACTACATCGAGTGAAAAGCTGAGACAGAGTGAGACAGGAATAATCGTGAAAAATATGTTATCTCTACTCTCTTACCTCATCAATTTGAGGCAAATGGACGCTCGTGAGCGATTAAACTACTTACGAGTTCCAGTGAAGATATCCACCTTAGGTGCTATTTACGTAATCGGTCCCAAACCCAGAGACACAAACAATATGTCGAAGTGAGAAACAAAACGATTTCCTCAGAAATCCTCGATTTTTCTACAAAACAATACAAAATCCAATGGGCGCCTGATCAACGCAAAAATGTTATCACTGAAAAATGGACCTCGACAGAGACTTCCCGAATTACCAACCTGAATCACCTGTAATAGCAGTTACTGTACTATCCAAAACTACTAGATAAGTTGGTAACACCACCGGATATCGGAATGGAACAAGGAAACATGGAAAGGACAGAAGTAGCTATATACGGACCAACCTCCGACCCTCCTTATTTTACACACCTGACTGAAGAGTATAGATATCTAATTAGACAATTAGTTCGCCTGCTCAAGTTTTCTGAAATGTATTGAATTTATGATAGACTCGCGTTACATTCAACGTCTTTGTCTCACTCGCAGTGAGGAGATAGATATTCAGTACCGAGTTCAGTACCGGATACCATTCTGATACGTCTGTGTGGACTTTCCTCGATCGGAGAGCTGTATGAAAACCCTAATCTATATACAGAGTGATGGATTATACTGACGATATTTCAACAGGTTGTGATTTGAACTCATCCATTTATCAATCATGAGTAATCAATATTATGTTTTTAGTGCCATCAATGATGATATTGTAAACATCAAGATGTGGAATACCAGAGTAGTGATACGAGAACCATGAACCGATGAAAGAACTATACACTATACTATGATATGAAAGTGAAGTTATTGATAAGTTAACCAATAAAGTAGAGAACTAAGAACAGTTTTGGAGAAAGGGTGTTGGTGAGAAAATGGAGTGTAACAAACTGTTTCGTAGTACCCCTCTAACATCATCTAGTCACCGGATTATGTGATTTGTTCAATTTAGAGACTTTTATTGCTCCCAAAGTTTTTTCGAGAAATGAACCATTTTTCGAATGAATAAGCAAATCCGTTCTATAACATGTTGAATCTGCCTACGTTTTGCTTGAATTGTATTCTTGGAGAAAATATAACCAACTTCAAAAACGAAAAAAACCTTGACCTTCCCTTTGTATCCCCGCTACTGATCCAGTTTCTAATTTTAGTACATTTTATTGTATTTTCTACGAATTTCGTCCAATAGTAAAATGCATTTCGAAAACGGTTGATGGTTTCTCGAAATAAATTGAGAGGCAAAAGAAGCTTCTAGGTTGAATGATATATTCAATTTCTTAACTGGAAGATGTCAGAGGCGAACTACGAACATGTTTGTGCGGAATAAGGAAGCCTCTACCACGAAAAACGTATCACCCTGTGGATTCTAAAAATCTATAAGATGCTCAAAATGATGATCTTCTAGGAATTATCAACCACACTCAATTTCTACTTGAAATCTTCGAAAGTGAGCGAGATATATTAATTAAAAGAAAAAAATAATTTAACTTTGACCCCCTGTAGCTCCGTTTCTGATCGAAATCGGACTTATGTTTATATAAACTATTTTGATGAAAATGATGAAATCTATCACTCATTACAGTTTGTGCCTTCAAATATGAATCACCCTGTATTGTCAACAGTTGAAGATGATATTTCAGGAGAATTTTCGAAACGCCATATATGATAAAATGATGCAATTCGGTACAAGAACTAAACTTATCAGGCCCTATACAGTGAAAATAAAAGCATTCCAAAATTTCATTCAGGAGTGTATGCAGTCCCACCCTGTATTTTACACTCCTGAATGAAATTTTGAGATGATTTCATTTTTTATGCATTGGGCCTGATGAAAAGTTTAGTTCTTGTACCGAATTGCATCAGTTCATATGGCGGTTGAGAAGAATTCAAGAAATATCATCTTCAGTAGTCTCTTTTCAGGAGTGAAATATTTCTTCTTATTTTTGGTCGTAGAAGCCACTGGTGATAGTGGGCAGACTAATTTCGGGACACCCTGTATAGGGTGGCCATCTGAAAACGAAACAGAGCCAATTTTGGGCATCCCTAAGTCATTTACGAAAAAATGCTCGGACCCGTAAATTTTTTAGTTCAGGCGGAAATATTTTTTTGTCAGTTTCATCTCCTGATAAAAAATGTGATATTCGTGTCTGAAATTTCAATGGAAAGAGAGGTCGAATGATATCTTATTTCGAAAGAATTATTACCTAGACTATAATCTCTGAGTTTTACATCGCTACTTTCTACGTAGCCCATACAGAGGCTCATCAAAAGTACAAAACCAGTTAGTAAAAATTGCATGAAAAAGTCCACATTGAGAGTTGAAAACGAAAGACTGATCAAGTCCAACCATAACTTGAGCTCTTATATCATTTTTTTCAGAATATTTTCGGAAAAATATGCCTTTTGCCTTCAGGGCTATCCGAAAAAATTTTGTAAGACCTCATTGTTACAAATCTATTCTTTTTTAAATTTAACATTGTAAACATTATGTTAAGCCGGTTTTGTACGTCTGGTGAGGCACTGTATGGGCTACGTAAATTGTAGCGATGTAAAACTCGTGGGTTATAATCTAGGTAAAACTACCTTCAAAATAAGGCACCATACGACCCCTCTTTCCATTCAAGATTTTAGTGGTGAGTGAAAAAATGTTCCCCCTGAAATCAAAAATTTACGAAAATGATCAAGGGTACCCAAAATCGGCCCTGTTTCGTTTTCATATATGGCCACCCTGTACATATGAGTACTCAACAATTAATTTACTATCAGCAAACCATTTTGTTAGAGACAACTTTTTCATAAATGATGGTCCTTCAGAAATAAGTATCTACATCTACCTATATGCACATGTCAATCAATGAAAGGAAAGCATCTAATACAAAGTTTTCCCGAAATTGAAGCACTAAAGTCACAATTAAATATTCAATTATTGACTTATTGAGTATTGAATACTTCAGTGGTTTGAGAAGATTTGATTATCAAATATTTTCGAATGTATCGAAGACTGGAACCTTTGGCACGATAATACACTACACTGTTTTTATCTTCTCCTGAAGATGCTAACATAGTTAGCGAAACACGTGTCGAGGCGTTAAAAAATCGGTTTGGTTAGTGTTAAAACAGTGTAGTGTATTTTCGAATGGTTGATACCAACTATTCAAATATTGAAATATTTCAAGAAGTTTCGAATTATAAATATTTTCAAAGTATTCAAATATTTACGAACTTCTTTGAATATATGATTTTCCATTCCAAAAGTAGGAGATCGATATTCTTCTGGATGACTAAATACCTATACTGTTGGCCAGCTCTGTATACCGGCTCTGATGAATACTGTATACAAGTTTCTATATTATTATCTTGAAAGAAAAGATGTTTCTCGTGACATCTAGACCTACTTAATTAACCAATCTAATATTTATATGGTGTCATCAGTAAATCAAATGTCATCATGCAGTAACAACATTATTGCAGAGTAATAAACCATCCTAGAACTTTAGAAACGAACGTCTTCATATGTATAAAAATAGGAAGACACACTTAATTAATGTTGGAGAATCTATGGTTGTAGTAACGGAAAAATTCGTACAGAAAAATATGTTATTGAATGTTTATGGATTTGAAGAACTTGTCGACATGAAAGATGTTCTTGAGAGATTGATATTGTATAGCATCAAAAAATCAGTGACAGTATGGAATTAAATCATTTCATTGTGAAATGTTTCGGGAATATTCAGGTGGAATCATCTTCAGGACTCCCAATTCAACGAACCGTTCCTCCCTAGGGACCATTTTCCTATTTTCGTTTTATTATGAATTTATTATAAACTTCGATCGCAGTGCTTAAATACGTGTGACTAATAGTATATTATGTAACAAGTGTTATAAACGTCCTTTTAGTAACGAGTGTCTAGAAGAGTTTATAAACGCGTTACATACTATGCTTTTTCTACGAACTCCGAAAATTACATTAACATACCTGCTTTTCCTGCTAACCTACGAAATAATTCGAAAGGAATAGGAATTGAGAACATAATACATGCAACTGCATGCAACCAGCGAGACACGTATAAGTGATATTGGTTGTAGATGTGTCCAGTCCATTGCTTACTAACCATTGTTTCACGTTTATTGTCATGTTTAGCGCAGAATAAATAAATTGTTCTCAAAGATGGATGCTTCATTTTTACACTTCTTGGAGATATGCAAGTACCAGAACATTCTCTTCGATTTCACTTTCGTCTACATTTCGCTCATATTCTGAATGAAGAATTCTGATACAAACGAATATTGTTTGAAGAATTCTGATACAAAATTCGAAAATAACAGTTGACAGGTAATACAATTGACAGGCCAGACATGTCTCAAACTACTGAAGCTGTTGAAAAGGAATATTCTCAGATAAATTATGAACATACAAAAATGGATATATATTTATATAAAGCAATACATTGAGAATTCGCATTCTCTATGTGATGAGAATATTTACTCTTTTTCAGTTAATTCAACAGAAAACAACTACTTTCCTGGCTATATGCCACGACGAACATTGAATTATATCTATTGAACACACACGATAAGAGTTTGAAAATAAAATATAAAAATTTCTGAAATTGAGAATTTGCATTCTCCTTCAGACAAAAATATGTATATACACACATCATTCTGAATATTCAACAGAAAACAACTACTTTCCTGTGTTTAATGAACTGTGTTGCCATGGTAATGTGTTTAAGAAATCGTGTTGCCATGGTAACGTGTTTAATATTTTGAATAAATCACAGATCGACAATCCGTGATTAATCGATCATTTAGCGTGGTACATATCCGTACGCTAAATGCCATTTTAGTTATGTGAGTAGAAATAGTATATTATGTAACAAGTGTTATGAACGTCCTTTTAGTAACGAGTAGTTTAAGCACGAGCGGAGCAGAGCGGAGCGAGTGTTTAATAAACGAGTGTCTAGAAGAGTTTATAAACGCGTTACATACTATGATTTTTCTACGAACTCCGAAAATTACATTAACATACCTGCAATTCCTGCTAACTTACAAAATAATTCGAAAGGAATGGGAATTGAGAACATAATACATGCAACTGCATGCAACCAGCGAGACACGTATAAGTGATATTGGTTGTAGATGTGTCCAGTTCATTGCTTACTAACCTTTGTTTAAATAAATTGTTCTCAAAGATGAACGCTTCACTTTTACACTTCTTGGAGATATGCAAGTACCAGAACATTCTCTTCGATTTCACTTTCGTCTACATTTCGCTCATATTCTGAATGAAGAATTCTGATACAAACGAATATTGTTTGAATAATTCTGATACAAAATTTGAAAATAACAGTTGACAGTCAATACAATTGACAGGCCAGACATGTCTCAAATTACCGAAGCTGTGTTTGATAAACTGTGTTGCCATGGTAATGTGTTCAAGAAATCGTGTTGCCATGGTAACGTGTTTAATATTTTGAATAAATCACAGATCGACAATCCGTGATTAATCGATCATTTAGCGTGGTACATATCCGTACGCTAAATGCCATGTTAGTTATGTGAGTAGAAATAGTATATTATGTAACAAGTGTTATAGACGTCCTTTTAGTAACGAGTAGTTTGAGCACGAGCGGAGCAGAGCGGAGCGAGTGTTTAATAAACGAGTGTCTAGAAGAGTTTATGAACGCGTTACATACTATGATTTTTCTACGAACTCCGAAAATTACATTAACATACCTGCGATTCCTGCTAACCTACAAAATAATTCGAATGGAATGGGCGTTGAGAACATAATACACTGCATGCAACCAGCGAGACACGTATAAATGATATTGGTTGTAGATGTGTCCAATCCATTGCTTACTAACCTTTGTTTCACGATTATTGTCATGCTTAGCGCAGAATAAATAAATTGTTCTCAAAGATGGATGCTTCATTTTTACACTTCTTGGAGATATGCAAGTACCAGAACATTCTCTTCGATTTCACTTTCGTCTGCTTTTCGCATATATTTTTAATGAAGAATTCTGATACAAACGAATATTGTTTGAATAATTCTGCTGACAGTTAATACAATTGACAGGCCAGACATGTCTCAAATTACTGAAGCTGTGTTTAATGAACTGCGTTGCCATGGTAATGTGTTCAAGAAATCGTGTTGCTATGGTAATGTGTTTAATATTTTGAATAAATGAATAAATCACAGATCGACAATCCGTGATTAATCGATCATTTAACGTGGAACATATCCGTACGCTAAATGCCATTTTAGTTATGTGAGTAGAAAAAAGAATTAATAAACGAGTAATTTTTTTTTGTTTCAGCTATTTTGCAAAGGACCACAGTCGGTATTGGTCGAATGAAAATCCAAGGATTAGCTACCTGTCAGTATTTATGCATGTCTCGATGCGGACTGCTTTATGGATCGGTACGTACATTTTATCTTAGACGTACAGGGTGGTTAGCGGAAACCGGACTTTTTGAATGCTTCTGTGATTTACGAATCATTTTTATCGGAAATTGTAAGAAGCGTTTTCAAGTTAACAACATTGAAAGAGTCCGTTTTTTTGGACTACCTATCATCGTGTATCATCTTGAAGCTCATTTTATAGGAAAATTCAAATAGATTTATTGAATACAGTATTGAATAATGCTATCTCATTGTGAAAATAGGTAAACTGTTTAATTCGATTTGATCTCCTTATCAAAAATTGATACCACAATATTACAGGAATATGAGACTGGTGACAAAAATACATACTCTTTTTCTTTGAATATCATGGAAACGTTGTTGATTTGAATGATTCTGATAATCTTTCACAATAAAATTGATCGACAGTTCCACAAAATCCCTCATTTTCAAATTTCTCGACAGGGTTTCCTAAGCATTGTGGCATCCTTTTTTCTGACAGAGGATAAAAAATACTGTTATTCTCTGAGAGTTTTGGTATGACGGCAAAATTTAATGTTTTTCGTGATTGATACGATTCCAGAATTTTACAAATAAATAAGAACCATGCACATAATTTTCATGTGAAATGAGCCTTCTGTTTAGATAATAGTTGCAATGTTTCGAATACTTCTATCTAGAATTCTATCATTTCATTTTGTAAAGTGCCTTTCTGTCTAGTTTCAGTTTATATCTTGACTAAATTCTAATACAGTTACATAAATGATTGATGACCATCAGATGGAATTTCGACAATACCTATACCTACCAATTTCTCTTTGTACATCTCTCTTTCAGTGAATAATATAAGAAATAAAAATAGGTCGATTTTATTTTCAAGGGGGACACCTCAAATTATTAGTTTTAGCCCTCTCGGTTCAACCCCTTAGGAGGGTTAGATATTACCTTTAGAATCTCAAATGGAGAGGGGGGTCAAGTGGCACATCATTTTGTGAGGCGTTCAATTCTCTTTCCAACGGTACCCTAGTATATCATTTTCTGTTGAGCAGTTTCCGAAAAATGCCCTGTCACTTAGAAAACTTCGAAGACACACAAAATGTATATTTTTAGCCCTCTCAGTTCATCCCCCTAGGAGGGGAAGATGTTACCCTTAGAAACTCGTATGAAAAGGGGGGTCAAGATGCACATCTTCTTGAAGTGCGCTCAAGTATGTTTTCAACAATAAATCCTAGTTTTCCATTTTTTGATGAGCATAGTTTCCGAAAAATGCCGTTCTAAACTTACAGAAGTAATTAGAACATGCCTACATGAGTATAGTATAAGTATAGTATAAAAATTATTGCTAAATATGTCAAGTACCATACACTTAAGATGGTTTACCATGCAAACGTAGAGTCTATCATGAGGTATGGTATCATATATCCGGAAGAAATTTCACTAACAGTTCATTTCCACCACTGTCCGAATCCGACGGCACATTAGCAACAACATCGCAGGAGAAAGCGAATATTTTTGCAGAGATGTTCGCAGCAAACTCTACTTTTGATTCCCAAGGAAAAGTACCGCCAGACATTCCACCGGTTGAGAGTCGAATGCCCGAAATCGTCTTTCGTCAACGCACTATCAGACGAATTTTGCTTGGTCTCAAAACGAATGAGGCTAACGGTCCTGATGGAATTCCACCCATTATCCTCAAAAAATGTGCACCAGAATTAACACCGATTCTCTGCAAGTTGTTTACCGTCTTATACAGGTCGGGTATTTTCCCATCATGCTGGAAGACAGCTAGAGTCCAACCAATCCCCAAAAAAGGGAACAAGAACCTGCCCAACAACTACAGGCCCATTGCCCTGTTATCAGTAATCTTCAAAGTGATGGAGAAAGCCATCAACATTGAGCTTATCAAATATCTGGAGAGCTCAGGAATCATCAATGATAGACAATACGGCTTTCGCCACCGAAGATCTACTGGAGATCTACTTGCCTACGTCACCCATTTATGGCAAGCTTCATTAGAAAAACACGGGGAATCTCTAGCTGTCGCGTTGGACATATCGAAAGCATTTGACCGTGTTTGGCACGAAGGACTCCTCCACAAACTACCATCATACGGCTTACCACCTCAGCTATGCCATCTCTTATCGAGTTTTCTTTCAGGCAGATCGCTTCATGTGATGGTGGACGGTGTATCGTCTGATACCATTGGCATCAATTCCGGCGTTCCACAAGGATCAATTTTGGCACCAACATTATTCCTTCTTTATATCAATGATCTGTTGGGAGTAACAACTTGCCCCATCCACAGCTTCGCAGATGATAGTACCCTCCATACTGTGTTCTCTTCCAGAATTCCCATTTCTTCCTAGGAAACTAAGAACTCACGGCGCAGGCAGGTCAATGCTGTCAATGAAGACCTTGCTGAAATCACAGCCTGGGGAACCAACAACCTAGTTGAATTCAACGCCACCAAAACTCAAGCCTGTATTTTCTCTAGAAAGGCGGAACTCAGTATGCCCGACATTGTAATGTCTGGCACCACCATCTCCACCAAGCCCACTATATCTATGCTCGGTATTTCCATCAGCAACACTCTTTCGTGGGATAATCATGTCAGATCCATCGCAAAAGCTGCTTCACAAAAACTCGGATTCTTGTTCCGTGCGAAAAGCTACTTTACACCTCAACAGCTTCTCATGTTCTACAAAGCGCAGATACGGCCTGTTGTAGAATACTGTTCCCACATATGGGGTTCAGCACCAAAACATACGCTGATGCTCTTAGATTCCATCCAGAGAAGAGCCATCCGCCTGGTGGGTGACGCCACACTCACTCACTCTTTGACAACATTGAAACACCGTAGAGAGGTCGGCGACCTTTCACTTTTCTATCGATACTTCCACGGGAAATGTGCATCGGAAATCTCTGCTATCATTCCTCCACTAGCATTACCAGTCAGACGAACTAGGCAAGCCCAGTCAGCATATCCTTTCGTTGTCAACCTCGAAAGATGTCGAACAGCACTTTATCAAGACTCCTTCATCTATAGAACGGCTCCTGAGGAAGTATTCCCAACAACATATAACCTACAGAAGTTCAAAAAAAATTCAAATACCTACCTCAAGCGATAAAAAAAAAATCTATGGAAGTAGCAGGGCCGCAAACGCGATCTTCATAATCCAGAAGAGAATTCTCTGGAACTTGAAACCTGTAGATTCATGCAGAGGTTTATTCAGAAAAAATAAACGATTATTTACAAATATGGAATCTCAGACAGAACATGATACCAGATACTCTAACTACACATATCCAGCACACAGATTGCGATTAACTGAGTCCAGTGCATTATACTCTTGTATTAGATTTTATAACAAACTCTCTAGTGACATCAAATCGATAAAATCATTAGCAAAATTCGGGAAAACAATTTTTAAGTTGTTGGTTAACATCGAACCATATGATGAGACAGAGTTCATGAACTTCGAATCAAATAATCTCGGAAATATTTGTAGAACTTACAAGTGACTATCATATTCTTTTGTTGACGATTGTTTCATTTAATCCTACTTTATGTGATCACTTTTATATATTGTAGTATTCCTTGAAATAAAATTTATTTATTATTATTATTATTATTTTTTTTATTATTGCACTCAGATGCATGGTTTTCAGGTAAGTATTATTGTATTGACTCTCCTTTCAGTCCAAATGGTAGGAAGATTTTGAATGCTTGTCAGTGCAGGCATGTTCTAATTACTTCAGTAAGTTTAGAACGGCATTTTTCGGAAACTGCTCAACAGAAAATGATAATCTAGGGTACCGTGAAGAGAATTGAGCGCAATTCAAAATGATGTGCCACTTGACCCCCCTTCTTATTTGGGATTCTGAGGGTATAAACATCTACCCCTCCTAGGGGTTGAACCAAGAGGGCTAAAAATATTCATTTTAAGTGTCGCCCTTCGAAATTAGGTTGACTTATTCTCGATTTTCCATATTATTTATTGAAAGGAAGATATTCAGGGTGAGAAGTTTTCAAAATATCACCCTGTATATTTATAAAATCAACATTCCGTAATTTCCGTGTATTATGCAAACTGGCGATTGGTAGATATAGGTACAGTACTGCTCAATAAATAAGTGACTAATAAGCTTATATCTCGAGACGATTTTTATACCAGTCTTTGCTTATTTATTGAGCAGAGCTTTACATACGAAATGCTATTTATGTAAATATACGGAGATGAATAGGAAGACCCCTATATAATTCCTGTATATTTTACAGTTCCAGATATACTTGGGAAAAATAGTTCTCGTGTGTTTTATGAGAATTAAATGGGGCACTTTGTTATACAAGTAATGATGTTTACATTTGTGATTGAAACGGGCACTGTTTTATAGTAGAAAAAACTTGTATAATACGACTTGATGCCAACATAACCTCCTACATTACCTCTTTGATTAATAATTGCATGATTTGTTGATTAGAATACCCATGAAATGATATTAGTAGATAAATGCCTAGAACGTATTATTCTGGGAGATATCCTCACCTGTTTTTTCAACAGAAACTTGCGAGCAATGTTCTCTGTTTGATTTTTCACTAAGAAGCTACAAAAAACAAAGTAAAAGTTAGGTACTCTGAATCTGAGAACGAATCAAAATTAGTGCTTTCTATGAACGATTTCAGCATTCACCATATATTTATTATGTGTTGTATATATCTTGTATAAATCTTGTATATATCTTGTATACATCTTCTATACACTTGTATAATTCTCGTATGAATCTGGTGTATATATCTAGTATAGGTATATATCTTTATTGATATCTTACGTAAAGCAGAATTCAAACATAACTATTGAATTGTCAGGTCCAGCATATCAAAACATATTTAAAATAGCTTTGGACTATTCGTTTTCTAGTAAAATGATGAGCTATTTTTTCTGAATTCAATGTTTTTTCATGCACAAGTTGAAATTTTGTTTTTTTTATAAAATGTGGGAATATGTGTAGCAAAATTGATTTGAACTAAGTCGAGATGATATAAATAGAAAAAAATATGAACATTCCGTATTTTATTTTCATTCAATCAAAATTTCGAAGGAATTTTTGCATATTTCATCCAAAAAAGGTTAAGAAAAACAACTCGTGCTCATAAAAAAATCTGAATTCAACGAAACAAAAAAATGTCATTCCATTTGATATAAATATAAACATGTTTTTCAAACCATCGATTTTTTTCCTACGTTCTTCATGGGGCAGGCAATATATATCTGACATGCTATTTTTCTGCAAAAAAATATTTCCATTAAAAACGAATGTGTTTAGTGTACTGAACGTTTCTTCCAATTCAATTAATGATTTAATTCGCTGATTTGAAAAAAATAGTTGAATATCTGGGAGAATAGAGATTTTTTCTGTTTTTCAAGTTGGGTTAGTTTCAGACGAAACACCATCGAACTTTTTTTTCAGAGGACATCCTGAATAACGACAGTGAAACGAGTAAATCGAGTGAAATGAAGTGTAAAGGTGGGTTAGAACCCTTCCATTGTTGACTTGACAATTCAATAATTATGGTTTTCATTGCAGGTTGCGAATTTGCTTAGGGACCGTTAAAATTTCCTCATTTTTGAGAATAAATATCCACACAAATCATTCAATTACCGAAAATGTTTTCCTCTCGAAATATTTCGGAAAGGTATGACCCTGATTCGTACTTGGATTCATTCCAAAACTTATACTTTGTTTTTTTTTCAGGCATGCGCTCTGCCAACGAGAAAATGATTTTCCAACCACCGGTCATCTAAAACCCTTAGGGACTTAAGGGAAGGCCAAGAAAATGAATTCAATTCACTTATGAATAATTATTGTCTTATAGTAAATATTCCAATAAAATATTTGAATTGGTGAGTACAATTCTTTCTCAATGAGGTTGATGATGCTTTTTTAATCTGTTAACTATGCTCATCCAAATTCAATTGTTTTTGTTTCCACTGATGACCATGATGATTTGGTGAATTGAGTTGGCTAATTTACCATTTTCATTTAACACCTGGTACTGGTTGATTTGGAGCTTGTAACGGTTCTAGATATTATGAACAAGTATAGATGATTTTGTTAAAAAGTCAATACAAAAAAGTTTATATTTATCTATCATTTTTGTTTTGTTTTGAAAGTGCATGAAACTTTGTTGGATTCACAGATTGTGACGATGAAAGTTACCCTGCCTATATGTATAGCCAATTTGCATTGATCCAAAAAATTATGAGTAGGCACCTATATTAGAGATGGTTTCCATTTCATCAATTTTTTAAATAATTTTGTCACTGTTGCTCCCTCCATGGAGACATAAGGCCTGTTCGTTTGTGTTTGCTCTACTTGCTGAACTTGATTTTTTTCTATGACTTTCTCTGTTTACATCGTGTCATGAACAGAGCCAACTATGGACAAAAAATCAACTTTAGAAAGTTTAGCAATACAAACGAACAGGCCTATAATAATGGCACGATAAATCACAAAGATTTTTTTTCCTTAATTTTCCAAAAAATGTGCGCTCTCAACATACTAGGGTTTCACGAGACTCTCGAAATTCGAGATTTCTCGTCTCGTCTCGTCTCGATTTCGAGACGAGATCGAGAAAAGCACTTCGAGATTTTTCGAGATCGAGAAATTATTTCGAGATTTCTCGATCTCGAACTGCAGACTGCAACTTGCAATATTCAATTAGTTAGTTCTATTACGGCTTCGTTTCTTTCAGTGTTGCCAGGTCGAAACACAAGGGAGAAATGAGAATGAGATCAATGATTATCATTATATTTTTATTAGATTCAAACAAAAATTTTAAAGATTTGTACAATGCTATTTTATATTTCTTTATTACAATAATTGAAAAATAATTATTATTATTATCAGTCTGGCCTTTCAGGGTAAAGAAATGCCATGAAGGGAAAGGGTCATAAATTCAACTCTATTTCTATTGTATTATTTAAACATGTTAGTCCAAGCTAATTACTATATTATCACTTCGAAGGATATTCTTATGGCAGACTTATGGCACCATTTTTGCATAAATTTCACTATGCAGTACTTCGACCCCTACTATTGAGATAAAATAATTTGCTCAATAATTTTTTTTTCGAGAGACGAAATATAAATTCGATTATAAAAAATGAGTTGCTGTTGCTGTTACATTCTTCACGAACGTTAAACTTTCACCTTTCGTACCTTGGTAAATTTAAAAGTATGGATAAAAGATTAGGTAAATTGAAACATCAAGGATTCGTTGAATTTTCATTTTTTGGAACAATATCCTTCATTTTTGTGCTGATACTCGGCAGTTTTTTTTATACGTGGCTTTTAGTTCATAGCATATAGCCTCTGTATATTGACGTAATTTTTTTATAGAGAAAATTCAATACCCTGTATTTTGGTGCAGCCTTATAACCTATACATAGCATTTTTTAATAACGTTCAGTTTTTGTTTTTGAGACTCTCGAAGTTTCGAGAGTCTCTAATCGAGATCGAGAAATTGTCTTCGAGAAAAACATCGAGACGAGAGTTTGTTTATTTCTCGTCTCGATGATCGAGACGAGACGAGAAAGTGCCTTCGAGACGAGATTTCTCGTCTCGATGAAACCCTACAACATACTACATATTTTAACTAGTATTGAACGTCCGGCAACATTACAAAATTCATTGATACTTCCGGTGCTTGTGATCTCGTCGAAAGCAAACGCTTGGGTTTACCTCTGATTAATGATTACAAAAGCTTCAGGCAGACTTTGAAGCTCAATATCTTCCAAAATATTTTTTATTTCTACAAAAATGTATTCTTCCATTTCAACTACGCCAGTCGGGCAACTAGCCACTCTCGTATGGGAATTTCAGTTTTGAAGTGTTTCTTTCCTTCGTTTTTACTCAGATAGGGTTGCTTTCATATTGTCTATTAGGGACGCCTCTGGGGGAATATAATGCCGACTTCATTTTTGTTTGGCTAGGCTACGCTTAGTCGGCGGTCTTAGGACTGCTGGCTGGAGACTGCCCTGCACTGATGACAGGCAAAGAGCTCGAAACCGGTGTCCAGCGTGGCCTGGCTAAATCGAAATCAATAGGCATTCAGGAAAGATTCACTTATATCAGTATTCGTTTATACGAGTCGTTGCATAGATTTCGGGAGGATGTAATTCAATGTTCTGCGTGGCATTAGCCAGGAAAGTAGTTGTTTTTCTCCCGAAATCTACCATCATTGTTCTTCATTTTATGAACATTGTCTGGATATGACTTTGAGCTCCTTGTATTTATTTATTCTTTCATTTGGTTTTTTTTTTCGTCTTCTTCATCAATTTAAGTTATTGCCCCAATTTCGGGAACATCCCGTATATAGCACTCGTTTTTTTCTTATTTCAACCTCTTTTCTGTCAGAAAATCAAGGTGAAAAATTTACAGTTTTCATTTTATGAAATTTAATTGATTGGTTTCCATTTTATGAATTATTCCAATCGTATTTATCCTATTGCTCCCCTCCTAAAGTATGGTAAGTCAATATATGCATATAGCATTTATTTTTCTGTTATTTCGATCTATATTTTGATTATTCTGTGAGAAAATCAAGGTGAAGAATTCATTGATTTTTATTTTTTGAGATATTTGTAAGTCGATTTGTATATAACCCTCCTTTTTTTCTTATTTCCTATATTTTTTGTGGGAAAATCAAAGTGAGGACTTGATTGGTTTCGGTTTTATGTATGTTTTTTTAATCATACTTCGAATACAGTTCATTTGTTAGAATTTTAAAGAAATGCTATCTTGAAAAGGAACATCCTCAGATATATTTATGAACACAAAAAATGGATATATATATATGAAGAAATACATTGAGAATTCGCATTCTCCATATGATGAAAATATCAATTCTTTCTCGGTTTATTCAACAGAAAACAACTACTTTTCTGGCTATATGCCACGACGAATATTGAATTACATCTATTGAACACACACGATAAGAATTTGAAAACAAAATCTTCTGAAGTAGAGAATTTGCATTCTCCTTCATATGAAGATGTGCATATAATATAATTCTGAATATTCAACAGAAAACAACTACTTTCCTGGCTATTTGCAGATTCGTGATAAGGTTTTTCTCAATTCAGAATTTCTTTCCACGTCCTGTATGGAATGTCAATTTATCATACATATTTTTCGAATATATTCAATGGCATCCTACGTTTTTCATTTCGTTTATGGTTCAAACCGATTTTAATTTTCTGTATCATTGACAATGAAATAGTGGCGAATAAAAGATGACATTCTTTTGAGTTTGATCAATGGTTTTCGTTCATTTATTACCGAATACAATGGGGAATCAGAACATGGGATTCAGAAAAATAGTCAAGTGGATACCCACACTTATTGGCAATTTGTTTTTCCTTCGAAAGACTGAATCACCCTGTTCATTAAAAATAATTTCAACGGATAATTCATTCGAGAATATTGAAATGACCCGTCCATACCTTTTTCGAATTTTATCTTCAAATGATCCGATCCACAATTCTGACGAATAATAATTACATCATCGCGGATTTTATATAATTTAGATTTAGTGTAATAGGTTTTGTCTCATATTTTCTGAATAATTTGGATTTGTATCTCGATCCTGACGTTTATCTCAGAATTTGTAATTCTATCTCGGAATTATAAAAATAACTACAATAATACGGTTCCAATCAAATCCCTAGTATAAAAAGGTTAGCAATTATGTACCAAAAATCTTACTGCAGTGAATTTTGATAGGTACATTTTTTTCATGGTCATTAAATTGTCTAGACTCTTTAGCAAAGCATAATGTGATTTTTTATTGCAAATTACTTTTAGTGATGATAACTATTGAACATCAGAATCATGTGTCAAAAATATATTGTTTCAATCAGCCTTCTGTATCTGACGAAAAATCGGTCAATTTTAGTAGTATGTTGTCACAACTGAGTAAACATCAAAGTGCATGCTTATGTCATTATGTCATACCCTGTGTGTGATTATCTATCATTCGAATGAGTTTTTTCATCTTTAGGATCGTACGAAAGGAAAACCTTTTCAGATTCGCGACAGATTATTATCTACTAATTAGGAAACAAAAATCTAGTTCATCTAAAATCTTTCTTTCAATTTCCTATTTCTTCAGAATTTTTTGGTCTATCTTAAAGTGCTAGAATCATCAATAATGCTGACGACACGATTGAGAACTTCAGAAATATATTAGTTATTCGATAATTCATAAATTCTTGATAATGATCTATTGGTAATATGATAAACATACTAGATTCTCAAGACTAAGAGATTCTAGGGAAATTTCGTGAATCGATTGTCAGCTGATGCAGGACAGACTGTTTCGACTTGCCATGAGTCTCATCATTTGCACTGGTCAGCTGACAATCGATTCCCGAAGGGTACCTCCATATATCAAACAAGTCGAAGCCCTGAGGGGGCAGAAGGACGATCTAGCCTTCATAGCCATCTAGTGGCTTAAGTGCAAGGTGTATAGGTAGATTCATCAATCATACCTTGCGACTAAGTCGTGCATATAGACCCCTACGTCTATTTGCACGACTCTTATAGTCTTGAGATTCTAGGTTTATCACCATCTACCATCTGTTAGTGGAACATTAAATTACAGGTGTTGCGATAGTCTACAGAATCTGACATGGATGTCTTTTCTGTAAGCATATAGACGTAGGGGTCTATTTGCACGACTTATTAGTCGTAAGTATGATTGATGAATCTACCTTGCACTTAAGCCACTAGATGGCTATGAAGGCTAGATCGTCCTTCTGCCCCCTCAGGGCTTCGACTTATTGGTAATATTCCTAATTATCAATTAAAATTCAATTGTGTCAAAATGATCCCCTATATTATGATCTGTGGTTTATTGTTTATAATAAATTTGTGTAAATAATAATCATAATAAAGTCACACTAGAGGACATTTGAACCGGTGAACGTGACAACTCGGCGCACGTATTGTGGGCGGTGCCTTGTCAGTTCTCAGCATTCAGCACATTGTTGCCAAGTCTTCAACATTTACATGATATTTCATTTTGTATATAAGAAATATTCGGACATGCTGGTTGCTCGAAGAAGTCAAGAATGAACTATAATATCATGACTTCCTCCTATTATGTTTTATCTCGTGTTTTATACAACTACAGGAGTGACCAGACTCTAGTATCTTTTTGATAACTTGATTCTAATTGGTGACTGAACAACTTTATTGCTTCATGAGTGAGAATGGAAGATTATCTGACCAATGACGAAACAGCATAAAAATTGACGTCACCATTTATTCGACGTACGGTTGAAATGATCTTTGAAATTTAACAAATCTGGACAACGCATAGATTCATTATTCACATAAAAAGAGCGTGAAAAGTGTTGCATAATAGTATATTATGTAACAAGTGTTATAAGCGTCCTTTTAGTAACGAGTATTTTAAGCACGAGTTTATAAACGCGTTACATACTATGCTTTTTCTACGAACTCCGAAAATTACATTAACATACCTGCTATTCCTGCTAACCTACAAAATAATTCGAAAGGAATGGGAATTGAGAACATAATACATGCAACTGCATGCAACCAGCGAGACACGTATAAGTGATATTGGTTGTAGATGTGTCCAGTCCATTGCTTACTAACCTTTGTTTCACGTTTATTGTCATGCTTAGCGCAGAATAAATAAATTGTTCTCAAAGATGGATGCATCATTTTTACACTCCTTGGAGATATGCAAGTACCAGAACATTCTCTTCGATTTCACTTTCATCTACATTTAGCATATATTTTTAATGAAGAATTCTGATACAAACGAATATTGTTTGAATAATTCTGATACAAAATATGAAAAAAACTACAATTGACAGGCCAGACATGTCTCAAATTACTGAAGCTGTGTTTAATGAACTGCGTTGCTATGGTAATGTGTTTAAGAAATCGTGTTGCCATAGTAACGTGTTTAATATTTTGAATAAATCACAGATCGACAATCCGTGATCAATCGATCATTTAGCGTGGTTTATATCCGTACGATAAATGCCATTTTAGTTATGTGAGTAGAAAAAATTAATTTTGGTCCCTAACGACACAGTGGAGTAATTGAATGCCAATAATTCATAGTTCACTCGCCCAAATGTTCTAAACGATCGAAATTTCAGGACAATTAGCTCAAAGCCAGTCCCAATTAAGAAACTACATTCATAGAATCTTAAGTCGCCTTTATCGATCAAGGTTATCTCTTGCTTCCACAGCAATCTTCGTTATTTCATATTGTTTGTTGAACGTTGGTGCTGCTTTTTTGGTCTGGTTATTTGAAAAAAAAATTAAGATTTTGAAATCCTTACTCAATTTCACGAACAAATATACAAGGTGTCCCAGAACAATGTACCATAAATTCTACAGGGTGAACTAGAGACAAAAATAGGCCGATTGAAGTCAACCTACCTCGATATAAAAATACATCATAGAGCCATGAGAAGGCGTTGAAGAATACTTATATTTCCAGATTTTCTTGAATAATTCAAAATCCTTTCAAGGTACTGCTCTAAAATTTGGGCAATTTTCTATCGTGAATGTACATGAAAGACATATCACGTCAATTATTACAATATACAGGGAGATAGCTATTTCGCATTCTCGCATTTATATATCTTTTTGGGAGTACGGCGCCACTGACCATATATTTATATTTCAATGAATGAAAAAATAATTATCTAACTTTTTTCTTACTGCAGGTTCTTTAAAATTTTTCTTGGTTTTCGAGATATCTAACATAATTAATTTTGGTGCTTCTCCATACCATAAGTTTCTACCTCATTTGTGCGGAGTTAATGACCACAATAATCGTGTTCATGGACTACTTCAGCATATGACAAGGTTGTTGGTCATCTTCAAATTATTTTTTCCGCTCGAAAAAAGTTTTTTGCGAGAAAAAAATAATGAAATTTGGAATCGACCAGATCATATGATGAAGAACTTGCGAACTGGTGAACATGGATATTGTGGTCAATAACTCAACACAAATGAGGTATAAATTTGCAAAATATGATAAGTTATCCTGACATTAGGAATTCTGTTAGATATCTCGAAAACTAAGAAAAATTATAAAAAAAATTGCAGTTAGAAAAAAGTTCATCTCCGTACTCCAAAAAAGTTACATAAATTTTCATCAAAGAGAATGTGAAATATCTATCTCCCTGTATAATGATTAAAATGATATGACATGGTTTTGATGCACATTCATATTGGTTTATTGCCATACGAATTTTAGAGCAGTGCCTTTCAAGGATTTTGAAATATTCAGGAAAATCTGTAAATAAAATTATTATCCATCGCCCTCTCATGGCTCAACTGTGCATTTTCGTATAAAGATATGTTGGATTTCAATCAGTCTATTTTGGTGTCTAGATCACCCTGTAGACACCTTGTATATCCATCACGCCATCTCCATTCAAGGTTAGTAGAAGAGATAGGTTGTCTCTTTTCTTCCAACCAATCAGCGCCAGCGCGGGATAGCGTCATGAAAAAAAACAAGTTAACCACTCAAGTACAAGTTGAATAATTGAATTCCGCGTATAATTATGTCTTTCTCATAGAAATTTATACTGAGGTGACGTCAGAATTTCTACAGTGTAGAATTTTGGGTGGAAAAAGGGCTATCACCCCAAATTTCATTTTGATCCCAAAATGTTGTTATTGGTGTCATTCGATCACCCTGTATATATGACTTTGATTAATTAATTGAGATAACATATCAAAACGAAATTATGTGGAGTAGAATGGATATCGCACAGTATTTCTTCAGCTTGTATAATATTTACAATACATAGGTAGGTATTTTTCCCTGTTTTTTAATAAAGATTCTCAATATAAACTGTATTTACCTCGAATCATGGCTATCTGCTAATGCCAATACAATATATTATACCTAGTTTATACAACACCTTTTGATGGCACAAAGGCACAAATAGGTAGGTATCTACTGGGATTATAGATACCTACCAATAGTTTCAATAATAACAACCCTTAAAAGTACTTCCACAGCCTGGTACACTGTCTAGAAGTTTATTATGAACACAGATTAACAAAATAAGGAAACAAACCAATGAAATTTCAGTTTATTCGCTAAAATATGAAATGACATGGAGTAAAACAGTAAAACCTATACCAGGATCACACTACAAGGTACAAGATTCAATGTAAACAATATGTATGGCACTCTCGATGACGCGTCTATCCCCTCTCTCGTCGCACACCGCGTAGCAACGAGACAACCTATATCTTCTACTAACTTAAATCTCCTTTCACAACCATGCGATAAACCCCTTGTCTCGTTGTTTTCCAGAGAGACTTCGGCGACGAGTGCGTCTTCAACGAGACCATCGAGCAATCGAACTACAACACGTACTCCTCCTGCAAATACTCGAACGACAAGCGCACGTTCTACCTGGCGCTGAACCAGGGCGGGCAGCCGCGCAAAGTGATGCTGCGCGCGCGCCGCCAGCTCGGCAAGCTCTCCTCGTACATCCTCGTGCTGACGAAGAACTTCTCGCCCGACGCGCACGCGCAGGCGCATCCCATTCGGCACCATGCGCACGGCTGCCCGCCGGCTGCGGCGCGCGCTGCCCAGCAACGGCCGCCCTCTCACCCGCAGCACTGCCCGAGGCGCAGGAAGCGCAAGAAGAAGAGGCGGAAGTGCGACGACAGCGATCCCGGATCGTGCCCGAAGAGACTCAATGTGGCGATGAAGCACAAATCTCAAAGTCGAAATAATGTTAAGTGTGCGTCCGATATGAACGGTGAATTGTGCCAAAGAGACGTTGACAAGAAGAGAAAGACGAACGTTGGTGTGTCGGAGCCGAAGAGAAAGAAGAAGAATCGGAAGGGGGTGAAAAAAAGACTGAATGCCGTCGAGACGGCGGAGATGGTGACTACGACGACGACGACGATGTCGCCGACTTCTACGTTGACTGTAGACTACGGGACTACGGTCGATGAGGACTACGCTGTCGATACGTCTACCCATGCGGATTGGGATGACGCCAAAAACACCATTTCTCCCCTAGCAGATTCCGACTGACTCATCTTTCACTTTTTATTTATTCTATTATTTATTGAATGTAAATAATTATATTTAAGGAAATATACCTCACCACTCTCATTTTGGAATAGGCGACTGGACAAGTAACGGATTTTACACGTTTTACCCTTTATAGCTATGGTTCAAAAGCAAGGTACACTCCACCGCACACTTTCTAAACATATTTGCTTCATTATCTTCAAAGATTATAGATATATTGTTTTTTTAACTATTCAAATGTGTTGTCGTAGTAATTAATTATCGCGTTGTTCAAAATTGAGCAAATTAAATGAATGGCACTATACACAGGATGTCCCAGAGATGAGTACCTTCCCCAATTCTAACTACAGCATAAGGGTGCTGGAATGTAAAAGCGTCATTCAATTTTGACGAGCCTATTTATTAATTACCTCTTATTGTAGTTGAAATTAATAAGTTACTTATTCTTGATGTATTCCTCTTCACGTCATAAGAGTTGGAATCTCAGCTCTAGGTTTCGACCGATAGATGCTATTTCAGAAAAATGCGTATTCTGCCAATAGGATTCCTCAAAGTTTTCTGCTTGTTTCATGACAACTAGCCTCGAGTGTAATACTTTTGGTATGTTGTCATATGCAGTAAAGAACAATAAATAATTGTATGAAAATCAAAAAGGTTTCCATAATTTCTAATTTGGCAACAGTGCAAGACGTGACGTGATAAATTCCTATTGACGCGGCAAATTTGAACCGTTTGAAGAAAACTAGGCAGCGATAAAATCAATTCAAACCCACTTACATGAAAATTGAAAGCCTTTTTTGTTCCCGTCAGAATACTCTAATCGATATGAAAAACTGTCCATTCGCCCATTCCCTTAAATGACTCAGATCAAGATCCAGGGGCGTGCTTATATAGGCTATCGTGTTCCCATCAATATTCATTGGATGTTGGTGAAGATGAACCAGTGTTTTTAATCACTGAAATTGAAACAGTATTCCACAAAATTCATTGATACCAACGAAAACTGGCTATGAGGAATGGACGAGTAAAATCAAGTTTTTAAAGTTGGATTACTAAATACATTTTTTCATTTATGTTAATAAAAGTGTTACCTATTTCAAATCTGACAAAAATATATTTTTATAAAAAAAATATTCTGGAAGCTACTGAAACTACCTTCTCCAAGTTCAGCTCTGTATACTGTATAAAATGCCAATGAAATCGAGAATAGTTTCAGCAACCCAGTGACAGGTGAGCAAGAGAGACGCCCCTGAACGATCAACAGATTCTGTTTCATTGAATTATCTTGGCTATTCATCATTCAACGTTCAGTTCCTATGTTTAGGAAATTATGAAGTAAATAGGCTGGGAATAAATCGAAATGGCAATAATATGTGCAAAGATGTAGTAGATAGTAGAATTCCTTATTAAACATAAACAAAATGATATGTCTTTTTCTATACCCCATTCGAAATATCAGACTGTTTCAAACTTATCATTTCAGAAATATCTGGGCGGCGACAAATTCAAATTTGAGATTAAAACAGTTGATATTTTTTGTGAAATATCATAACACGCCACTCTCTTCAATTTTATATGGTGTCTGGTGCTTTTGACAAAATTAGTGATGATGGAAAAAACGTGTGTGTGTTGAACAAAATAAATAGTACAGAAATGCCAGTGCACACTTGCGCAGGTATGCACAATATGCACTGAGTGTGAATCACTTGAGTTATGTAATGTGAATCTTTGTTCACCTAGCGGTATAATGTAATTTAAAAAAAAGTCAATCAAACGATAGGCAATTTTCATGTCTTATTAGATGACAAAATGTACCAAATCTGGAACAATTTCACCACCTGTGGCAACCCTGTATTCAAGGTGTACAGGGTGGCTGGATAATTCGAGGCTCATCATTGGTATCTCGTAAACCGTAAGAGCACATAAGAGATACAGGGTCCGTTAAATGATGACAAAGTTGCGCAATTTGATGCTGATCAAAATGCCGCCTCAAAAGTTTGGAAATTCCGAAAACTTCCGAAGATATTGAAAAAAACCGAATATCCGCGATTTCATTGATAGATTCATGATCCGACGTTTCGTGTTCGAGGAGCCGTCATCAACTTTGTTTTTTTGAATGGCCAAAAAAAATTTTTCGTTACTAAAAAAGATTTATTCCAATTCTGAAAAGAAACGACATACAAGACTTTGCAATTATTCTACGTTTCGGACCAAAAAATCATTATCATTGTTATTTGATGATGGTTATATACGAGGAAACGAAACGTCGGAACAAAATAAATCTAATGAAGAATGAGATCGATAGGCCAAAATGAATTTGACATTTTCATAGCCATTTTTTTCTTTTCAACAAGCTGCCATCATCAGAATTTGATCCGACTTTTCGTTTCCCCGTAACCATCATCAAATAACTTTGGTCCGAAACGTAAGATAATTGCAAAGTGTCACATGTCGATGGATTCAGAATTGGAATTAAGAGTTTTTTAGGAACAAAAAATTTATTTTCGACTGTTTGAAAAAACAAAGTTGATGATAGCTCCTCGATGACGAAACGTCGAAACACGAATCTATTAGATAGATAGACAGAGCAAAAAAAGTGAATACTAATTATGGAACTGATCATTTTGACATATCACTTCAAATAATGTCACAAAAAAATGAAAACGAAATCGCTGATATTCATTTTTTTTTCAAATATCTTCGGAAGTATTCGGTATTTCCAAACTTTCGAGGAGGCATTTCGATCAGCATAAAATGGGCGATTACACCTTAGTAGAACTTTCAACTCAAACCATGTTTATAAAGATCCTTCGATACAAAAATAATGATTGACGACATAATTCGATCGAAAAATTAACTGGAATATTTTACTTTTGGACATAAATAATAGTACCTACCTTCTGAAAACGGACCCTCTCATGACGAAGAAACCTCATTTTGCCATAGTTAAAAGAAAATACCAAACGCCCGACGGAGACTGAGGCAACTGATATATTAATTCTTTAATTCAACTGTGATCTCGCGCTGATTCACTCTGTCAGAAATCATGTTTCATTCATCTCTGTCTGGAATAGTCTTGTTTCAATATTAGGGTTTTGACGTCACATCATCACCTCGTTTTCAGAGGTCCGAAAAATCGGGGATTTCAATAATTTTTTATAAAACGTAGGGAGCTCACAGCAAGAAACGGTTTGCGGTGGTGAGCTAGTTTGGGTGAGTTCTATCGAATTATGAAATACATTTTTTTTGTGATATAAGCCCATTGCGCAACTCTGTCATAATATAACCGACCCTGTATCTCTTACTGTTTACGAGATCCCAATGATGAGCCTCGAATTCCAGTCACCCTGTACGTGAAAGTACTCAAGATAACGTGCACCCGTAAGCCCACTACCAACCATGAACAAACTACACTGTGTAGTTTATCTATGCTACCAACGCAAACGTGGAAAAGCGAGAAATGCGGCATGCGTAGCTGTCAGTTTCTACATTTACGTTAACGTTCATGGCAACACTTCAAAGTTTCGTAGAATCTGTAGTTCTATTCTATCGTTCTATCTCTATCTATAGTTCAGGTTATGTCGGTGGTTCTGTGCTTTGTTGTTTTGTGGTCGGTAACCAACGTCATGACAGCGAAATCGATGTTTAGGGTATATCGATTGTGAACTACGAGCCCATCTCTAGCTACGGTTGATATCTAAGGTTGGTATTACGGTCACCGATCAAGTAAAGTAACCTTTGGTTTGAATTGACATGTTGACAACTTGACAAGTGCCACATAGTTTATTAAATAATAAACATTGTGATTGTGATGAGATGATGAGATGAATATCAATATCAGCTCAATGTAAAATTTTCTGTCGAAATGGCTTATGAAGGGAATGGAAATAGTGCCGAATTATCAGTAATTTTCGAGAGCTTACAAAGTGATTTCAAGACTTTGTCTGGGGAATCCAAAAAGAAGTATCCACAGGTTAAGGAGGTATAGATTCAACATAGTCTGATTTGAAGCAAGAGTATATCATTTGTACGTGTCTGTTTCAGGCCTGTGAGGAAGCTATAGCAAAGTTAAAAGGCGCCCAGTCTTCACAGCAAATTTCAGCCAATTATGTAGTCAACCAAATAATATATCCCCTATCACAAGGTTGTGAAACTAAAGATGTTAAACTCATAAGGGTATGTAGATATTCCAGATTATCAATACTTTACTAGTTCCACTATCAATTTACCTATCTTCATGGCTCTTTGCTTTAGTGAATAAGTAGGTATCAGCTTTGAACGTGGCTCCACAGTTCTGACCAGATGAATTCTTGTTTGAAAAATACAAAATATATAGATGGGGTTTGCCGTCACCTTGAGGCAAGGGTTTAGAAGCTTCACCATTCAATTAGAGCTCACCTTGAGGCAAGGGTTTTGGAGCTTCACCATTCAATTACATTTATTTTGTTCACAATTGAACACTATGGGTAGTTCTGTAAATAAATAATGATGGTAAAATGAGACTGTCTATTCCTAGTTAACATTTCCATTTTTGATTGAATTTAATTGAGTATATCATTATTAATTACCAAATATTTATTTGCACTTGAATAGGTGAGTTATGCTAATGGTATTATTTTTATCTGTTGAATTAAGAAGTCTGTAGATAGGTATCTTCTAATTTGTAGGTGATTACTCATTGTAATCTGAAGAATCTTTCATTTTGAATTTTCAGTTATGCCTCCAGATAATGCAAAAACTGATAAAAAATCAGGTTGTGGATCAAAAAGGAGCACTTTATATTACAGATACATTATGGTCATTAATGGAACTAGGTATTGAAGAAGTCAAGATATTACAGACTGTTACTTTATTATTAACCACAAATACAGTTGTACATGGTGAAACTTTAGCAAGAGTAAGTATCAACATTGAGCATTTCTTATTGAAATAATGTATTTCAATAGGGCACTAGAAGAATCAAATATTTGTAAAGACAGTTGACTTTTTGATACTTGAACTTCACCTGAAGTCTAGGAAAGTTTGGTTTAAAAAACAGCACAATTTGCACCATTCATTCAGATAGCTAAACATTTTTCCAAAATGGGAAATCATCACATGTGAAAATTTCCCTATTGCAGACATTGGTATTATGTTTTCGCCTTCATTTTACAAAGAATTCTACCACAATAAATACAGCTGGGGCAACAGTACGACAGTTGGTTTATCTTGTATTTGAAAGGGTTGTGGCAGAAGAAGAGCAGCTGAAAAAATCTGAGAAATATACTCAGCGGGGGCCTGTGAATACAGAGGAATTGAAAATTCCAAGCAGTGTTCCACCAAAAGGTAATGATGTTTTATAAATCATTTTCACCCATTACATACAACTTCAATTAATTTAATTACCACATACCTATCAGTAATTGACAGCCATTGTACTTATCAAGCTCATAGTTGGAAATTAAATTTGGTGCCTTAAAGATGGCAGATGATTTTCTTATTCTTTTATTATATTATGTCTGAGAAAGTACACACAATATTTTTTTAGTCAGAGAAGTTTACTAATTTCCTGTCCAAAATCAGAGATGGCGCCTGCAAAATGGTTGAGTTTCTTCATTCTCATGCTATATGCTCAAAACCTGAGTTGAAACCTAAAGATTTTCTAGATCAGAGATTTAAAATTTTAGGAAACTAAAAAAATCAATGATAAATTAAAAATCAAAGTTGTTGGCCATAAGATAATGTACTTTTCTCTGATGATATTTGATATTTTCATGCATTGACATTGAAAAAAGAGTACCACAACCAGATATTTTCAGTTTTTTCTATATTATTCCTAGTATATTTCATGAGAAGGCTGTTAAAGTTCTCAAAATACCCTGTGAACATTGTTGATGTTTGATAAAATTAGACTTGCTTATCATTTGTTTTTTCATCAGACTAGACATAAATACCACTGGCTTTCATTCATAATAACTAACATTTACTGACCTATCTTGGGATATTCAATGTATCTCCCTAATCATGTTTACAATAATAATTATTGCACCTATGCAACAAAAACAAAATAGATGAAGAATTGATGATTTTTTGTTTCAATATTTGTCTTATGTAAATGGAGAAATACTGCCTTGTAATTATTACCGAGGTTATTGTACAGGGTGATCCAAACTTAATAATAATTTTTAACCTTTTTCAAAATGGCGGGAATGATGTCGGAAAAATAATTGTTCCCACAAAGTTACATTGTTCATCAGATTCTGGAAGAACATAATTATTTTTTAAACTTTCATCCAGAAAGTTTTTTTCTTCTTCATCTTGAATGAAGTGGCACCAAAGAAAACTGTTAAAATATTTCCTAAGTATAAAGCCTGGTGGAATGATTATGTTGCAGAAGCCACAATTAACAGGGACGTGAGTTACAAGAAATATCTATCAGATAGAACCACAGAAAATTGGGAAGAATATAAAAGAAACAGAAATAGGGCAGTAAAAATAATGAAACGGGAAAAGGAACTATATTATGAACAAACTGTCATACAAACTAAAGGTAACCCAAAGGAATTGTGGAAAACTTTGAAGGATCTCATACCAAAAAATGGAAAAAGTGAAAATTTAAATTTAAATGAAATTATAATCTCAGAAAATGTCACCATCAAAGACATCTGTGAAATACCAAATGCTCTGAATAATTTCTATATTGAGAGCATTAGGGATATACTTGCAAATATCAACTCATCTAACTACCCTATCACACCCAGAATCAATAACATATCATTACACAACTTTAGACTCATTACTTATGATGAATTAAAAAACATAATATTTTCAATGCCCAACAAGGGGAGCACTGATGACAATAATATCGTTTTCATAAAAAATTGCTATGATAACATCAAAGAACCGTTGCTGAACCTCATTAATACATCACTAGAGACAAGCGCCTTTCCCAATGATCTAAAAATTTCAACTATCATCCCAATACCAAAAATTGCAAACCCACATAATGCTTCTGATTTGAGGCCAGTCAATATGCTAAGCTCCATTGAAAAAATTCTCGAAAAGACAGTTTATGAACAATTAGTAGGCTTTGTAGAGGAAAATA
Organism: Phaedon cochleariae; assembly: GCA_918026855.4. Classification (NCBI taxonomy): domain Eukaryota; kingdom Metazoa; phylum Arthropoda; class Insecta; order Coleoptera; family Chrysomelidae; genus Phaedon; species Phaedon cochleariae. The sequence goes on from OU896720.1 coordinate 803,432, forward strand.
AAATAGTTAATAATGTTCAATCAGGTTTTCGAAGTAAGTATAGCTGTGAAACAGCTTTCCAATGTGTTCTGGATGACTGGAAAAAAAGTTTAGGAGCAAATCAAATGACAGGTGCTGTATTTCTTGACCTTCAAAGGGCTTTTGAAACTGTGGATCGAGATAGGTTGATTGAAAAACTAAGATGTGTTGGCATCGAAGATAAAGCATTGAAATGGCTAGTTAATTATTTGGATAACAGGAAACAGAAACTAAGGATTAATAATACATTCTCTGAAGAGATAGGAAATAGTCATGGGGTTCCACAGGGAAGTGTTCTTGGACCTTTATTGTTCTTAATATACATTGATGATATCGTCGAAGCAGCAGGAAACTGTAAAATCCACTTGTTTGCTGATGACACCTTAATTTATTTCTCTGCATCAGATCCAGCGCTTTTGGTACAAGCTCTCAACAATTCAGTAAATCAAATACAAGAATGGTGCTGTGGAAATCTTTTGAAAATCAATGGTAAAAAAACTAAATTCATGCTCATTGCTCATCAAATAAACTATAATAAATTTCTTGAGGAGAAAATGGAGATAAAAATTGGTGAAGAAATAATCGAGCGGGTAGAAAAAATCAAATACCTTGGTATTATGGTTGATTATCGACTAACTTTCAAAGAACATGCAGATTTTCTAATAAAAACAATTTCTTTTAAAGTAAACTTTCTCTATAGATGTTCAATATATCTCAATCAATGGACCAAAAGGATTATATACAACACTATTATACTTCCCCACTTCACTTACTGCTCAACTATTTTGTATTTACTAAACCAAAATCAAATATATAGATTTCAAAAACTACAGAACCGATCAATGCGCATAATCCTTTCATGCAATAGACACACTCCTATTACGACAATGTTGAACAGACTAGAATGGTTGCCAGTTAAAGATTTTTTATTGTACCAGGCACTCATTTTTGTATACAAAATAAGCAATGGCACTGTACCGGACTACCTGAGAGATAAAGTGAACTATAATTTCGAATATCATCACTATGAAACGAGATCTAGAAGAGATTTCCACATTCCCCAGTTCCAAAAAAGATTCATGCAAAACTCGATATTTTTCAAAGGCTTGAGCTTGAGAGCATTCAACGAATTGCCAACTGCAATAAAAAGTGCACACTCTCTCAATTGTTTTAAAATCACTCTGAAAAAACATTTGTTGGAGGGAAGTAATCTCTAATGTGAATGATTGACTTTATTTTATTTTTATTGTACAGTATGTATGTAGTAATGTTGTTTGACATATTTATGTGTTCTATGTACAATGTATTAGTTTTTTATGACTAAATAAACGGATATATATATATATAGATATGGAACTCTGAAGTTGACAAGCTTCTAGCTAGACCAGCGAATCTTCAACCATCGAGGTCACGTGACGTCACCCTCAACACATGATATTTCTTCCTTCTTTATATTGAGAAACTAGGACTACTACCAGTTAAGCGGTGTATCTGACTTCCAATGTAGTGACTGGGGTTCAATCCCTGCGAGGCGTAATTTTTTTTTCAAATATTTTCACTCAATTTTTCAAAAATATACTTTTTAGGAAAAAGGTTAATTCAGGACAAGTTTGGTTGAGAGTACTTTCCTTTTTCATGCAGAAAAGATATTTTTCTTCCTTATATAACCTTATAAGTCTTATAAACACGAATAACCTTCTGATGACCTTGAGGTTTGAAAGATTCGCTGGTGTAGCTAGACGCTTGTCTGAAGTTGGCATTTCAAATAAATCTCTACTGACACTGCCGTGAAAAAATCAAGTAGGCCTGGAAACAAATTGTTTTATGAACAACATGAATTAGGACATATTTTGCATCCATATTAAAACGGAAACCTGGCCGACTTGATTTTTATTATGACGGAGTGGGTCAGTTGAGATTTATTTAAAAATACCAATTTCAGAGTCCCATAGCTTTTCACCAAATGAAGATAGAAAAAAAAACTTTTTGGATGAAAGTTGTTCAACAAATTATATTCTTTCAGAATATGAGAAAAAAATGGTAATTTTGTGGGAACATTTTTTTTCTGATGCCATTTTTGCCATTATGAAAAGAATTGAAAAATGTTTGAACACAAAATAATATACCTTACCCCCAGCTAAATTCGCATTTGCAGTTTTTCTTTTCCCTTTATAAGCCAAGGGCGGGAAGTTCGAATCACCCTGTACAGGGTGGTGCTTTGAAACTAAATTCTCTTCTCCAAGATGATGTACCTATCCTATCGATTCATAACATCACTTTGCAGATTATCATAATTGCCGAGAATAGTTGTGTAATTTCTGAATTTTCAAAGGTCACAAAAAGCTATTTCAACTTCAACAAAACGTTTTAGGTTTACCTCCATGTGCCGGAGATGCTTTTCTACTGTTCCACGATCTGGTCCAGTTGGTCAATGCTGACCAACCATACTGGCTCATTGGCATGACAGAAATGACCAGAACATTTGGCCTAGAATTATTAGAATCAGTATTAACGCAGTTTTCATCCGTATTCCATAAGGTTGGTATCTCAGTTGCTATAAATGGTCAACATGATGAGAACCTTGATATCAACAAATATTCAATAAACATTTTTAGGTGTGACAAATCAAATTATATGTCAATTGTATCTTATGTATGTAATGACAATGCTTGAGTGAGTAGATTACTGTAGATTGAGTGTCCCTTCATAAACCAATAACACTTTTAGAATCCTACTCTAATCAAAATAATATAATAATAATAATTAGGGAGCTTTACTGGATACCCAAAAGGCCACATACTGAGGTCCTTCAGCCTGTGTTACACAGTGATTATACATTGAGGTTTTTTCTTATCGCTTGGAGCGCACGAAAGGAAATCCCTGTAATGTTCAAAGAACATCGTGCGTTCCTAGAGAGGATAGGGACAGGAGGTAGGTATTGGATTTTTTGTTAACTTCTGGAGATTATATGTTGTTGGGAATACTTCCTCAGGCAATGAATTCCAGAGCCTAGCCTTTCTATGGATGAAGGAGTTTTGATAAAAGTGCTGTTCAACATCTTTCGAGCTTGACAATGAAAGGATGTGCTGACTGGGCTTGTCTAGTTCGTCTGACTGGTCTTGCTAGTGAAGGGATGATAGCAGAGATTTCTGAAGAACATTTCCCGTGGAAGTATCGATAGAAAAGTGAAAGGTCGCCGACCTTTCTACGGTGTTCCAATGATGTCAAACAGTGAGTGAGTGTGGCGTCACCCACCAGGCGAATGGCTCTTCTCTGGATGGAATCTAAGAGCATCAGCGTATGTTTTGGTGCTGAACCCCTTATGTGGGAACAGTATTCTAGAAAAGGCTGTTTCTGCGCTTTGTAGATCATGAGAAGCTGTTGAGGTGTAAAGTAGCTTTTCGCACGGAACAAGAATCCGAGTTTTTGTGAAGCAGCTTTTGCAATGGATCTGACATGATTATCCCATGAAAGAGTGTTGCTGATGGAAATACCAAGCATAAATATGGTGGGCATGGTGGGTATGGTGGTGCCAGACATTACAATATCGGGCATACTGAGTTCCGCCTTTCTAGAGAAAATACAGGCTTGAGTTTTGGTGGCGTTGAATTCAACTAGGTTGTTGGTTCCCCAGGCTGTGATTTCAGCAATTCATTGACATCATTGACATCATATTGACCTGCCTGCGCCGTGAGTTTTTAGTTTCCTGGGAAGAAATGGGAATTCTGGAAGAGAACGCAGTATGGAGGGTACTATCATCTGCAAAGTTGTGGATGGGGCAAGTTGTTACTCCCAACAGATCATTGATATGAAGAAGGAATAATGTTGGTGCCAACATTGATCCTTGTGGAACGCCGGAATTGATTCCAATATTATCGGACGATACACCGTCCACCACCACGTGAAGCGATCTGCCTGAAAGAAAACTCGATAAGAGATGACATAGCTGAAGTGGTGAGCCGTATGATGGTAGTTTGTGGAGGAGTCCTTCGTGCTTAACACGGTCGAATGCTTTCGATATGTCCAACGCGACAGCTAGAGATTCCCCGTGTTTTTCTATTCAAGATTGCCATAAATGGATGACGTAGGCAAGTATATATCTCCAGTAGATCTTCGGTGGCGAAAGCCGTATTGTCTATCATTGATGATTCCCGAGCTCTCCAGATATTTGATAAGCTCAATATTGATGGCTTTCTCCATCACTTTGGAGATTACTGATAACAGGGCAATGGGCCTGTAGTTGTTGGGCAGGTTCTTGTTCTCTTTTTTGGGGATTGGTTGGACTCTAGCTGTCTTCCAGCATGATGGAAAAATACCCGACCTGTACGAGACGGTAAGCAACTTGCAGCGAATCGGTGTTAATTCATTTTAGTATGTACAAGATATATGGAATTATTAAATTTGCTAGTGTAAAAAAGAAAAAGACAGTAGAAAAGTCTGTTGTGAGGCAAGAATTCTGAAGGAATTTCAGTCTTCTGAATGGATTAAGCATTCCAATAGTGTGTTTTCCGGAAACCTCCGTCTTGTTCTTGTTCACTGTTGGATCTCTCTGTAAACATGGGAATTGGATAATTTGGAGATTGGATTTGTTTTTGGAAAACTTCAAGGTCAGCTTCTTCAGTTTCTCAGAAATTGGTTGCACCCTGGTTAGACGATATGGAAGTTCAATTGATGGATGGTGAAGGGAATTTTGAGGGTGCCGGATTTTGGTAATGGCTCTCAGGCTAGCTCTTTCTGCTACTTCCAAATTGTTCAGTGCCGTCTTCCTAGTGTTTATGTATATTGGGCGAGGATACTCCAGAATTGGACGGCAAATGGTTTTGTAAATATGTGCTGCAGTTCTTTTGATATTTCCTTTATTCTTGTAAGTTAGGCTTCGAATATGTTTAGCTCTTGTGATGCACTTTGTTTTTTCATCAACTGGGTATGATGGTGAAAGTTTAGTTTTTGATCTCCCAGATATTTAACTAATGCCCTAGTCCTCACTGCATGATTGTTCACAGTTACCGTGGGTGAATCATCTGATATTTTTTAATTGAAGAGTATCAGTTGGGATTTTTCTGGATTTGGTTTTAGCCTCCACTTGTCACACCATCTCATAGTGTTTCGAATTGCGGTTTGTTACACTTAACTGCTTTTTCAAGTGATTTATGATGACTTATAATGGCTGTATCATCAGCAAATTGGATAAGTGTATTATATGTTTAGGGCAGTTCAAAGTACATAATTTGTAGTGAAGTATTCCTTTGTGCCACATACTGTCAAAAGCTTTGTTCATGTCAAGAAAGATAGCTGCACTAAGAAATCTGGAAAGTTTGCTTGTTTGTATATTTGATAGGAGAACTGAAATTGGGTGAATGGTTCCACACATAAACAAACCAAAAAGACATTTGTGTCTAAATTCATACTGGTGAGTAGGGATAGTATTCCCTATGTGTTCTTCAGCCAGCATCCTGATTATTATTTTCGAGGAAAATTCGACATTGTCTCTTCCACTATTTCATAACTCATTTCGTTATGGATGAAAATTTTGCCGCGAAATTAGAGGATGGGATAGTTCTCAATAAAATCTTCAAAATGAGGTATCACAACACCTCTCATCCCTATTCAAAATCTGGGAGTTGTGCGCCCCCCTAGTAGGGGGTTGAAGTACCGGGGGTGAAGGAAGTCGTTCCCCCTCGATTCAAAAATCGACGAGTCCCAGCGTTTTTTCAGATTTTTATTTTGAAGCCCTAAAATCGCGGTGCAAAGTTTTCGTTGGACCACCCTGTATATCAGATGAATCAGATAGCTTGGTCAGTTTTTTGTGTCGGAAGAATGATATGAAAAATATCTCGTTTCTGATTCAGAAACATGTGCATTGAAATCAGTATTATCGAGAACGTTCCCGACATTTTTTGAACATTCCTGAAACATACCTGAAATATTTATAAACTTCGTGAACTTTCGGAACGGTTCAATTTCTCAATATTTCAAATGTTTTATTTTATTTTTCAGAATGCTGAATTCAGTTTTCTTCTGAAAGAACGAGTGTGTGCCCTAGTCATTAAATTGTTTTCGCCAAATATCAAATACAGAAGTAACCTACCTAGTAATACTCATCAGGCGACGCCGTTTGAAAAACCGTATTTTCCTATCAGTATGAGACTGTTGAGGGTTGTCTCGATTCTCATCCAAAAATATCATGAACTTCTGGTAAGTGGTGCTGGAGTTGATTTGTTTTCAATTTATATTGAAGATTTGATTTTCTCAACAATTCTTCACATCGTCAGTTAAATCAAGCTACACTTCCCCAAGAAAATAACGCACCACCAAAAAATAGCCCAAAGTTCAAGATACATTTACTGCAAAACTACTTTTCCGATTTGGACGTCTTATTTTTTATGACAGGTGATCTCCTTTTGGGATATTTGTGTGCAAACTTCATTCACCTAAAAACCTCTTTTTTATAAATCTCGGGTTTAGCAATTATAGCGTATAGTTAAACAGAAGGATCAGTAGTGAGTGTTTCCGCCTCTGGCACGAATAACTTCTTGGCAAACACGGCCCATACTTCTAATAAGAGACCTTATGTCATTTTGTGCAGGTATTCTCAAATTTGATTCAGTCTCTGCCGTGAGTCTCCCATGGTATTAAAATTTAGTTCCTCTTGTAATCTAGTCCCAAGAGGGTCCAGAAATTCTCAATGGGATAAATCTGGGCTCCCAGCTGGTCATGGCATGGTATCGCTACCGACTTCCTCTAGATAATTCCTTACGACAACTCGGGCGACGTGAGGCTTGTCTTTTTGCATCAACAAAAATCGTTACACTACCTATATGTTCTTCTTAAATCTTCAATATTTACCTTTTAGCTGTGAGGCTTCCATGCCTCCCCAGACCATAGACTGCTACTTACGTGCTTATAATGCTAATTGAATTCAATAAAATCATACATAATATGATGAAAGATAATGGAGTACATCCAAAATAGGAATGTTGAAAAAAGATAAGGCTAAAGTATAATTTGAATTCTAACTTGATGATGTAACTGTTGTGATGTAACTCTAGAGGGTATTACAAATTTTATGAAAAAAAAAACAGGCTATAATTGCTACCCGGTATTCATAAAAAGAGGTTTTTACGCAAATACAGTTTGCACGCCAACATTCAGTAGGAGATTATTACTTGGTATTTTAGAGTTTATAATTGACTGGGAGAAATACCTCCAAATAGGAAGGTTGAAATAGAATTGAAAATAGTTGTATTCATCACTAAAATTTTCATACACACACAATTACAAAATTGAATACGCGAGAAAACTTATTGGGCTAGTCAGATCTTGAACAAATTTAAAAAAAGACTACATATATCAAAAAAACTGAAACACTGAAAACAAGAAATTCATCCATACTGTGAAAGCAGTTATCTAACAAGAAACCATATAGTTCATTTCTCATTAAAGTTCTACTTTTATTGATCCCTATGAAAATTGTTATTTCATTGAAGCATTTGATACCCAAATATTTTGGGAAAATCTCACTCACTTTCAAGTGAGAGTGGGGAGTTTTTTAGATATAGGTGTTTATTATCATAGATGAATAATTTTTTAAATAGTGGTTAACAAGGGTCCAGTGGACGATCCTTGTCCATACAGGGAATGACTCTCTTTTGAACCTTAAAAATGCGGTTAGTATATGCAGAGTTACCCCAGAAGATCAATCTATACTGTAGCCTAGATTGTACCAGTCCATAATACATGAGTTTTATAACTTTTGTAGAGACAGTGTCTCGCAGATTCCGAATTGCGTAGTTTGCACTGCCAACTTTTGGTATCCCTGGTATGGGGAGTTAATTATTGTGCCTGTAAAAAAATGAAGTGTTTATAGTACCTCATTCATTCTGAAGGAACAGGAAACTGGCCAGTTCAGTGGGCGGTGGGGTGAGTGAGGTTTGTTGAAGGCACATTTCTGTTGTAATTGCTAGGTGAATTATAATGGGATCACTAGCAATTATAGTATCTTCACACTCTTTGGTACTTACTAACTCACAAAATGCAGATTATAACAATAACAATTATACCTTCTCAATGGACAGGAGGGGATTACTACCCTGAATATTAACAGTATACAGTGTGTCCCACTTACCATGCTCACCATGGGTATCTTTTTAACGGTGAGAGATACGAGGTCGGTTAAATGACACCAAATGTGGAGTTTGTCAAGGCCAACTATAATGTGAAAAAATATTTTGAAAAAATCTATTCGTTTTTTATTTATACGCAAAAAACAGATTTTGATCATTTTCATGTTTCCTCCGTAACTTCTTTATTTATGAAAATATTCAAATAGGAATTTCACATTCTCATGAGAGTTTTTCAAAGTGATTTCGGAAAAAATATGAAATTTATACCAACTCTTCTAGAATTTGAGATATCAGCACCAACTTTAGTTTTTCAAATGTAGGTCATAGCTCAGTATGACTTAGTTACAAATAACTTTTTTTTTCTCTTTCAGATGATATGTCGCAGTAATAGTTTTGTGTTGATAACAACGGAGTTATCGTCATTTATACAAACACAAAAAATTATTTGGATGCCGCCATCTTGAATTTATAAATTTTAACAAAAAAATCTTGATCTCCGACCTCAAAAACCCCCACTTACCAATTTTGAATGGAATCGGACCAATTCTTGTCCGCCATCTTGGAGCAGTCATTTTTTTTAATTTCAACAAAAATGCCATAATGTATTGTCACCGAAATCATGGACACCGGCCAAATTTCAAGTTAATCGGAGTTATGGAATTTTTGTTGAAATTGAAAAAAATGGCTGCTTCAAGATGGCGGACAAGATTTAGTCCGATTGCATTCAAAATTGGTAAGTGAAGGTTTTTGAGGTCGGAGATCATGATTTTTTTGTTAAAATTTATAAATTCAAGATGGCGGCTTCCAAATAATTTTTTGTTTTTGTATAAATGACGATAACTCCGTTGTTATCAACACAAAGCTATTACTGCGACATATCATCTGAAAGAGAGAAAAAAAGTTATTTGTAACTAAGTCATAGTGAGCTATGACCTACATTTGAAAAACTAAAGTTGGTGCTGATATCTCAAATTCTAGAAGAGTTGGTATAAATTTCATATTTTTTTCGAAATCACTTTGAAAAACTGCCATGAGAATGTGAAATTCCTATTTGAATATTTTCCTAAATAAAGAAGTTACGGAGGAGACATGAAAATGATCAAAATCTGTTTTTTGCGTATAAAACAAAAACGAATAGGTTTTTTCAGAATATTTTTCCACATTATAGTTGGCCTTGACAAACTCCACATTTGGTGTCATTTAACCGACCTCGTATCTCTCACAGTTAAAAAGATACCCAAGGTGAGCATGGTAAGTGGAACACACTGTATGTAACCTCTGGTGATCCCCTTGGTTTACGGGGAATAGTACAAAAAAATATGTTATGTAAAAGCACAATATATTACAATATAACAAAATACATTGGTTAATGTTGCCCCAATCTCTTGGTGGTAGTGTTTTTCAACAAAAATGTTACAGAAAGTCACTTACCAGGACAGTGGTGTGTACTTTACATCAGCAATTACAATCCAAGTAGTAGAAACTGCACTAGAGTTCAGACATAACCTCGGCAAAAGCAACCGGTGGTAAATCCAGTGACATACAAGGTGACTGTCATTCAAAACAAAAAACGTTCAAATCGGACGAGTAGTTTTGGCGAAAATGTATCTCAAACTTTTGGATACTCTTTGATGGGGCGTTAATGCTTTGGGAACGTTTGGGAAAGTATATGATGACTATGCACACTTCTATTGGATTTGTTTCATCCCTCCTTCCACACTCTTATGGAAATCATATTCCAGGTGACAGAATGCGAGATATTCCTGTCGTTGATCGTGAAATTCTTGGATCCAGACAAGCCCACTTGGCAGCGATCGCTCGCCCTGGAAGTCCTGCACAAAATGACTGTCCAGCCGGAACTGCTTAGGTCGTTCTGCGAATGCTACGATTTGAATGCCCACACGACCAGCATCTTCCAGGACATGGTGAATTCGCTGGGGGCCTACGTCCAGTCACTGTTCGTCAATCCCCAGTTACAGATGGGAATAGGGAGTGAGTTGATTTTTTTTCAATCATTCAATCAATCATTTACTTGTGTTATTTATTATAGAAAAAGAGTGTCTGTGACTATTCCATTAAAAAAATACACTTCCCAAAAAATTAACGCACCAGCAAAAAGTATCCAAAAGTTTAGGAAACATTTTTGTCAAAACTACTTGTCCGATTTGTACATTTTTTGTTGTGTATGATGAGTTATTTCCTTCTAAACATTGGTGTGCAAACTGTATTGGCATAAGAACCTCTATTTCATGAGTACCGTGTGTTTTTTTTTTTCATAAAATTTTTAATAACCTGAATGTACTCTTCAGCCTTTTTTAAACATTATTTTCTTGGATTCACCCCATTATCTTTCCTGTTTCTCCAGAAACATAATTTCATAGCATAACATGCTTTTATTGAATTCAACTGGCATTATAACCACGAAAGTAGCAGGCTATGTATGGTCTCGGGGAGGCATTTCTTTCACTGATCGCACGGAAATTGTGATCATGAATGGAAGCTCTTATAGTAATTGTCACGAGTAGAACATACGGTATATCAGTTATTTCGAACCATGAGGGTTTTATAAACATAAAGTAAATCAAATCATCCGTTGACATTGAATTATAAAAACTGACCAAGGAACACTCATGAGAAACGTGCATATCCAATAAAATGTTGTATATAAATATTGGATGTGAGGGTTCCGAAGTTAGTCTGGTCTGGGGCTACTCTTGACTTGACAAGAGCTCTTCGTATGGTCGTCATAATGTAAGTTGTTGTTAGGTCTTTATATTCATTGTTGTTTATTCATAATTGTTATCGCCACCCACAATGTTTCATGCTTCAATACATATTGTTATCTTTGAATGTAGTCTCGTACTTTCAGTTACCCCTAAACTATTAGTGCCTATTCGAATATTACCTCTCGCAGAATATTAAGCCAAGCAAACCCCTTATAAATCGATATGGATGGGCTAACCATCATCTATATCGTGACATGGTGGAGGCGCCCCTTTATCGTGACAACTCTTTTGTTGTGACATGAACAAGGCAACAACTAATTTGTTGTGGGTGGAAACAACCCTCCAACTCTTTTATCGTTATACTCCAAGTCTTGGATGTCTTTTGGCCTCCTAATGTGGCGATTCCACTGGCCCATCGGGGCACGGGATCCCTGTTTAGAAAACCTGTTATAACACAAAACGGATTTTCTGTTTTTTAAATTTTCATAAAATAATTTTGTAACTTCATGTGATTCCAAAAACAAGATTTTTTCCACGTGAGTACTACCATGTTTACCATTGATACCCTATTATTGTTGCTTCGTTCTTTGTAGAATAATTTTCTCAATCGGCTGATGATGGATACTCTATAGATCCGAAACATGTCCCTTTCCATTTATGATTTGATGATATTAAACGTTGTGGAGACGACTTGGAGTATTATTACTATATGAACTACTTCACCTCACTTTGAGACAACATGGACTTCTACAGTAGGTCCTACAGTAGGAGAAATGGAAGCCTTTCAGCTGAAAGTTACATATCGGGGTTTTTGGAATTACATTATAGTGTAAAGATTTTTGTTGATGCGAGATGATGCCCATAGGGGCTCACAACGTGAGTACGGGAATGGTGAACCCGAGGTACCCTAGCCGGAAATTCACCTAACTTGTCTTGGATGATATCCTCTTCTCTCTTCATTTTCTATTCTATTCTATTGGCCTTCCTTGGCCAACTTCTCTTTTCCTCTTCCCCTCACCATCAAGTGGTGTGGGGAGGGCAGACCGCGGCCGCTCGACTCAACAGCACTCGCAGCATGTCCCCAGACCAATATCACATAAGAAAAGTGGTTATGATAGAGATAAAAATAGCACTGTTTGACAACCATTCTATCTACACACAAAGAAAGATTTCCTAGAACAAAGATGTTTGTGTTCAGTTTATTACATATTTTTTCTACATGTGGCCTTCAGTTGAATTGGAAATCTAAGAGAACTCCCATAAACTCTACAGTAGGTGGATTCTCACAGTCAGGTAATTCCCATAAAGAGAATGAAGTATGTGCCTCTCTTGAAACCTCTTATACTTCATCATAGGATTTTGAAGTATAGTTAATAGTGGTGTCATCTGCAAGTGGTCGAATCTTGCAGGTGAATCTATACAGGGAAGGTCATTGATGTATATTAGAACCCATGGCATGGCTAACTTGGAGCCCGGATTGAAATCTTGATGAGAATCTCTGGGACATTCTTGGGACAAGATTGCAAGAGGAACGTAACTTGAATACTTTGGAAAACGCACGACAGAGACTGATGATTCAAATTTGGGAAAACCTGGACCAACATGACATTAGGTCTCTTATTTTGGGTATAGGCCGTCTTTGCCAAGAAGTTTTTTTGGTTTCTTCTTGGTGGTGCGTTAGTTTCTTGAAGAAGTGTATATTCGTCTCAAAAGTCTCAAACACTACACATATTTCAGTTACACTAGTTACAATGCAAGACAAACAAGTGACAAAAAGTTACAGTTTGAAAACTCAACAAATGAATACAATGATTTCTGCATCTAACAGACCTGCTTCCAGATTTTTCAAAATTCTGTCATTTTTTCAATCTTTTTCTAATCATTTAATTATGATGAGAATAATTTTTACTGATGCTTTTCTTAGTTCCAGCTATGCAAGGACAACCACCTGTCCATTTGGCAGGGCTGTCTGCTGGTCCGGGGATCTCTGCTCAATCTGGATTCCTTTTGAGAGGTGTCTGGTTACCCATCGTAGTCACATTTCCAACTGGACAAGCCAAGTCGACATAGTAAGTACACTGCAGACTGTTTTATCACAGTTATTTCTCTGTTGAAAATTTCCTCTGGTAGAGGCGGTTATTTAACCAACAATGAGGGCGATTAATGATGGAGATATTTTAGCGGGCGAGCAAAGCGAGTGTGTTCTAATGGTGTCAAAGAGTTGGTGAGTGTGGCATCATCCACCAGGCGAATGGCTCTTCTCTGGATGGAATCTAAGAGCATCAGCGTATGTTTTGGTGCTGAACCCCATATGTGGGAACAGTTTTCTAGAACAGGCCGTATCTGCGCTTTGTAGATCATGAGGAGCTGTTGTGGTGTAAAGTAGCTTTTCGCACGGAACAAGAATCCGAGTTTTTGTGAAGCAGCTTTTGCGATGGATCTGACATGATTATCCCATGAAAGAGTGTTGCTGATGGAAATACCGAGCATAGATATGGTGGGCTTGGTGGGGATGGTGGAGCCAGACATTACAATATCGGGCATACTGAGTTCCGCCTTTCTAGAGAAAATACAGGCTTTAGTTTTGGTGGCGTTGAATTCAACTAGGTTGTTGGTTCCCCAGGCTGTGATTTCAGCAAGGTCTTCATTGACAGCATTGACCTGCCTGCGCCGTGAGTTCTTAGTTTCCTGGGAAGAAATGGGAATTCTGGAAGAGAACGCAGTATGGAGGGTACTATCATCTGCAAAGCTGTGGATGGGGCAAGTTGTTACTCCCAACAGATCATTGATATGAAGAAGGAATAATGTTGGTGCCAAAATTGATCCTTGTGGAACGCCGGAATTGATGCCAATGGTATCAGACGATACACCGTCCACCACCACATGAAGTGATCTGCCTGAAAGAAAACCCGATAAGAGATGGCATAGCTGAGGTGGTAAGCCGTATGATGGTAGTTTGTGGAGGAGTCCTTCGTGCCAAACACGGTCAAATGCTTTCGATATGTCCAACGCGACAGCTAGAGATTCCCCGTGTTTTTCTATTGAAGATTGCCATAAATGGGTGACGTGGGCAAGTAGATCTCCAGTAGATCTTCGGTGGCGAAAGCCGTATTGTCTATCATTGATGATTCCTGAACTCTCTGAATATTTGATAAGCTCAATATTGATGGCTTTCTCCATCACTTTGGAGATTACTGATAACAGGGCAATGGGTCTGTAGTTGTTGGGCAGGTTCTTGTTCCCTTTTTTTGGGATTGGTTGGACTCTAGCTGTCTTCCAGCATGATGGAAAAATACCCGACCTGTACGAGATGGTAAACAACTTGCAGAGAATCGGTGTTAATTCTGGTGCTCATTTTTTGAGGATAATGGGTGGAATTCCATCAGGACCGTTAGCCTTATTCGTTTTGAGACCAAGCAAAATCTGTCTGATAGTGCGTTGACGGAAGACGATTTCGGGCATTCGACTCTCAACGGGTGGAATGTCAGGCGGCAGTTTTCCTTGGGAATCTAAAGTAGAGTTTGCTGCGAACATCTCTGCAAAAATATTTGCTTTCTCCTGTGATGTTGTTGCTAATGTGCCTTCGGATTTGGACAGTGGTGGAAATGAATTATTAGTGAAATTTCTTCCGACCGCTTTAGCAAGGGACCAAAACGAACGGGAGCCATTGGGGCAATCTATGAGTTTCGATCTTATCTTGGCATTGTATATTTCTTTTGAAGCATCTATTGTTTGGCTGCAGTTATTCCTGGCATCAACGTATTCTGCTCTAGTCGCGAGGTTAGGGTTTTTGCGCCAGCGATGGTGGGCTGTTTGTTTCAAGGCAACAGTTCTAGAACAGTTTTGGTTGAACCAGGGTTTCGAAGGTGATGATCTTTTCGAAAAATGAGGTTTGTATGTGTCCATTCCGAGCATAATGATCTTGGATATTTCCGCAGCACACTGTGAAGGGTCCTCAGAGTCAAAGCATACTCTATGCCAAGGAAACTCGGAGAAAAACATGCGGAGACCGTCCCAATCTCCTGAATTGTAATGCCATATAAGACGTGGGGGTGCCGGAGCAGTTGATGGAATGTAAAATGGGCAGGTTGTGGAGCGAACATCTCTGCAAAAATGTTCACTTTCTCGATGTTATTGCTAATGTGCCGTCGGCTTCGAAGAGTGGTGGGAATGAACTATTAGTGAAATTCCTGCCGACTGCTTTATCGAGGGAACAAATCGAACGGGATCCATTGGGACAATCTATGGGTTTTGATCTTATTTTGAGTTTTGATCTTATTTGCGAAATTTGATTGAAGCCAACTACCCTCTACATTCATACTTTGAGACGCCGACTGAAAACTAACTTGACACTAACATTAGTGACATTTGACATTTGTCGAAATAATCAATATGGAAAAAGCATGCCTTTTGTTAGAAAACAGGGATTAAAATCGGTTCAGAAACGTAAAAAGGCTAATATAACATTGGATGTTATGTTAAAGAGTTTGTGGGTACTTAGATTGGTAATATTGAACGACGTGGTGCGAATACTTTTTGTTTCAGGAATAATTGATTGACAACTTCAAAACAATAAATTATATCGAGTGATATCTCAAATATGCTCGCCTCTATGGAAACACTGAATTCTTCAATACCTAGTGAGAGAGGCATTTAGTGATAAGACAAATATGAAAGGGTTTGTCCTCAGGCCGGTTCTAGTTAATGGGTTGTGACACTAACTCGTTAACATAAAATATTCCATGAAATCCATATTTTCGATTTGAATGCAGATTTCGTAGTGCCAACCGTGAATGGAAGCGGGTGTATGTTTGGTTGCCTAAAACAACAACCATGCATTATTAGACAATTTGATCATTAATTAGGGTAATTAACGATTCATTTCATGAACATTCAATATAAACTCGTTGATTTGAGGTCGTCGGAAATAGTTATTTAACCAACTACTGTATTAATGAGAATTGATGATCGAGATATTTTTACGTTTTACGCGTTAGTATTCGAGATCATTAATCGCTTTTTAATATACGAGGGGGTACAAAATATTTCCGTCGACTATATTTCTCATTGCTCCTGCAATGAAAAAAACTTGGTTCGCGAATTCATCAATCATTCAGAAACTTCTAAGAATCACCTAGTAACCTTTGTCAGTGTCAGAGACATTAGTGACATTCGACATTTGTCGTAATGACCAACATAAAAAATAAATTCCTTGTGTAAGAAAACAGAGATTAAAATCGTTTCAGAAACTTGGAAAGTCCAAACCATTAACGGACATTCTTCGATGAAATCCATATTTTCGATTTAATAGCATATACAGCGAATGGATGCGTATGTTTGGTTTACTATGCTACAATCGTGCATCAATAGACAAATTGATCATTAATAGGGGTTTATCTATTGCAACCAGGGGATTTTCGGAGTAAGACATTATGATTCTTTCTTCAGAATTGAGAAATTCGATATAGCGGATCCAATATGGTGAACGAGTTTTCTAATTATGATCCGATTCTATTCAAAATTTGTATCTGGGGGTTTTCGGGGTCAGAGATTATGATTCCTTCGTCTTGCTTAAAAAATTCAAAATGGCGGGTTTAATATGTCGAACGAGCTTTGTAATGAATAGTATTTTGAAAAATTAATGGAACGCGCTTGTATAGATAGCCATACTCAATAGATGTAGAAAATGAATAGTCGTTTGAAAAACTAAGAAAACACGCTTTCATGGTTAGACAAACTGAAAAGAGTAGAAAATAAAATAAATGAAAGTGTGTTGTTAAGTATGTAACTAGAAAAATATTTTCTAGAAATAATGTATATACAGTCTGTCCAAGATAAGGTTGAACAGCATGGGGATCTCGAAAACGGTAAGAGATACGAAATCGGTTGAAAGGGAAAAAAGTTGCGCATTCGGAGGCTCATATCAAGAGCCTTCGAAAATTTTGAAAATTATTTTTAGTTTTTGAGTTATATCGAAAAAAGTGAATTTTTGGAATTTCTATTTTATTTTTTTTCTCCGTTATTATTAGAGATACAGCAAAACTGAGAATACTTTTTCATAGCAACTTTTGATGACGGTCAACGTGGTGATACCGATTTTTTCATGCGACGTTTCGTATTCGTGGAACCATCATCAACTTTTGTTTTTTAAATACGGTCCTGATAATTTTTTCACAGATTCTAAAAGGTTTTTTCATTCTGAATTCAACCATGTATTATACAAGGTGGTTCATTTGTGTTTCGACCTATTTTTGGCCATCATCAATGTTTTTTCGAAACTCCAAAGGAAAAATGCCATCAGTTCCACTTATTTTGAAGGAAAATTAGTCAACACACTAATACCTCATCAACTGGTTTCAATCAACAACCCATTTCATTTTGCGGAAATAAAAATTCCATCCATACAAATTCAGAATATGTCAAGCGCTTAAACCAGGCGATGACGAAAGGCGCAAGACATTCTGTGAGTGGTATACCAGGAAATGTTAAAATTTTGCAGATTTCTTTCGAACAATCATCTGGACTGATGAGAGCATGGTCACTAATCATGGTAGCTTCGATAGAAAAAATACACATTATTGTTCACGAGAAAATAACATTTATACATTACAGCGAGACACCAACACCGTTTCGGCTTTAATATGTGGGTTGCAATATTTGGTACACGAATTATTGTTCCTTCCATTTACCATGAAACACAGACTTCCGAACGTTATAGAAATTCGCTTGAGAATCATCTTGAGGAAGCTCTGGATGATTTACCGATTGCGGAAGTTCAGAACTCTGTTGGTTTCAACAAGATGGCGCTCCGGTACATAATTCCAGAGAAGTCCGTGCGTTTTTATTTCTTGGCCGGCGCGGTCGCCTGATTTGACACAGCTGGATTTTTTCTGGGGATATATCGGACTTTGTACACGCAAATAACTTTGAAGATGAAGAAGAACTAAGGGACAGTGTCTTCGAAGCATTCAATAGAATAACCCCAGAAATGCTTAGCAATGTCTTAGAAACAACTGTGAGAAGAGGATATCTTTGTTCAGAAAATAATGGTTATCATTTTGAACATTTGTTATGAATGTCTCTGTAGGTATTGTCAAAGTTAAGTTGTTAAAGTAATTCGTGTAAGAATTCATCAACAATTTTAAACGCTGCATTGATCGAATGATGTAGTGAAATATTTTTCATTCACTTTTCAGTATTGTATAACTAATCCATCAAGTTTGACACTAAATAATAAGAAATAAGTGGAACTGATGGCTTTTTTTCTTTTGGAAGTTCGAAAAAACATTGATGATGGATAGAAATCGGTCGAAACACATTCGAATCACCTTGTATAGTACATTGTTGAATTCAGAATAAAAAAAACCTTTCAGAATCTGTGAAAAAATTATCAGGACCGTATTTAAAAAACAAAAGTTGATGATGGTTCCACGAATACGAAATGTTGCATAAAAAAATCGGTATCACCACGTTAAACCTCATCAAAAGTTGCAATGAAAAAGTATTTTCAGTTTTTCTGTATCTCTGATAATAACGGAGAAAAAAAAAATAAAATATAAATTCCAAAAATTCACTTTTCTCGATATAACTCAAAAACTAAAAATAATTTTCAAAATTTTCGAAGGCTCTTGATATGAGCCTCCGAATGCGCAACTTTTTCCCCATTTAAGCGACTTCGTATCTCCTACCGTTTCCGAGATCCCCATGCTGTTCAACCTTATCTTGGACAGACTGTATAGTAAAACAACGTTTGCCGGGTCAGCTAGTAATCGAAAAAATTCGGGAGAGGGGGGAAGGACGATGTTGAAGTTCATATTATCCATATTTGTATGGAAAAAATCGGCAAAAATTGGGAAAATCGTCAAAAATTTTAATACATCGAAAAAAATTTTAAAAATCGGAAAAAATCGGGAAAAATCCACGTAAATTAAAAAAATCACCATTCAATCTGATTTTTTCCGTTTCCAGCCTGGAGATGCTGGACAAAGTGGAGCCGCCCACGGTGCCCGACGGCTACGGCATCTCGGTGGCGTACGCATGCCTCGTCGAGACCATCCGCTCGCTGCAGATCGTCATCACGCCGCAGCGGCCGCCCGACGGGCAGGAAGGGGAGGGAGAGGGGGTGGAGGAAACGGAGAAGGGGGAGGCGGATAGGGAGGTCGACCGGCAGCTGGTCAACTCGAGCTGGTGCGGGCTGCTGGCCGCTTTGGCGCCTCTGGTGGAGGCTAGCACCGAGGTGAGCGAGATCCGAGGTTGCCTCATCGAATTCCAATTGGTGACAGGCTGACAGCGTGAATTAAGTCACTCTGCAGGCTATACAGTGTGTCCCACTTACCATGCTCACCATGGGTATCTTTTTAACGGTGAGAGATACGAGGTCGGTTAAATGACACCAAATGTGGAGTTTGTCAAGGCCAACTAAAATGTGAATAAATATTTTGATAAAATCTATCCGTTTTTGTTTTATACGCAAAATACAGATTTTGTTCATTTTCATGTCTCCTCCGTAACTTCTTTATTTATGAAAATATTCAAATAGGAGTTTCACATTCTCATGGCAGGTTTTCAAAGTGATTTCGAAAAAAATATGAAATGTATACCAACTCTTCTAGAATTTGAGATATCAGCACCAACTTTAGTTTTTCGAATGTAGGTCATAGCTCACTATGACTTAGTTACAAATAACTTTTTTTTCTCTTACAGATGATATGTCGCAGTAATAGTTTTGTGTTGATAACAACGGAGTTATCGTCATTCATACAAGAACAAAAAATTATTTGGAAGCCGCCATCTTGAATTTATAAATTTTACCCCCACTTACCAATTTTGAATGGAATCGTACCAAATCTTGTCCGCCATCTTGGAGCAGCCATTTTTCTTAATTTCAACAAAAATTCCATAATGTTTTGTCACCGAAATTATGAACACCTGCCAAATTTCAAGTTAATCGGAGTTATGGAATTTTTGTTGAAATAAAAAAAATGACTGCTCCAAGATAGCGGACAAGATTTGGTACGATTCCATTCAAAATTGGTAAGTGGGGGTTTTTGAGGTAGGAGATCATGATTTTTTGTTAAAATTTATAAATTCAAGATGGCGGCTTCCAAATAATTTTTTGTTTTTGTATAAATGACGATAACTCAGTTGTTATCGACACAAAACTATTACTGCGACATATCATCGGTTAGAGAAAAAAAAGTTATTTGTAACTAAGTCATAGTGAGCTTTGACCTACATTTGAAAAACTAAAGTTGGTGCTGTTATCTCAAATTCTAGAAGAGTTGGTATAAATTTCATATTTTTTTCGAAATCACTTTGAAAAACTGCCATGAGAATGTGAAGTTCCTATTTGAATATTTTCATAAATAAAGAAGTTACGGAGGAGACATGAAAATGATCAAAATCTGTTTTTTGCGTATAAAACAAAAACGAATAGATTTTATCAAAATATTTATTCACATTTTAGTTGGCCTTGACAAACTCCACATTTGGTGTCATTTAACCGACCTCATATCTCTCATCGTTTAAAAGATACCCATGGTGAGCATGGTAAGTGGGACACCCTGTACAGTGTCATTCATAAAGTTGGCATATGTGAAAAACTTTTGTATAATAATCTTCGGTCCTATGGCCATATTTTGGTCCAAACACCCCTCATCCTGTATAAAAGAAAGTCCAAAATTAGCGACACTATTTATAACTAAAGAACGGCTCAACCAATTTGGCTGAAAATTGGTGGGGAGGTAGCTTAGAACCAGGAGACGAACAGAGGATACTTTAGTAAATTCAAAATTGCGCGTGGAATATAGGATTTCGTGAATATGATCCGGTTATATTCAAAATTGGTAACTGGGGGTTCTCGAGATCGAAGATTATGGTTCCTTCATGAAAATTGGGAAATTCAAGATGGCGGATCCAATATATGGCGGACGAGTTTTTTAATCATAATCCGATTCTATTCGAAATTGGTATAAGAGATTTCCGGGATCGAGAATTATGATTCCTTCGTCAAAATTAGGAAATTCAAGATGGCGGATCCAATATGGTGGATGAGTTTCGTAATTATGATTCGATTCTATTCAAAATTTGTATCTGGGGATTTTCGGTGTCGGAGATTATGATTCCTTCGTAAATATTAAAAAATTCAAGATGGCGGGTCTAATGTGGTGGACGAGTTTTGTAATTGAAATTAGACTTGGGCGTTACCTACTCGGTCGGACTCGAATTTTTTTGATTGAAAGTTGATAGCATGTTGAAGCTACTAAAATGAAATAGATTTGTGGAAGTTAAAGGGCTTTCACGCTGGGTTGATAGTTGCGCAATACTTGGTAACAATGTCGTGCCAAAACTGTACAGTGTGTCCAGTTTTCGATGCTTTTGCGTGATATCTCAGTTATCTTTCGAGATAGAACCTTGCGGTTTTCGGGGTCCTGTACCACTTTTCTGTGAAACTCAAGATGGCCTAATCAGATTTTGCATAACTGTTTGCGTTTATGAGATACAGGGCGATTTTGAAAATTTAAACTTTTTGGACCCCCTCTATATCTACGAAGTTTCTCAGCGAAAATGTCAAATTGGAATCTTATCCCATACAGAATTTTGCGCAGAATTCAGTGGCGCACTCAACTTTTTTTTTATGGGTATGGTTTCGGAGATACGACTCAAACTTATGATATTTTAAATGGAACACCCTGTATTTTATAAGCTCATTAAATTCCTTATTTTTTCCCCATCAAAATGGAATATGATGAATAGGTATAAAATTTTCAAAAATGCTCCAAAATCACTAAAACATTGAATTTTGATTATGGGCTATGGATTTTTCATTTAAAAAAAGTTCCAATTGGAGGGATATTTCCTTTGATTCTTCCATGAAAAGGACAAAAACAATCCCAACACTAGTTAATTAAGATAACACAAAAATTAGGTACCTGATAACAACAAATGAATGGTAATAAAAAGTTCTTATTCTAGAATAAGCACCTGATTTAATATTCACTAAGACAATTGAATAGTAACTTATTCATTGAATTGTTCAAATTAATGTCCCTTTTCCCTCACACGCTTTCTCAATACGTCTTAATGCATTCAAAATCATTAAAGGATGTCTTTGTAATAAAGGAAAACTGCCTCTGTTGTTTCACGAAGTTCTTCAAGATATTTGTGACTCTTACTGTATCAAGACGTATTGAGAAACTGTGTCAATTGTGTGTTATGGGAAATGGACATCAATTTGAACAATTCAGTGAATAAGTTATTGAATAACTCCGAAATTCAATTGTATTTGTAAATATTTGATCTAGTGCTTATTCTACATTATGAACTTTTTATTACTATTTATTTGTTGCTTTCACGTACATAAGTTTTGTGTTTTCTTAGTTGATTAGTGTTGGTATTGTTTTTGTCCTCTTTATGGAAAAATCTAAATGAATATTCCTTCAATTGGAACTTTTTCATAAGAAAAATCCATAGCCCACTATTAAAATTCAATGTTTCAGTGATTTCAGAGCATTTTTGAAAATTTCATATACATACATCATAAATCTTTTTGAAGAGAAAAAAATGAGGAATTTTATGAGCTCATAAAATACAGGGTGTTCCATTTAAAAAATCATAAGTTTGAGTCGTATCTCCAAAACCATACCCCGAAAAAAAAAATTGAGTGCGCCACTGGATTCTGCGTGAACTTTTATATGGGATGAGATTTTAATTTGACATTTTTGCTGAGAAACTTCGTAGAAATAGAGGGGGTCCAAAAAGTATAAATTTTCAAAATCGCCCTGTATCTCATAAACGGAAACAGTTATGCAAAATCTGATTAGGCCATCTTGAGTTTCACAAAAAAGTGGCACACGACCGCGAAACCCTCAAGGTTCTATCTCCAAAGATAACTGAGATATCCCACAAAAGCATCGAAAACTGGACACACTGTACATCGAAAAATACTAGTAACTTTCGAAATGGGCGAACGGCGTTATCGATTTAAGTTGGCAAAACTGTGCACCGATGCCAGATTTATTTGACATTTCTATAAGCGATTTGTTGTGATCAGCTGATCTCTGCGAATTATTCATTACTGACAATTTGAACTTTCAAGGAATTGTTTGTGATTTATTTGTGGTTGTGGATCATAGGTGAAATTCCATTTTTTCAAAATGCCTAAACCATTGAGTGCATAGGCACAGAAGATGATCCATTACTTCCAATGACTGCTGTGAGAGATGCAAGTTGAATGATGGTATTAATAATGATATTTTGTGCTGTCCGAATGATCCAAATATGATTTGTGTTAGTTTATTGTGATCACATAGTGGTTTCATGAGTTTTTGTGGGTTTTCTTGTTGTCTATTTCACTTAACAGTCGAAAGCGCTCTGCTACGAATATTGAATAAACTATCTTGCACCAAATACAACTCTTCACTTCTTTGGTATTTTATAATTTCCAATATAAGTAGATGCACCACTATATATTTTCCTACGAAATAAAATCAATTGATCGAATTTCTATTTCATTTCACCAATTTATAGTAATTGAAAAACATTCAAAACGATTAGATAACCTCAAAATTGAATTCGAAGTTCTTATTATTTTCACTCAGTAAATGTGAATACTGATCAGTTTCATTTAAAAAAATTGATTCAAGACATAATTGTGTTTTGGTAGAAAAATAAGTTATTTTTAATGTCAATATCTGTGATTATTTGTTGATGTTGTTATATAATAGATCATTCTTCAAGTTATTATTCTTTATAAGAATTTCATTATCATTAAATTTCATATTCAGTATATTGTTTAGGTGCATGGTTCATTAAATACATATATTGAAGTTCATTTATCAACTTCGAGTGCTGATTTTGAAACATGAATGGACGGCTTTTGAGTTGGTTCCAAAAAACATTATAATGTCCGACGATCGTAACACTAGACATATCCATATTCGGGCGGTTGGTCATTCAGTCATTTCCTTTCAACTGGCAACACTGTATGTGTTGACATATTGACGTCACTATCAACCCAGCGTGAAAGCCCTTTAATTCTTTTAATATTACATCAGACATTTCGTAAAAATTGAAAAAATATCAAAAATCATAACTTCAAATTCGAAACAAATGTGTAAAATTGGAAAAGAGTCAACTTTTCTCAGTGAACTTCTTTAAAATTCGAAGAAGTAAGCCTATTTTCAGTGATAAATTTGAAAAACTGAAACTCGAAATGTAGCGAAAGTCACGTGACCCCGACCGAATAGTCCATTTTTAAAGCAAAATTCTACACCCACGTCGAATTTAGGAATATATTATTATTGATAGTTTTTCCGATGTAATGCCGACTATGAATGACACTGTATGATTTTACCTTTGGTGCAAATGTTGCTTTCGCTCGGCTTCACTAGACGCTTCGCCTCGCAAATGCAATATTCGCTTGTCAAACAAAGTGTCACTTTTGATCCTAATAAAACAATCTACTATTTGTTATCTTTGTAATAACATAATGATTGTTTGAATGAAGGAAGCTGTCACCGAAAATGTCCTGAAGGCCATCCAGACTTACACTTCGCTCTGCGGGGTGTTGGATTTGCAGATGCCGAGAGATGCGTTCATAACGGCCATTTGCAAGTCATCGTTGCCGCCACATTACGCCCTCAGCGTGCTGAATTCTGTCACCTCGGGAATCAATCTAAGACAGGGTGAGTAATCTGTTCATCATAGACCTGAAAAAAAAACTGAGTTTATGTGCGCCTAATTTGAGAAGCCTTGACCACATCTCATTAATCCATGAGGAACAATAAAAAAACAATTTCAATTTAATTTCTTTCGAAACATGACATCTGACATAAAGATTGCACTTGTTTTGAACTGTTGAACTTGAATATGTAAAAATATACAAGGTGTTCCATTTGAAGAAACAAAGTTGCTGGCATTTCCAGAAAAATCGGAAGTTTGCCATATTGGATTGTAATGTGATCAAATCTGAAATTACATAAGTGTTGGCTGATACCCTGTGTCACCCGGTATGTATTAGTAGTAGTAGTATGGTGGGGAGGCTACAGCCAGGCAAGTAGGCCCCCATGGGCCCTTTTTGCCAACCCCTGCTTTCCACATATCTACATATCCTTCTTCTAGTTGTCCTTTCTGAACCTTCCTGACCTTCTGGTGAAGGTCAGGATATTCGTCCACTCTAATTCGACCAAATCCTGTTGTACTTTATCCACTCCAAAGGCTCAGTGCTATTCAAAGGCAAGAGTGCCACTGGTGCAATGAAAACCACTCCAACAGCCGCTTTAGAGGTCCTCTTGAACCTACCACCACTACAAATATATATTCAAGGCGAAGCCAGAGCAGTCGTGAGTAGATTGTCAAGGGGTCAAGCACCCATGAGCAACGCGCACGGTAAAGACTATAGGAAGCTATATGAAGAGTTGGAAAGCGACCCCATCATGGGGATGCCAACGGATGGCATAATTCCAAAATATAGCTTTGAAAAAACTTTTAAAATAAGTATAACGGACAGAGAGGCATGGAAGGAAGGACCTCCTATCAATGCCGACATTGCTGTCTATACGGACGGCTCCAAAACTGATGAAATATCAGGAGCTGGTATTTATGGGGCCAAGCCAAAGACAAGAATCTCACTGAGGCAGAAATCATTGCAATACATCATTGCGTGAAAGAATTGATTAGGCAAGAACTTGAAGGCAAAACCATTGCAATCTATTCAGATAGCCAGGCGACAATCAAAGCAGTCAACTCTATGCAAGTTAACTCAAAACTAGTATGGGACTGCTTAGAAACCCTAAATGCACTGGGCAGTCAGAACAGATTGACTCTAGCATGGGTACCAGCACATACAGGGTACGAGGGCAATGAAGAGGCAGACTCACTTGCCCGAGCAGGAGGCCCAGAACCCTTCTGTGGTATTGCGAAAGCTATACAAAAGACTAGTATCAAATCATGGATGCAAACCAAATCTCAAGAATGGTGGAACAACTCGCCAGGAATGACACAGGCTAAAGAGTTTATTAAAAAACCATCGCCAACATTCACAGAATATCTACTGAGCCAGAAACGGAGTTCAACTAGAATACTAGTGGGACTTCTCACAGGGCATTGTAGGCTCAACAAACACATGAGTACGATAGGTCTGACTGAAGAACTGCTGTGCAGGTTCTGTCAAGAAGAGGAAGAAACAGCAGTACACATACTTTGCCACTGTGAGGGCTTGTCAAGACTAAGGTTCCTTACGCTCGGTGAGGAAAAACCAGGAGCCCAGAGATACACAGGAGATCTGAAAGCTAGCCTATGGAGTCTCATAGAGAAGGCGGGGCTAGCCGAAGAACTCTAATCGATTTTGAGGGCAGACACAATAGATCTGAAAAGGTCGCAGTGTGGAGGCAGACAGCCCGAAGGCCCCATTCCAAATCTAATCTAATCTAATCCACTCCAAAAATTTTGAATCTCATCCTTCCATACGCCTCACACTCTCCGAGGAAGTGAAGTGACGTGTCCTCATCTTCTCCGCATTCACGGCAAGTGGGACTATCTTCTACACCTATGATTGATAGGTGTCTGCGCAACCTGTTGTGCCCAGTCAGTACCCCTATAGGAATGCGCAGAACTTGGCGATCCCTGCCAAGTAACCAAGCCGTCTTTGACTCGTTTGGTCCGGCCACCAGCAGTGTAACGGTCCACTTGAACCTTTCATAAACTTAAGTGACCCTTCTACTATTCATTTTTTTTTCAGTGCAATCAGTTCGGAGTAACACTCAGTATGCATCGTATTTTCAACAGAGAAATAATATTTCAGCATTAATTTGTCAGGACAACCTGTATATAACTTTCGTCTTCTTCCTGTGATTGTGATCGAGTCATACGTGAAGATGCTGATATGTTTCCCTGCTAAGAGTTTCACTTGTGGATGTGTTTATCTTATTCTTATTTTTGTCACCAAACTCAAAAGACTTCTTCTTCTATTTATAACAATTAAAATATCAACATAGAGAATTCACTTCTATATGATTGCCTCACCTGTGTTATTAAAACAGTGTGGACAATCGATGTCACGTTAAATACAAAGTCACTAGATAAGGCCAATTTACATAGCACTCAATTAGACCCAGCGCTCTGATTTCTTAGTGTTCTGTGTCTAAGTTCGACGGTGTAATCTTGACCCCGCCGAAATTCGAGCAAGATTGACGGAGATCGTTCTCTCTCGATTGGCGCTTGGCAGAGCAACAAGTAAATTATATTACTCTTTCGAAATGCCAATTATATTGGAAATAGGCCGATTAAAAGCTATAGGCCTTTTTGATTTCCACTGAAGCCATTTTTGCTAACTTCATTAACATAACATGTGCAATATGCACTTGCGCACATGACATGTCGTCATGGCGGCAATTTAAGGATAACCTAACCTGTTGTGGATGTTTTGGTTAAAATAAAAATAATGTGATTTATACTTCACAATTGGGATTTATGGTTCGATGCCTCCCAAATTTCAACCCATATTATTGCTAATGGGGCAATAACAAGTGTTCGTCAGCTGTTGAAGTTTGCTGCCTGTTTTGTTTATGTTTGGATACCATGTATATGAATGAATTGGATACCATTTGCTTATGCAATTTATGGAGTATGAGGAAGCCACCCATACAATTAATGGTTAATTTTGAGTAAGAGTATAATGATGGATGACCCTCGGTGAGTACTACTTGTGATGTAATTTTTGATTACCATTGAGGAGTTGAAGACATAGATCTTCACTAGTGTCTTACTTTGTTTTCCTTGTAATAAGTGTTCTCCTATTTGTGAGAAACGAAATAACAGCTGCTATTTCCTTTCATAGGAAGCCTAGGTATTTTTTTTTACATTTATTATTCCCAGTCACCTGGTGACATATTATTATCACTTGCTAGCCACAGTGAGGCTGTCATAGATTTAATTTAACTGACATTACATCTCTTGGCATTGCCTAGAATAGAGTTGAAATACTCACCTATTCATTGATAAAATTTCACTAACATTGTATAACCTTAAGTAATCTCTCGAATTTCAATTTCATCATTACAATTAGTCATTATATTAACATTAATTGTAGTAAACATTGACTTATTACACACTGCGTGTAAGCACTTCTAACAACATCATTTAGGTAATTATATGCATGGTTTTCAAAAGGTATAGTTTGATATTTTTGTTCTGTCCTATCCTAATTCTTCTCAGTTAACTCTGAGTGGCGCCCATAGTTTGCTTTACAGATAACATCTTGTGGAAAAACACATAGAAAATAATTTTCTCAAAATCCCACGACCGCTCTACGACTATAAAGGCCACCGTGCATTGAGGCTTCAATTTCTTTTTGTGAAGTTACGCCACACTCTGTATCAATATTCGGATGAGATCGGAGACGCCGAACGTGAGTTCGTAAATGAAGAAGAAGCGAAGGATTTTGGTGGCCGCTTTCAGCCACTTTCAGTGATTCTTTCGTATTATTGAGGATAGGTATTAGGTTTTGTTGAAGTCGCTCCTCCAAATAATGAAATGTGTCATTATTGCTGCCTCACTGAATCCTTGTTTCATGAGAAAAATATGTCTCTGTGAGTCAATTAAAGGATACAATAATTTAAGAATTCCACCAATAATATTCCGATACCTACAGTGAAACATAACAGATTTGTAAAATTTGCATAATAAGTGCATTGAGAGGAACTAATTTCGATATCAAAAACTTTGGAGACACCCAAGAAAAACTGTAATATTGTTCGGATTCTACTTTTACTACGTTAACAATTCAATCCAAGATTCTAAAGTGAACTGTAAGAAGAAGTGCATCTGCAGAAATGCACTGTCAACATAGAGCTCCCTTGCAGAAGCCGATTCGAAGAATCATATGTTCTTATCATCTTGTTTGATTTGAGGCGTAGAGATGCAAGTTCTCATATTGAATTATAATATGTGAATAATAACATAATGCGTGTCCATTATATTTATAAGCAGTTAGGTATCTAACAATATCATCCACGTTTAGGCAATTCTCAGATCTTTTATCTTTATCAGTAGCATATAAAGAAACAGTGAGAATATAAATACTTACCCAATTTTTTATATGAATAAAGTTCATATTTTGCAATGAGCTGTGCTCTGTGCAGAACAAGTTCTCGTTGGGATGATGATTATTTTTTGTGGGCCCTGTCAATACCTGTGATCATTACATTTTAATTTATAGAAAAAAATCATCTTTATATGTGTTTTTGATGTTTTATTGAATTTCTAATCTCTCGGAAACTGTTTATTTCTGATTGAAACCAAAAATGAACAAGACAATAATTCGTAAATGCCTCAGTTTTGATCCAATGGGATGTTTCCTTTGAATAAATGGAATTCGCAACACTGAAGTCAAATTTAACTCCATCAACTTCGATTTATTTCGTATGAAGTCGTACGACGATAGCGAAAGCATAACGTAGCGTAACGAACTAGATACAGCATAGTAGTAAAACAGCATACGCTTCGCTATGCTTCTGCTTTGTGAAACGAGTTACAGAGTCCCACTGCAGGTCTCTCGATTGCCTGCAGCCGCCTATACGCCTCCGCAGTATCCTTCTAGTGCGTCGTCCTCCCATTTGTTAAGGGCAGACGAAATTTGGCTTGTTATTATGCCCAGTGCAGGCTCCGGTCCCCAGAACGGTGTCGCGGATCCGATTCTAGCCAACTCGCCGGCCACCTCGTTTCCGGGCACCCCCCTGTGATCATTTTTTGCTTCTTATTATATAGATCTTCGACTTGTTTTTTCATTTCTTTCCTTTTCTTAAGCCACGACAACTTGTAACTAATGTCTATTTTTGTAATCACTGCTACCCCATTATATAAAATAAATAAATAAATAAACTTCATGCAGGCTGAGTAGATTGTAGGTAAGTCGTATAGGTTCGGAGATCTCGATTAAGTACTACGACCTAGAAGATCTTTTTTTTTTATTATTCGATTGGAGCGCACGAAAGGGAATCCCTATAATGTTCAAAGAACATCGTGCGTTCCTACGGACGATAGGGACAGGAGGTAGGTATTGGAATTTTTTTTGAATTTTTGGAGATTATATGTTGTTGGGAATACTTCCACGGGCAATGAATTCCAGAGCCTAGCCGTTCTATGGATGAAGGAGTCTTGATAAAGTGCTGTTCGACATCTTTCGAGGTTGACGACGAAAGGATGTGCTGACTGGGCTTGTCTAGTTCGTCTGATTGGTATTGCTAGTGAAGGGATGATTGCAGAGATTTCCGAAGAACATTTCCCGTGGAAGTATCGATAGAAAAGTGAAAGGTTGCCGACCTTTCTACGGTGTTCCAATGATGTCAAAGAGTGAGTGAGTGTGGCGTCACCCACCAGGCGAATGGCTCTTCTCTGGATGGAATCTAAGAGCATCAGCGTATGATTTGGTGCTGAACCCCATATGTGGGAACAGTATTCTAGAACAGGCCGTATCTGCGCTTTGTAGATCATGAGAAGCTGTTGAGGTGTAAAGTAGCTTTTCGCACGGAACAAGAATCCGAGTTTTTGTGAAGCAGCTTTTGAGGTGGATCTGACATGATTATCCCATGAAAGAGTGTTGCTGATGGAAATACCGAGCATAGATATGGTGGGTGGTGGGCTTGGTGGGGATGGTGGAGCCAGGCATTACAATATCGGGCATACTGAGTTCCGCCTTTCTAGAGAAAATGCAGGCTTGAGTTTTGGTGGCGTTGAATTCAACTAGGTTGTTGGTTCCCCAGGCTGTGATTTCAGCAAGATCTTCATTGACAGCATTGACCTGCCTGCGCCGTGAGTTCTTAGTTTCCTGGGAAGAAATGGGAATTCTGGAAGAGAACACAGTATGGAGGGTACTATCATCTGCAAAGCTGTGGATGGGGCAAGTTGTTACTCCCAACAGATCATTGATATGAAGCAGGAATAATGTTGGTGCCAAAATTGATCCTTGTGGAACGCCGGTATTGATGCCAATGGTATCAGACGATACACCGTCCACCACCACGTGAAGCGATCTGCCTGAAAGAAAACTCGATAAGAGATCTATTGTGAGACAGCATTTCTGGACTTCGCTGAGGATATTAAAAATAAAGCCCCTATTATTATTATTATTATTACCCTTATCTAGTTTTAGTCCTCTAATCCTAGACTTCTAATGAAGCGTATGATTTTGCTGATGGTTGAATTTTCCATCTAAGCAGGCGTTAGATAGATATATACAAAAATAACATACAATCACCATGACCATCACAATTTCGAGAGAATCGCATCATTAATAACTGAGATTTTAGGGTGTAGTCATGAAAAGCGGGATTTTGAAATATTTTTTCTAGCTTTTGGGATTTTGAAAATATGAATGGGCGAGTGGACTAAGATTGAATCAGTGGCATTCAATTACTCCACTGTTTCTTTAGGGACCTGAAATAATTTTTGCAACACTCCTCACGCTTTTTCTATGTAAATAATGAGTCTATGCATTGTTCAAAATATTTGAATTTCAGAGCTCATTTCAAACGTACCGTCATGGCCGCCATTCGGCGATCGTTATTGGTCAAATAATCTCTCATTCCCACTCATGAAGCAAGGTTGCCAAGTCACCAATTATAATCAAGCTATCAAAAAGATGTTGAGAGTCCTGTCGTTGAATAAAACTCCAAACTAGGAGGAACCAATGATATTATAGTTGATTCTTGACTTTTTTGAGCAACCAGCATGTCCTTATACTCCATAACGAAATATCATGTAAATGTTGGAGACTTGGCAACATTGTGCCGAATGCTGAGAACTAATTAGACCACGCCGGCAAGTCGTGCGACGTGTTGTCACGTTTACCCAAGCGTTTACCGGTTCAAGTGACCTCTAGTGTCAATTAATATAATTATTATTTACACGAATGTATCATAAGCAATAAGCCACAATACATGAGGGACAATTGATTTTTTATGCTAATTAGGAAATTGAGAATTTATGGGTTATTGAATAGCTAATATTTCTGATGTTCCCAATCGTATTTTAACATATGGCAACTGTGCTATGGTCTGTCCCTACTTACGAAATAGTGACGTCAGTTTTTATACTCGGTAAATTTCTAGTCGTTTGAAAATTACCTTGGCATTATTGATGATTTGGGCACCTTGAAATTTTGAAATTTTTTTTAAAATGTGGAATTGAAAGGTATTTGAGTGATGATTCTATTTAAGAAATAAAAACACACTTACCAACAATTTAACATCATTGGAACAATGTAGATAGGTTGGCGACTTTTCACTTGTGTAATAATAATAATAATAATAACCCTTCAGACAACATATTGAAATTGTATAGGACTAGTCAGACATCAGTTAAAATAAAACGAACACTAAAACTAAAACTAGAAACTAAACCAAAACTAAAATGTATGGATATTTCCACGGGAAATGTTCTTTAGAAAGCCAGACGAACTTGACAAGCGCAGTCAGCACTTCCTTTCGTTGTCAACCCATCCTCCATAATTACGCACGATGTTTTTCGAACATTATACAGGCTGATTTTAAAATAACTGCATATATTTTAAACACTAAGAAAGCTTGAGGTATACAACCGAATAGCACTATTAAAAATATTATTAGGATCAAAATAGATTTGGGGCAAAATACCCTTTTTCCGCCCAGATTTCTACTTCTGTCACAACTATCGTTTGCGATCCGCAGTCGACCGTGATGAACGAAGCGACGTTGCCACTCTACATGAAAATAAGGAGATATTAAATAAAATGTATAATCGAGAAAATGTACATGGGGAAGAAGTTAACCCTGGTCTTGAATTTCAGAAAGATAATACAAAAACCTTAAAATGGGCTCATCCAAGTTTTGTACACATAAGCTCGAATAGCGTATAGCTTAACATCTCACGGTTGGAAGTTCTTTTACTGAAAAATCCTTTTGACCCTTCCTTCCACCTCCTTGCATCGCTACAATTTCGTGTCCTTAGAGGAGTCTCATGGGCCCCGCACAATAACGACCCGACATATTACATTCACCTCTATTAGTTTCCATAACCTATTCCAATTCATATTCATTCTGTGACAAATTTTTATCAGGATATTCGTCTCTGAAACAATCTGGCATCACTGTCTTGTTTTGACGTTAGTGAATGACGAATTGGAGATTCCCTGGGATTCCGCAAATTTCACTTGCTTCCGAGTGGCGTTCTCGAATTTCGAAGCATTTTATGTTCAATTTTCAAAATGAAATTTCTCGTTAATGTGAAGACTTAGGAAAAATCAAATATTTTATTAATTTTTGTTAGACTCTCTCATATATATGTCTTGAATATATGCACTCATTTTAAAATCAGCCTGTATATAGGGATTCCCTTTCATGCGCACCGAGCGATAAAAAAATATTAATTTGTTCGTTTCCCTATTTTCCAGGTCACCGCGACAGTCAGGACTTGGGCGTCTCCCTGACGCTGTCGTACGGCGACACCGACTACCGACAGCAGGTGGTCGCCGTCGGCACGCCACTGCCGACGACCGGCGCGCCTGCAGGAGCGCACCAGGGCCCCGTCATGCTCACCGCGAAGAACCTGCAGGCGATGCGCGCGCTGCTCAGTCTGGCGCACTGCCACGGCGGGATCCTGGGCAGCTCGTGGCACCTGGTGCTGACGACGCTGCAGCATCTGGTGTGGATTTTGGGTGAGATGGAGCGGGATTTTCGTGATTTTGCACTCGAACAAACGACTTTTCATCCAGATATTTCACTTGTTTTGGATACACATTAGTAATATTCTTTTTACCATCTTTGACTGAGATTAACCAAGATTCTCAGTGCAGCTCAATAGCTCAGTTGTATTACATGTTTTATTTATCTTAGTATGATGTGAGTTGTCTTGAGAACTTATTGAGGAGACTATTCCTTCCCCCTCACTCCAACTGAGCTTGCTATTCATCTGGTGTTGTAGTGAGGAAAAGGTGAGACTGGATTAATTCTAGTAATTCTGTGGTTCTGTGCTGAAAATTGTGAGGTTATATTTTCATTTTGACATGCTCTCTGCTTTGAAGTTTGTTGCGATCCCAAATAAGGGGTTGATAGTTAGTGGTGAGAATAATTGGATGATTTCCGTCGGCGCGATTGTACTTTATTTTCTAATCAGGAGGTGAGAATCAGTGCCGAGCAAAAACAGTGACTCAACCACAGGACATTGTCCGGATATATGATGATCTTCTCGAGCTAGCTCTGGTATCGGGGTGTAGTTGTTTTCTCTTATTGCATGCGGGACACAGGTTTATCCACAAAATTGCAAATATTCCACAATATAATTATTCGGTTTACGCGAACCGGTGTTGGTATTGAACGGAGCAAATACCAAAAATACACTGTGAGCAATAATCTTGAGATGATTGTCAAAATTCGAAGAGTTGGATGGAACTGACAATGATTGTTGAACCGTTCAAGGCAGAATGAATACCTCTCGGCGATTCTTCTGCACCTGCTAAGCCACTGTTTTTTGCGATCTACGCGAAAAATAATCAACAAAAAGTTGGGACTGAATTGAAGTAAATATCCTCTTTTTGTGGATCCACAACAAAGTTTCAGTCCACAGGTTAAATCCTTTGAATACTCACTACAATAATATTTCTATGCTCCTCAATTATTTCCTCAGCCATTTTACATGTTGGTTGAATTATGTTGGGTTATGTTTTCTTCTCTTGCCCTTCCTGATAGATAAAAACCTGTTCTTTTTATTCAATCGACAACTCAGATCCGTCTCACGTCCTTCTAACTCAATTGATCTCAGTAGTGAAAATGTAACAGGATAAAAAGAATATTGCTATATACAGTTATTTGCCCTTCTTATTTTGTCATTGACTTATATAGGAAAATCGAGAAATAGGTATGTAACCAACTATAGTGTATTAATGAGGGCGATCAATGATCGAGACAGTGACGGATTTGCAGTCATGGCCGCCCAAATTCAATTAATTATCATGGTTTTAGGTTTCAGAGATAATTGCACATATGTACCTTATGGAAAATCCGCCACTGGTGTCGACAGTAGAGATTTCTATGTATTTTTATAATTTGGTACTTTTAGTTATTTGTTTTATCGTCAGGGAAGTTTCCGTCACTATTGGCCGCTCCCAAGATATGGTCGTTTTGGATCGAGTTATATCTGAGAAATTTCAATGTATAAATAATAAAACTACTGTCAGAATGAAGCCAACTCTCCTGTACATTTCTACTCCGAGACGCCGATTAAAAACGAACTTGTCACTGACATTAGTGACAATAATCAACAATCAACATGGAAAATATAATCCTTTTGTTCGAAAACAGGGATTGTAATCGTTTTCAGTGATGTTACAAATTTTGGATGAAATCCCTGTAATCGATTTGAAAGCAGATTCCGTATGTTATAGCGAAACGGTTTCATATACATGCTCGTTAATTCGAAGTCGAGGGAAATATGATTTTTTCGCGAGTTTTCCATCTTTTATGAGCAATCATACCAATTGCAGCCATTCAATTTTTCAATTATCAAAGACATAAGCTCTCGCATAAGTTTAATGAGCTACAGATACGAGACATCAGATGAAGGTCAAATGGCAGGAGATTTGCAAAAACACATTTTTCAAAATTTTATATTTGACTCAAATAAAAAAAAAATGGTGTTACAACTATAGTGCAATTTGAACATGCAAAAATTAAACTTCCTTGTGGTATTTAACACAAGAAAAGTGTATTCCGATTTATATAGTTCTGGGACAAAACTTATCACATCTTCATTTCCAAATATCACCTCATATGATCTCACCATCACACAATCGATTTACGTACCTCTTCAACTCCACCCTAAATCCGAAAACCTATAAAAAAAACTTGTGTCTTTATCCCATAGGTGCAGAAAACGTTGCTCTTTCGAGTGAGACGCCTATAAGAGACTAGTTGATTTGGTATCAAACAAGAACAAAAAACTATTGGTAATACCACGACAAAATGCAATTGAAGTCACTGTATCAGTTTTGTTACACCAACTGTGTGGTGGGGTATATAATACCCTGAACAACTTACGAGAATTATAACTCAATTCCTCTTTAAATTACAGTGATAAAGTGCTCATAACAATATGGGATTTCATGAAAAAAACAACTATTGCTCTGTATTTAACAATAGATAAACTTACCAGATATTGGCATCTGAATTTAGTACCCATGGGATATGTCATACCCCACCCCACAGACGAAGGATTATTAAGGGTGTCATAACAAGAGCCCCGGATTTGCCGCCATTTTGACAATACGAGTTGTGCGGTGATTTTTTTACAGATGTCTCGTAAGGACCACGCGATTCAAGAATATAGAGAAGTATTTAAATGAACAGCCTTCAATTAATTATTGTAAAATTACATTACAAAAAAGGGTGAAAGTTTTGCGCGAAAATAGTTCGTCAATTACGTCAAATTTTGGGTCGCAATAATGCGCCAAATGGATCGACAGTGAGGTTTTTAAATACAAAATTACCATCAGTGTAAGTTTGGTCTTAAATTTTTTAATTAAACGCCATACTGTCGATTCACTTGACGCATCATTGGGACCGAAGACTTTATGTAATTATCGAACTGTTTTCGCAAAACTTCCACCATTTTTATAATGTGTTTTAACAACCTATATAGGTTCGAAACATGCTGCTTCTACTTGAATCGTCTAGATTTTTTATTAAATAATTGTGGATCACTGTCAGTAGTAGTACTTCAAATATATGGATAAATAGTAGTTAGTTCACATTTTCATTATAAAAATCGTCTTTATCAGGCAAAAATACTTGGGCAACAAACAATATTCGAAAAAAAAAAGTGCAAACATTTAAAATATTGTTACGTTACTCGGGTGCAGAAGCGAACACAACACTATTCATTTCCGGACTGATTTATTTTAACTAAAGGAACACTAATTTATATCGAACTTATAACTCCTATTTATATAAAACGATTTATATCACGCGGTATATGACTGTCTGTCTGACACTCGCTGCTTGACTGACTGACGGCAGTTGTCCGGCCGTCCTTATATATGAGATCCCTTGGTAGACTTTGCTTCTCGAACGTTCTCGAATGATCTTCCGTACCCTTCTTTTTGTTCTAGAAGCTTCCTGCAACAATACCTCTCTCTCTAATTGTTCCATCGATTGTTTCCAGAATCTTCTGTCACGTTATTTGTCACCGCGCATATATTGAGTGTTCAGAAATAGGCTGGTACAAGAATCATTGGGATGTTGAAGAAAAATCTGGGATGCGTGTTACAGGATGATCGTTGTACTCCTGCTTGCCTGATGATGTTTCTAGAGCCCCTCTAAGGGAAATATCATTAAAATATTCTGACCTAGTATTGTCAACAACATTCTTCTTTAGACAATGAAGCATATTATTATTCACGTCATGGAAACCATCCCTTCTCTAAATTGTCCAGTCTTCTTCATTTTTTTCTCTCTAAACACATCATTATATCAGGCTTGAAACCGTCGACCGGCGGCAGCCTGAAAGCCGTCCGCCCCGCCTCCGACACGAACGCCGTCATCACCAGCTCCGTGATGGACAACCTGCCCGTCCTCTCGACCATGCTGAGCAAGCTGTTCGAGTCGAGCCGCTACCTGGACGACGTCGCGCTGCACCATCTGATCAGCGCCCTCTGCAAGCTGTCGCAGGTATAATCCAGTTGAATTTTATTTCTACTCACAACGTCATGGGGTAGTTTTGATTTCCTTCATTTCATTCGTATTTCAGGGAACTGAATCCGTATCTGAGGATTGCTAACAAAATTTCGTGACGTAACATTGAAAAAGATCCCAAAGAAGGTGAACAATGTAATTCTCTGGCGGTTTTTTGATCATAAGAGAAGTATCAAATCTTCTCTAGTAACCTTCCTATTTAAAATTGAAGTGAATAGAATTTCCTGCAAATTTCACTTAGTTTTTTTTGTTACTCGATGAACCGTTCGGGAGTAAACACTTGTTGAATTTTAATACATTTGTTCGATGTCATTGTCAAACTTATCAATGTCATTTCCTACTCTTCAAATCCCCTTCTGATTTTAGATTTTTTGTCTTATGACGACCGTCTGATAAAACTTGTTCGGGTGGAATCTTTGAACTCAATTTTGAAGTAGATATCTTCAACCGATTGAACTGAAATTTT
The DNA here is from genome assembly GCA_918026855.4 of Phaedon cochleariae. Taxonomy (NCBI): domain Eukaryota; kingdom Metazoa; phylum Arthropoda; class Insecta; order Coleoptera; family Chrysomelidae; genus Phaedon; species Phaedon cochleariae. The sequence continues at coordinate 841,485 of OU896720.1, forward strand.
GTATACACGTTTAGTTTGGATGACAATGTGCGATAAGGTGTGTGACGTTTCTCTAAATCCAAAATGGCGGAATAGTTATTTTTAATCCACTTCTACAATATGGGTATCAAATGAAAGGGCTTGTTGAGAGTAACTCGAAAGATAATGTGACGTCATTCTAAATCCAATATGGCCAACCATCCAAGATGGTGGAATAGTTATTATTCATGCACTTCTGCAATATGGCTATCAAATGAAAGGGCTTGCCGAGATTAATTAGAAATAATGTAGCATCACTCTAAATATATGGCGCACTATTAAAGCTGTTTGTGTTTCCCTATAAAACTAAAGAGTTCGCTGAGAATGAAAATGCAGGTTTAAAAAAATAGATTGTTAAGTCTGTAAAAACATCGATTGATTAACTTTGACTTGTGTGATTTGCCGAGATGGGCGTCATACGGAGAAACCTACCCAGCGATAACTTAAGAGTAAAAAATACATTAAATGTAAAAAAAAAATGAAAAAAAAGCCTTTAATTCTAACGTTCTAAAAAGAGAGTAATAAAATTTGCCTTTTAAATTTTAACCATCAACTTATAACCTCATTGTACACAATTTAACTGAATTGAAATTTTAAAAATTTAAACTCAGTCATTTACTCAGTCATTTGATAAGTTTAAATTTTTTAAATTTCAATTTAATTAGATATTGATCATCGCGACAAGCTTTCATGATTATATAAATTGTGTATAATGAGGTTATAAGTTGATACTTGAAATTTAAAAGGAACATTCTGTTTTTTTCTATTTAGAGCGTTTAAATAAAAGCTTTCTTTCAAACAGTTTTTCATCTTCAAATTTTTTATTTGTTTGCCTGCTCTTTTGCACATGACATGGATATAGACCTTGAAGGTAATTTTTTCCTCACAGTGGCATTTTGTGTTTTTTTTTTATCTCACAGGTATCATGATGGTCGTAGTGCCACTCGTGGCCGAAACTAGTAACACAACATGATTATTATAATTTATTTTTGTAGTGGACTGAATTTCTATTTTTATTCTTTTTTTTTGGTAATGTAGACGGCATAACAGTAAGAACCATTATACATTGTATTCAAATAGATCAAATAGATTCGGCGTCACTTTTATCCACACTGAGTTTCAACATACCCCGTATTTCTTCAAGATAAAACCTGATTTTCCGAATCGATGTTCCAAATTCACAACATCACCTCAATAGTCCAATCACATCTATGTGTAGAAGCCTAAATAATGTGCCGTCTGTAGATATATTTTTTTCAAATTTAACCCAGTTCAGAAAGCAATTGTACACTCTTATTCCAAACTAGTTACATATTTCCATTTGTTCACCTACTAATCAACTGCTCAATTTATCGTAATTATTATCCTTATTATTACTATTATTATTATATACTCCTGTTATTGGGCTCCGGCCTGTTGGATGTATTATGTATAAATAATGGAATAAATAAACTTGAAACTAGAAGAAATTCACTGAATGATGGCCTATGATAAAGAATTATATAATTATGGAGTGGAAAAATGGGTTGTCGAGACAGCCGAATTACGCTTATTTCCATCTAGGTCCTGAGCCCGAGAAAAATAACTAATGATAATTTTATTTACTTTCATTTTGAATTGAGGTTTTTTTACGAATAGTTGATAGTTCTCGAGCATCATGAGATATTGTTAGCAAACCTCAGATTCGGATTCAGCACCCAGAAAAACATGTTGAATGAAGGTTATCAAAACTATCCCACAACCTTCCCTCTCGACACCATATACCTACTAAACATATACGGATAACAAGGATCTCCAAGTGAAGCCAAAAAATGAAATAAATGACAGTCTGCGAGTGAAATTGTATTACCGCTCATGCGTCATTTAAAAATAAGGAAAGACATCAGTTTGTAAAATTCCTTCCAGCAGGCGATGGCTTTGTAATGAACATATGAGTTTTGTTAAAACTTTCCTGAAATGTACGACATAACCTAAAATTCAATGTTGCCTCAGACAAGAAATCATTACCGAGACTTCACTGGAATTCATATTTGCGAAGTTTTGATGGTTTTGATGAAGCAAACAGCTTTAATTCGCGGTTTTGGAACGAGTTTGCTGAAGACAATAAACTTATAAATGTACAGCTTCCCAACAGATGCAAAATTATAGGAAGTGTGGCAGAACAACACAAAAATTGGGAAGCCCATTTACAAATATATATGCCTGTCTGTACCAGACACACTTAGAAACAGATTATGAAGGTGATTTCTTTCAAGTTTCAAGGGAATTCAAATACAATTGTAGAAGAAGGTACATTTTCTGTGAGACAGATTGAATACCTTCACAGAATTCACAGATTACAATGCATCACAATGTAAAACCTGTGATCAATGGATATGAATGGGAAAGAGGAAGGTCTCTTCAATACAAAACTTGAATATGTCTCTAATCATTGTTCTAAAATTGTTCAGCTATATCAGCCAAATCATCCTCAGTAATAAGGATCCAATGAATCTGATGATGACAAAGATGCTGGAAGGATAGAACTCTCTTACCAGAGTGCTGATGCAACTTCCACCAGGACTGATCATTCTTGTGAAAGTGCCTATGATGTTTCCATAGAAAAGACAAGTGCAATTTCAGTAGCCAATCTAATGATTTTTTTTTCACTTTTTCTGTAATATTAAAAAATCCAATGGGTACCTACTCAATTTTGCTTTATTTCAACATATTATAAACCAGAACATGATTAACAATGTGAATAATTTGAAGCTTGTAATTCTATACTTATGAAATATCTCCATTATTCTTCACCTCGACCTTGCTCAAGTGTGATTTTGACAGTAATGGAATCTTTTCAAATGTTCTTCCTGCTTCATTGTAGAAATGTATGTAGGGCAGTTAATTTGTTATCTGGAAAACAAATATCATCAGTTACCCATTTATGGAAGTTAGAAATTATATAATTTACAATTTACCTAGAATTCAGAATTATTCTTTTTCACCAACAGCATAATTAATTTTGAAGGAAATGCAACAGTTTCTTCAATCTCTATCTTCCTTTGATTGTAAAGGCTTGTATAGTGTTATAGGCTTTACTTCATACATTGCACCTATGCCTGACATTTTGCCTGACTTTTTTCACATCTTGCTTGGGTGTGAGCTTCACAACTGAATTCTTCCAGTTTTTTATGCATACCTAAAAATGTGGTTGAAATTTCAGTTAGCAATAGGATCAATCAAGCATAATTTACTTCATGAGGCTTCAGCATAGACAAACCAAAGTTTCTGTATTCTTTTCACTTCAACAAAATAACATTAATTCTTGCTTTGTATACCTGTTCGTCTTCAACCATCGGCCGATTTTGCAGAAGCACTCAAGTCGCTAAAACTTCGAAATAAAAATGATTGAATTATCATAGCATCGAATGTGGAATGTGGCTCTCATTGTTTTCCCCATTCCACTGACAGCTTTGACATCAATATCAATGCTTTGACGTACTTTTCCTGCTACCGGAAAATTTTTCGAGGAGGAATATTATTTTCAGAGGCATCGGTAGGAAACTTCAACAACATAATAATATATAAATAAAATTTAAATGAAATTCGTCCTCCATTTTGACTCGTGATTTTGACAAATCCCGCGCACGCGCAAATAGGTATTCTCACTCGCAGACTGTCATTTGTTTCCTCAAAACTGGCTTCATTTTTGGTATATGCTCGAGACCCATTCCAGCATTGAGCACAAACGGTCTGGATTGCAGGAAGCGATGGAACTCGCGTACGCCAATCGGGAGCCTTCCCTGTTCGCGGTTGCCAAGTTGCTGGAGACCGGCCTGGTAAACATGCCTAGGATCGAGGTGCTGTGGCGGCCGCTGACCAATCACCTGCTGGAGGTGTGCCACCATCCGCACATCAGGATGCGCGGCTGGGGAGTGGAGGCGATCACTTATTTGGTGAAGGTGAGAGTATGATGAGTAACAGTTTTTATCTAAACTACTCAACACTAATTTCGTCGCACACCAAAATGTCGCCCCTGATATAATTTGAATAACTTTTTTCAGTTTAGAGCAATTTGAATTTGGTTCACACTGTTCGATAGCCCAGTCCTTCAGCTATAATCTGGTACTTCATTGAAACATGAGGGTATTCACAAAAAATCTCTACATGGTGTTCTCCGACACTGTGCAACATTTCGGAATATTCAAAAGGCTCTCAAATGGTGAAAAAAAATTTTTTCGCAACTTCGATAACAGTGGCATGAAGATGATCTCATTACCTCGAGATATTTCGCTAATCAACTTCCTATCTCTCTTATTTACAGAGTGATCTCAAAAAATCAACTTTTTGGTTTTGCAGCCATAACTTTTTTCCACGTCAACCGATTTTGGAAATCTTAGGCTCATTTTGAAGATAAAACTTCAGATGAAGAGATCTGCATATCAGAATTGACTCAAGATGGCTATCAAAGATTTAGAGTTTTCTTGAAAGTGACCCAAATCTGGAACGCCCTCCGAATCTCGGTTGGGAGGAGAATTGAATGAAAATCAACTTGTTCTCGGAAAAACAATTCATTCTGGATGCGTCCATATTTTCCTCGCTCTCAGTACTCAAGAATGTGCGTGAGAAAACACAATTGAAACATGTTCTTGCAAAAACATCAGACCATTTCTCCTCTGTAATGCATGGCCCGTAACGAACGTTACAAGAATCACAGTAAGTGACTGACAAGTCAGGTTAGACGTCGTTTTCGAATCATAAACAGATTTTGATAGTGTTACGACCCTGGCAATCGATCCCAGCTACCTGCGGGAACGGGAAGTAAATAAACCGTATTTCTTGGAATAGTAATTAGGTGATTCGACGGCTATTGAGATGACTCGAGAAGATTATCGACCTGTTCACGATATTTCGAGTGGAATCTAGACGTTTTATTAGGTAGTATAAATAGTTGTTGTTAGGGACAGGAAGGGAAGTCTTTATTTGGAAGCGTTATAATAACGATCGAAGAAGTGTTGTGAATCGGAAGTGTTTAGTACGAGTATTGTTATTATTGTATAGTAGTGTTCAGAATAAATCGTTTTAAGTGTTCTACCGAGTGTTAAATTATTACGGACCCAGAGTAAAATCGTAACAGTGGTGTCAGAAGTGTGGATTTCCGAGGACATTTGAATACGTATGGTGAATACAAGGAGTACGTCATACGACACGATGGAAGACATTATAAAATTCATGAAAAATCAGTTCGCAGAACTAGAGACACGACGACAGGAAGATGAGAAACGTCGTCAAGAAGAGTTACAGAAAATTCTAGAACATCAAGAAAAAGAACGAGAACATCAGAAAATCTTCTTCGAACAAATTCTGCATAAAACTGATAAGCAAATGGATGAGTTAAAGACAGATGTCACCAGAATTGATGACAAGCTTAACCAGGAAGTTTCAAGAATAGATTCCATGCTCGATGCAATCGAAAGAAATGTAGCGAATCAGATCACCTCGCTACGAAGTCAAGATCGCCGTGACAGAGTTGCCACATCGGGTTCTTCCGTGAAACCACCAACTTTTGATGGACAGTCGCCTTGGTCTATGTATCGCCGACAATTTGAGGCTGCAGCAAGTGCAAATGGGTGGAGTGACGAGGAAAAAGCTACTGCACTCATAGTAGCTCTGAGAGGACCAGCTTTGGGAATGTTACAGTCGATCCCAGTTGAACAACAAAACCACTTCGGAGATTTAGTGGCTGCGCTAGAACTCAGGTATGGTGACCAACATCGAGAACAGCTTTACCGGGCTCAGATGAAAAATCGTGTGCAGAAGTCTGGAGAGAGCCTACAGGAGTTCGAAGCAGATGTGAGAAGACTGACTCAATTAGCCTACCCAGAGGCACCAGAGGACTTCAAAGAACAACTGGCGGTGCAGGTATTCATCGACGGGCTGAGAGACTCAAAAATACAGAAGACTCTGAGGCTTACACACTTTAAGAGGAGTGGTGAAGCCCTAGTAAGATCTCTGGAGGTAGAAGCGGCCTTCAACACCTCTAGGCCAAAAGTGAGAGCTGTGTCCATCGAGGAGCCTTCCGAAGACGTGGACCCAGTGGCGAAAATGTTGAGAAAAGTGCTTGAGGAACTCAGAGAAATTAAGAGTGGGTCTAGTAACCAGCGAAATAGATCCTGCTATCGCTGTGGCAGAACTGGACACCTGATAAGAGACTGTAAGGTGAGAGTACCACCACGATCTTCTTCACCTGCAAGGACACCATCACGGTCGTACTCACCTGCGAGGACTAGGTCATCTAGTGAGTCCTCAGCTAGTAATAACGAAGCCCCCAGGGTCATTAACATCAACAGGATAAGAAGAACAACTGATAGCCTGACCATCAAAGGAAAAATCAACCAAATGGATGTAACCTGCACCATAGATACCGGTGCATCAGTTTCTCTGGTACGCAGTGACATTCTCCGGCCTGGAAGTATAAAACCAACCACTTCCAACTTTGTTCTTCGTACGGTCACTGGAGAAAATGCACCAATACGAGGGATGGCTGATATTGAGTTGACGCTTGGAAGACTCCATATAATGAACATGGTATACGTCGCAGATATCGAAGATGAGTTTATCCTCGGCATGGATCTGATAAGTGACTACAGGTTTTCATTCGACAGTGATCAGAAGACCATGAAATTTGGAGGAGAAGAGTTTGTACTAACGACACCAGCCGAGAGGAAGACGTCTGTGAGGCTACGACTAGCGAAGACTGTGAGAATTCCTGGATTCACTGAGAAGATCATCCATGCGCGATTAGAAGAGGACCCTGGGTGCTGCGTTGGATTAGTACAGTCATGTGAGGAATCCCCCAGCAAGCTGTTACTTGCCCGAGCTTTAGTGACCACCGAACGAGACATTCCTGTGAGGGTAGCAAATGTTTTACCTACCACCATAACAGTAAGGGAAGGAGATATTATCGGAGCTTGTGAACCAGTCAGTTGGGTAGCAAAATGTGATAAGACTAACGAGCAGAGATGGAGGGAACGAGATGACAGTGCATTGAAAGTTCTGGAAACCTCCTTGGACCACTTATCACCAACAGAATATAAAGCTGCCAAGAAATTCATAGCAGACGAAAGTGATATCTTTGAATCAACATCAACAGGGCGGACGAACTTGGTCAAGCACAGAATAGATACTGGTAAAGCTCACCCAATTCGGCAACCATCAAGAAGAATGCCATTTGCTAAGCAACAGGAGGTGGAACAGCTGGTTGACAAAATGATGAAGGATGGGGTAATTGAAGAATCATCCAGCCCTTGGTCTGCACCGGTTGTATTAGTGTCCAAGAAGGATGGATCCACAAGATTCTGTGTGGATTGTAGGAAGCTCAATGACGTCACCAAGAAGGATAGCTACCCGTTACCAAGGATTGATGACACTTTGACTACATTGGCTGGCTCCCGATGGTTTTCGACACTGGACTCGAAGAGCGGATACTGGCAAGTGGGCATTCACGAAGAAGATAAGGAGAAGACTGCTTTTACGACTGGTAATGGACTGTACCAGTTTACTGTGATGCCTTTTGGACTATGTAATGCCCCAGCAACCTTCGAAAGGCTGATGGAATTGGTACTGCGTGGGCTCACTTGGAAAACTTGCCTGGTATATCTGGACGATGTTTTGGTCATGGGAAAGAATTTCGAGGAACACCTGAAGAACTTACGGGAAGTGTTCCAGCGATTCAGGAATGCCAACCTCAAACTGAACCTGAAGAAATGTTCACTATTCCAGAAACGAGTAGATTTCTTGGGCCACACGGTAACGTCAGAAGGAATACAAACTGACGAGACAAAGATTCAAGCCATTCGAGACTGGCCAAGACCGAAGGACAAACATGAAGTTAGAAGTTTCTTGGGATTGTGCACTTACTACCGTCGTTTTGTGGAAGGATTTGCTGATATTGCGGCACCACTCCATAGATTGACAGAAGATCGAGTCAACTTCAACTGGTCTGTAGAATGTGAGAAATCCTTCAAGAAATTGAAGGCTGGCCTCTGTTCGAGTCCTATTTTGGGGTTCCCACAAGAGAGAGGCTTGTTTATTTTGGACACAGACGCGAGTAACATCGGAATTGGAGCCGTGCTATCACAAGTACAGGATGGTCAAGAAAAGGTTATAGAATACTACAGCAAAGTGATGGCCAAACCAGAAAGGAATTATTGTGTCACCAGGAAAGAACTGCTGGCAATTGTTAAGGCTGTTGACCATTTCCACAAATACTTATACGGGAGAGAATTTCTCATTAGAACGGATCATGCAGCTTTGAGGTGGCTGATGGAGATGAAGAATCCTGAAGGTCAAATAGCAAGATGGCTGGAAAAGCTGAACCAGTATCACTTCAAGATTAAGCATCGCCCAGGAAAACTACACCAGAATGCAGATGCCATGTCCAGAAGACCTTGTTCGGAAACCTGTAAGCATTGTCTGCGCATTGAACATCGAGAAGGAACCGCTGATGTTAGAAAAACCAGGCTTGTGACCGATGATAAGTGGACAGCAGCACACATGAGACGAGATCAGGAGAACGATTCGAATATCGCTGATTTTCTACGTTGGAAAGAAAGAGGAACAGAAAGACCGACATGGAAGGATATCTCGGATAGAGGACCTGTTTTCAAGGCGATGTGGGCACAATGGGACTCACTAGTTGTGGAGAATGGATTATTGAAGCGAGTTTGGGAATCAGCTGATGGTAGATCAACAATTTCTCAGCTGGTTGTGCCCCACATCAGAGTTAATGAAGTTCTGGAAGAAGTCCATGGCGGAAAATCTGGTGGACATTTTGGAGTTAACAAGACATTGAGTAAAATTCGAGACAGATTTTACTGGGTTCAATGTCGTGACGACGTGGAAAGTTGGTGTAGAAGATGTCCTGTATGCGAAGCCAGTAAAGGTCCCAGAACGAGATCAAGAGCTGGAATGAAGCAATACAATGTGGGTGCACCGTTTGAAAGGATCGCCATCGATGTAGCCGGACCATTCCCTTTGACTGATGATGGAAATAAATACATCTTGGTTGCTATGGACTACTTCAGTAAGTGGGTAGAAGCATACGGCATGCCAAACCAAGAAGCCTCCACAGTTGCCAGGATATTGGTCGACAACATGTTTTCACGGTTCGGAGTACCAATGGAATTACATTCTGATCAAGGGAGAAATTTTGAGTCGAACTTATTCAAAAAGGTCTGTGATCTAATGGGAATCAGTAAGACGAGAACAACTCCACTACATCCACAATCCGATGGCATGGTCGAAAGATTCAACCGAACTATGGAAGAACATCTTTCCAAAGTAGTCGAAGAGCATCAGAGGGACTGGGACAGGCATCTTCCCTTATTCCTGATGGCGTATAGAGCAGCTGTCCATGATTCAACGAAGCTAACTCCAGCTAGTATAGTCTTTGGAAGAGAACTCCGCTTACCTTGTGACTTGGTGTTCGGTTCACCAAGTGTTGAAGAAAAGGAAGTACAAGACTACGCAGATGAGCTCCGGAATGGCTTGATGAAAACTCATGAGACTGCTCGGAAAAGATTGAAATTAGCAAGTGACAAAATGAAGGCACGGTACGATCTCAAAGCCAATTCAGAGGGATTCTTCGAAGGAGATCGAGTTTGGCTGTATAATCCTCGACGGAAGAAAGGCGTATCACCCAAATTAACACCATCTTGGGAAGGACCGTATACGGTGTTGAAAAGGATCAACGATGTGGTCTACAGAATCCAACGCAGCCCTAGGACAAAGATGAAAGTCGTTCATCTTGAAAGACTGAAGCGCTACCATGGTGAGGAGAGTTCTGTTTTTGATCGGGACGATCAAATTTGAAGAAGGGGGTAAATGTTACGACCCTGGCAATCGATCCCAGCTACCTGCGGGAACGGGAAGTAAATAAACCGTATTTCTTGGAATAGTAATTAGGTGATTCGACGGCTATTGAGATGACTCGAGAAGATTATCGACCTGTTCACGATATTTCGAGTGGAATCTAGACGTTTTATTAGGTAGTATAAATAGTTGTTGTTAGGGACAGGAAGGGAAGTCTTTATTTGGAAGCGTTATAATAACGATCGAAGAAGTGTTGTGAATCGGAAGTGTTTAGTACGAGTATTGTTATTATTGTATAGTAGTGTTCAGAATAAATCGTTTTAAGTGTTCTACCGAGTGTTAAATTATTACGGACCCAGAGTAAAATCGTAACAATAGTTTCGATGCCTCATCTAACGACCGACCAGTTGGAACGGATTCCACAAATGAGGGAACAAGGGTTATCTCCCCTCTCCCCTCCAAATCGCGGATCTGCTAAACACGACAGTCCGATCCATTCAAAGGGCTTATCTCCGACACGAATTTTTTGTTTATTACTGTCGATTCGTTCGACGCATTATTGCGACTGAAAACTTTACGTAATAGGCAAACTGTTTTCGTGAAACTTTCACCATTTTTTAAATGCGTTTTCACAATAAATGAACGTTGTTTGCTTGAATACTTCTCCATATTCTTAAATCGCATGTTATGTACGTGACAACTGTTGAAAAATCACTGTATTGAAAAAATCAAAATCCGTTGCTCTTGTTGGTACACCATTTATGATGAGTCCCAGCTGGTCGGGTTTGTCAGTCACTCATTGTGCTTCTTGTAACGTTGGTTACGGCGGGCCATGCATTACAGAGTAGAAACGATCTAATGTTTTTGCAAGAACATGTTTCAATTGTGTTTTCTCACGCACAATTCTTGACTACTGAGAGCGAGGAAAATATGGACGCATCCAAAATGAATTGTTTTTCCGAGAACAAGTTGATTTTTATTCAATTCTCCTCCCAACCAAGATTCGAAGGGCGTTCCAGATTTGGGTCACTTTCAAGAAAACTCTAGATCTTTGATAGCCATCTTGAGTCAATTCTGATATTCAGATCTCTTCATCTGAAGTTTTATCTTCAAAATGAGCCCAAGATTTCCAAAATTGGTTGACGTAAAAAAAGGTTATGGCTGCAAAACCAAAAAGTTGATTTTTTGAGATCACCCTGTAAATAAGAGAGATAGGAAGTTGATTCGCGGAATATCTCGAGGTAATGAGATCATCTTCATGCCTCTGTTGTCGAAGTTGAGAGAAACATTTTTTTCACCATTTGAGAGCCCTTTGAATATTCCGAAATTTCGCACAGTGTCGGAAAACACCATGTATAGATTTTATGTAAATACCCTTATGTTTCAATGAAATACGAGATTATAGCTGAAGGACTGGGCTATCGAACAGTGTGAACCAAATTCGAATTGTTCTAAACTGAAAAAAGTTATTCACATTATAACAGAAGCGACATTTTGGTGTGCGACGAAATTAGTGTTGAGTAGTTTACTTAAGGTCGTGTCTCACGCTCCAACAATTTGATCGAATTTGTTTGATGTGACGTCACTCTTGCCTGTTTGACTCAAATAGTTTGAAATGTCGAGAAATCTTTGTCACAGGATTTGAAAATTTTTGAACAAAACTACTGGTTAAGAATGGAACAGAATAGAATAGAAGTTTATTTACATAGTAATATATAGAAAAAATGTTCACCATATTTTGGCCTACATAAATAAACAGGAACACCATTTAGCCCTGGTAAGGGCTGTCCATGGATAAGGTTGTCCTAGCTTATTCACATGACACTTAAAATTAATTCAATATAAAGCAAACACAATAAAGTGTAAATTATAGATTAGCATAATAGTTATCATTGGTGGCAAAAATATATAATGAAAAAAAAAATGGCGGAAATGAGGTAAAACAGCAGTTTTTTTATTTTATTTTTTTTTTATTTTTTCCATTTATAAAATACTATTCGAGTCTCAGGGAATCTTATCTATCCATTATTGAATTGAAGAAATTATTGTCCATCATTAGAATCCACTTTTTCACATTTTTTTTGTAACTAATTTTTGATTTGATATTTCTGATGTATTCTGGGAAGAAGGTTCTCTAAAATGGGAAAAATCACAAGGAAAAATTAAATAAAAATTCATTATATGGTAAGTATTTTGTGTTGTATTCATAATACAAATTAAAGTGTTTTCAAAAATGAGGGAGATATGTAAAAGATGATGGCTTCAAAAAAGAGATGTTGGTAGAGCAGTCCTATCTATAATTTTTGATGAAGTCAGACTGAAAGATATCCCATAGTTAATTTCGAAACTACCTAAGAATGTATGGGAGATGTTTCAGATTTTTATCAATCCAGATGCAGAAATGAGGTGAGATCATAACAAAGTCTCTAGTCACCCAAGCATAAATTTGGGATTGTAGCAAGACAAAAATATTCCTATAATTATCCGAAATGGTCCTCAGTCCAATTACCAGGACAGGCATTTTTGAATTATTGATAATATTAATGATAGTATTTCTTGTTAATTCCTAAGATATAAAATAATAATCAATGAAGAAAACATGAAAACAAACATCCTAACCTTGTTTGATCCAACATGACAAATATTTAGAACAAGTTCTAAATTTCAGCTGCTGTTTGACGTGACGTCACTGATGACATCACAGATCTGTAGTTTGATCAAATTGTTGGACCATGAGACACAGCCTTTACTGAATCGAAAGTAGACGTTTGCTTCCTCATTCAAGGACACAAAGCTGTCAATTTTTACTCCCACGCTATAGCGACTTCTAGCGGGTTTATTTTCAGCAGCTGGCAACACTGACCCCGGCAGGAGCCGTCCGTCCGCAAGGTCTATTAACTTCTATGAGGTTGCCTCATAGCAAGGCTATTTAACTCTATAAGGTTGCCTCATATTTTTGCTGGCCTGACGTCACTGTTTCCCCAGTCGTCTTTTGTCGAGCGCCAAAATGAAAATGGCGGAGGTGATAAACAAAACAAACAAATTTAACATTGTGCAATTCAGTGAATTTTGATAAATTTTGAGGTTTTCCAATATGTTTCTGTATTCACGAGATGGTTTACTGTGTTCCCAAAACATGCAGCAAGTACAGAAGAGTGAAAACAGACATCTAGAAAGATATGTTATGTTCCTCAGTGCTCCTATTGTACAGACACATCACAAAAACTCACACAGTGAAATTCTTATTGCAATATCACTCCATCAGGACTGATTTCTGTTCAGACTTCTCAATAAAATTGTCTTTATTGAAAATTGCTTCATCAGTAGCTCAACCTCCATATCCTTAAATGCCAACAGAAATAAGTCCTGATGGAGTGATATCGCAATGAGAATTTGTCTGTGTGAGTTTTTGTAATGTGTCTGTACAATGATAGGAGCACTGAGGAACTTAACATATCTTTCTAGATTTCTGTTTCCACAGTCTTCTGTACTTGCTGCATGTTTTGGGAAAACAGTAAACTATCTCGTATATACAAAAACATATTGGGAAACTTCAAAATTTATCAAAATTCACTGGATTGCACAATGCCAAATTTGTTTGTTTTGTTTATTACCTGCGCCATTTTCATTTTGCCGCTCGACAAAAGACGACTGGGGAAACAGTGTCGTCAGGCCAGAAAAAATATGAGGCAACCTTAGTTGTTAAATAGGCCTTGGTCCGTCCGTTCGTTGATGACGGCCTGATTCATGAGTTTTATTTTTTTGTTCTTTCAGTTTTAATGTTCTGATTGATTGAATAAGTAATAAGATAAGCTTATAATATAAGATTGTGTGTACCGGCACCAGCACTATTTTTATTCCAATATTCAGTGGTTGTTTTGTTCATTTTTATCTTTAATAATACTCATTATCTGGTTTAGGTATGTGAATGATGAATACCTAGTCATTATTTTCATAATGTTCCTTTTTTATTGTGATCTTTTGTTGTTGTAACTACTTACCTATCTACCTTTGCCTGAATTGGATTATTCCCCCAGAGTAAGTGGACAGATACGCCACTGCTTTGTCAATGAGATTACTCTTCCTAAGGTATGTTCATGCTTGTACGAATTCCGCAATATTTATGCGAATCGCAAAATATGAAATTCCCAACAGAATTCGACGTTCATACTCATGCGACAAAATTTGCAGGAGATAAGGACTCTGTTGTCATATAATTCATTTATTTCTGGTCCCACCATTTTTTTTATGTTCTGGTTCCCACGAAAAGGGATATCCTGTAATGTTCAGGGAACATCGTGAGACCCAAGGGAAATAAGGTAGGAATTGGTGTTCTTCTTGAATTTCTGGAGGTTATATGCCTCGGGGAACACCTCCCTTGGCAATGTGTTCCAAAGTCTAGCTGTTCGTTGGATGAACGAGTCTTTGGAAAGAGATGTTCTGCAGGTCTCCAAAGTGACCACGAAGGGGTGCGAAGCCTCAACTCGACGGGTTAATCTCGTGGGGACTGCCAAGGGAGGTAAAATTGTTGATATTTCAGAACAGCATCGTCCATGAAAATATCTATAAAATAGAGCCAGATCGCCAACTCTTCTATGGTGTTCCAGAGAAGTGAGTGAGTTTGTGAGCGAGGCATCACCCACGAGACGAATTGCCCTTTTTGGGACAGAATCCAACAGTTTTAGGGTATGTTTGGGTGCCGCATTCCAAATATGGGAACAGTATTCCAGGGCAGGTCGGATCTGTGCCTTATAGATCATGACCAGCTGACTGGAAGTGAAATAGCTCCTGGCCCGAAACAAAAAACCAAGTTTTTGGGATGCACTTTTAGCAATTGCTCTCACGTGATTTTGCCAAGAAGGGTTATTGCTGATAGTAATACCAAGCATCGAAATGAATGTCTTCAAAGGTATGGTTACTCCTGAAATGCTTATGTTTTGCACAGTGAGATCGGCTTTTCTTGAGAAAAGGCATGCTTGTGTTTTGTTTGCATTGAAATCTACCAAGTTATTGGATCCCCATTCGAGAATTGTTGCATATTTATGTTGTCAACATTTCTTCCTCGTTCGTTTCTGATTTGCCTGGCTGGTTTTGGAGCCCTGGAAGAGAAGGCGGTATGGAGGGTACTATCACGAAGTATTTATTAAGGTCATTCAGTGGCATGTATCGAACGAGGCTGTAATAACCTCCATACATCTTTCGGTATTTAAAAATGATCCGAACAGTACAGCTCCATTTTTTGCTTCTGGATACATCATTAGCTCTATAGAGACGATACAAATGATACATTAAAATTAATTCGTCCAGAGAATTAATCCTGCGAAGAAAATTCAATCAAATGAAGAAATGATGATATTTTTAATTATAATTCTGTACTTACCTGTAGTCTAGTATCTAGTCTCGGCTTTTTGCGGCCTTTGCTGTTCGCTCCCTAATTCCCCAATTTTGATGTTATCAAAATAACAACACATTTTATGCATACTGTGTCGTTATGATTCCATCCGAATTCGTAAAAAAGTGCAAATATTTCAACTTCATTGCGATATTCGCAGTCGCCATTTTATTCGCAAAAACTTTGCGGAATACGCACATGCATGAACATACCTTTAGAACTAATGATAGTATATTATGTATATATATAAATTATAAACGTCCTTTTAGTAACGAGTATTGTAAGCACGAGTGGAGCAGAGCGGAGCGTGTGTTTAATAAACGAGTGTCTAGAAGAGTTTATAAACGCGTTACATACTATGATTTTTCTACGAACTCCGAAAATTACATTAACATACCTGCTATTCCTGCTAACCAACAAAATAATTCGAAAGGAATAGGAATTGAGAACATAATACATGCAACTGCATGCAACCAGCGAGACACGTATAAGTGATATTGGTTGTAGATGTGTCCAGTCCATTGCTTACTAACCTCTGTTTCACGTTTATTGTCATGCTTAGCGCAGAATAAATAAATTGTTCTCAAAGATGAATGCTTCATTTTTACACTTCTTGGAGATATGCAAGAACCAGAACATTCTCTTCGATTTCACTTTCGTCTACATTTCGCATATATTTCTTATGAAGACTTCTGATACAAACGAATATTGTTTCGATAACTCTGATACAAAATTTGAAAATAACAGTTGACAGCTAATACAATTGACAGGCCAGACATGTCTCAAATTACTGAAGCTGTGTTTAATGAACTGTGTTGCCATGGTAATGTGAGAGATGTATAGAAATTTAACTGGTGGGCTCACTCTTCAATTGTTTCGTCAGACTAACTCTCGATATGGAACAATTGCAAGCGAGTTTTGGACGTGGGGTTCAGGTATTTGACGATAGAGGCGCCATAATCGGAAAATCGTTCAAAACCTCGGTTCTGTGAGGGATGAATCTATTTCCATCATTGTTCTGACATATTGACGTTTCGATCCTTTGATCAGAAATCAGTTCACTGCTCTGATCCAAATCATATACGTATCCAAATATTTATCGGTCGGTAATATGTTTCCTGTAAATATGGATTGTAACCAGGATGTGCTTAGCGAGATTTACCCACGTCAAGTATGTTTATCAAAGGTTTATCAGAGTAGGCGCCATCGAGAAACTTGCAAACGACCTTCAATAGGGAGTAAGCGCACCAGTTCTCTGTAATGTGTTTGAGAAATCGTGTTGCCATGGTAACGTGTTTAATATTTTGAATAAATCACAGATCGACAATCCGTGATTAATCGATCATTTAGCGTGGTACATATCCGTACGCTAAATGCCATTCTAGTTATGTGAGTAGAAAAAGCATATTTTCGATTTGATTTGAAGGCCGCTTTGAACTTCAACCACGCCGTGCCGCTGCGCGAGAACCAGAAGATGCAGACGCTCCTGCTGGGGCCGCTGTACGAGCTGTCGTCGGTGCTGCACGGCGACGTCAGACAGAAGCAGCTCGAGTGCGTCCTGCAGATTCTGCACACGAACGGGGAGACCCTGTCGCACGGCTGGCCGCTCATCCTCGGCATCATCGGGGCGGTCAACGATCAGCACGGGTGAGTACAATAGTTATTCATTATACAATGGAAAAAAGTATCAGATTTTAGCTGGAGGTTGTGTTGTCGCCTGACGCCTACCGGAGGGATACAAAAAACCGAGTGCTAAAATCTAATAGGTTCTCGTGTATATACACTATATTTTTCAATCACAGAAAAAATTATGATTTAATATTGAGGAAATATCACATTATAATAATATCAGAAAATTATCCATGCAAAATTTCGAGTTTTTGACTGATAGCCCAGGCAACCCAGGTAGCAGAGTGACGTCCAATTGACGTCATTTTTTGGTCATAAAATGACAAAGTGGACGTCCAAAAATGACATCTGAGAGACCCTATAATGACGTCAAAATGTCACAGCCATATGACGTCATACTTAGACGTCATAATGACGTCGCAGAATGACCAATAAAGGACGAAATAAAAAAAATAAGGAGGTTTATATATATATATATATATATACGGTATTATTGGTACATGATAATACACCACAAACCTTTGATGACATTGATTTTGTAACTTATACGTTGTGGTAAACTTGGTTGATGGTCCTCCCGGGCAGTCCTGTTGAATCCTAGCGCTATTGCTACTACCTATGAATCTCTATATGACTATATATCGTTAGCTACTCGTATTTGTACCTAAAATTATGTAGCGAGCGTCGGCGAGATGTAAGCTGAATAAACTTATTTTTAGCTAAACTATCCATTTCTGAGAAATCCTCTGCAACAGGTCGATTTTATTTCCGATTTGCCGCATTTGAAAGTAAGAATCATATATATACAGGGTGATCCACGTTTAAGTTAAGACGTCCGCGGCAATTTTTTCAATTGGAAACTATAATAACCTATATAAGATACATTAAATTTTTGAAATATATATGGAAATCTGAATTCAAAAACATATTACACATAGGGTTTGTATACAGTGTGTCCGTTAAATTGAGTCATCTCGCGTGAAGTAAATAAAGTAGCCAATCAATGTACTTATAACCATACAATTCCTATCTGAGGAATCTCCCAAAATAGGTCGATTTATATTTCAAATTACCAACATTATTGAGAAAAAATTGAATATACAGGGTGATTCAAGTTTGAGCTACAACGTCCGCGACCATTCTTTCAAAGGAACACCCTGTGAATTATTCGATTTTTGGAGTCTCTATGGAAAGCTGGATCCAAAAATATATGAGTTTCTATACAGTGCGTCCGTTGAATTAAGTTCTTTTGCGAAGTTGCGAATAAATTTGTTGAAAATTAGAAAAATATTTTTTTTTCAGAGAATAATGCTCGAAGTCGTAGAATTTTATTTTTATTCAAGCTTTATCTCATATTGGATCAATATATACAGAATGATTCGTGTAGGAGAAATTACGTCATCTTTATATTTTAATGGCAAACCAATTTTACGAGAGAACTGAATTTAACGAACGCCCCGTATACGAACCCTTTGTGTGATATACATTTGATTACGAAAATTCAATAATTTATATCCGTTTGAAAAATGTGTCGTGTACGTCATAATACAAACGTGTATCATCCTGTATATTTGATGATTCCTCCGTAGAAATGTTGAATTAGAGATAAAAGCCTCTCCTGTTTTCTCAGAAATATATAAGATAGGTAGATATTGGATAATAATGAATTTATCCACTACTTCCCGAGAGCATCTGATTTATTGGACGCATTTACTTATACAATCCACATGATTGTGTTAAACATTTTCGAGTTCCGCTTCCCATGGTTATTTCAAATATTGAGTACTATATAATAAGGTGCTCTATTTAAAAAAATTGTCGTTATGGTCATAACTCAAACGTGGATCACCATGTATGTATATTCAATTTTTCTCATAATATGGCAAATTGAAAATGAAAATCGACCGTTTTCAGCAGATTCCTCAAAAATGCATAATTTGGCTGAAAATAAATTTGTTCATCAGTACTCACGAAAACACTGTATAAACAAACACAAATTTAGTACGTACAATTAACAAACGATGAAAAAGTAAGAAAGCAACTGATTTTTTTTATTTGGTCGAATATACGACTTTGTAGGGACGTCATTAAGACGTCCAATATTGAACGTCAATAAGACGTCATGAAATATGACGTCATTTTTAGGTCCCTCTGAAGTCGAGGACGTCATTGACCAATAATGACCTAAAAAAGACGTCATTATGACGTCATTCCACTAACCTGTGCTACCTGGGAACCAGATGACGTTTCAGTGCCGTCTTGTTACGTCAGTTGAATGATCAAGGTGACGTCAGGATTCGACGTCATATGACGTGATAGATAACGTGAATAAGTCACAGCCCAATGACGTCATATTACTCACGTTCATTGACGTCATTCACTCACCAAACTGTGACGTCGGACTGACGTCGAAATGATGTCGAAATGACGTTCAAATTTGGCGATGAGACGTAAAAAAGTTTCCTCAAACATGGTGTGTTAATCACCAGTGACCTCTGATGACATATAATATTGATTATGCATTGTTGAGTCTGCTTGGTGGTCCCTCCGATGTCATGTCCATTCAATCGTCTATTCAGCAGCGCTATCCCTCAGTATGCATCTCCATCAGAATGAAATCAGTTACTCGTATTTATACAGGGTGGGCCACCAGTAACGCCTCGGTCTCTAGAAGGCTAACCACTTATCTTCTTGGAATTCTTCCTCTCTAGGAAGTTGCATATCAACATAGGCTACCATTTGAAATTATTTCGAAACATACAGGGTGTCCCCAAAAATCACAAAACACTAAAGTTGAACTTTTTTCAATCGAACACCCTATATATTATTTCATTTTGAGATTCTCCCTGGTGAGCTGATTTCAACAATCCATCATACTTGGGGTCTAGCAGTTATAATTACTGAGATATAGGGTGTGAGAAATCGAGATTTTCCAAGTTCAAGAATTTTTTTGTGTCTAAACCATTCATAATTGGTCAAAACGGCTGACATGTCCCTATCACAACTTTTGATCAACTATCTACTGACATTTAATTGAAACAAATACAGGATGGTGCAGAATTCAGAATCTTGATCACCCGGTATATGTCCCAATTAAATATCAGTAGATAGTTAATCAAAAGTTGAGATAGGGACATGAAAGCCGTTTTGACCAATTATGAATAGTTTCGACACAAAAAATTCTTGAACTTGGAAAATCTCGATTTTTCACACCCTATATTTCAGTAATTATAACTGCTAGACCCCAAGTATGATGGGTCATTGAAATCAGCTCATCAGGGAGAATCTCAAAATGAAATAATATATAGGGTGATCGATAGAAAAAAGTTTAACTTCAGTGTTTTATGGTTTTTGGGGACACCCTGTATGTTTCGAAATAATTTTAAATGGTATCCTATGTTGACATGCAACTTCCTAGAGAGGAAGAATTCCAAGAAGATAAGTGGTTAGCCTTCTAGAGACCGAGGCGTTACTGGTGGCCCACCCTGTATAAAAAAATATGTAGTTCGTGTCGGCGAGATATAAGCAAACCAAGAACAGTTTGAAAGCAATGGAAAGGATGTTGACGAATTTAGGTTCCCTTTGTTGAGTAACATATATTCATGCATTACTTGTCATCCAACAAAAATCTATGTATCAAATTATTGAAAAATTTTCTGAATGACGAAGCTCACCAAATTGGTACGTCACACCGACGTGAGCTTTAGACGTCATAGATACGTCACTGCAACGTCATAAAAGTGACGGTTTCAATATAGGTACACCTTTTCATTTGTATATATACATATGTGGCTTGACTGGTTTCCGAGATATACAGGGTGTCAGAGTTTCAAAAAGTTTTCTCTTACTTTTTGGGTATATATAATTTCAATACAACTTGCATGTTGATTTGTTTTAATGAGTTATACTTCTTTCGACGTTATAAGCATATATATAAAATTACCAAGACGTACATGTTTCTATATATCTGTGTAAAATTAATGAAAAAAACGATTTTTTCTGAAAACTTTTCGACACTGAAAATGCCCATCCTCTATATATGTATAGGTACGTCACAAACGGTTTCACATGATAATGTGAGTATTCATGGTTTTGAGATGTCTGGGAAACATGGACGTCGACAGGACGACCCTGCAACGTCATGAAACTGACGTTTTATTTTACCCTTGTGACGTTCACTCGACGTCGAGATGATGACGTAATTATCACGTCATAGTGACGTCATAAATTGGTGTGTGACGTCTCTGACGAAAAATCACCTATTAGGAACGTCACAGTTTTTATTTCAAAAAATTGCGAACAGTGGTTCTTTCTGATGCAAAAAAACAATCACGTGCATAAAAACTTCGAGTCTATTCTGCATTACCGATCTCTACCCATCGTTACTCAACAAAAAGTAGTTCACTTCATAGATACCGCCCCCTACTGAAAAATATCTTATTTTCTTATATTTATATTTATTGGTTGTATATGGAAAAAAAATGTGTTTGCAACGATCATGTAATGACTGCTCGTATCATAACTTACCCCATATATCAATAGGTATCATTACATTATCGCATAAAATACTATTATTCTTGAGGTCTGAGACTGACTTATGTCACATGAGAGAATGTTGTATTTTCAGGGAACATCTAGTGAAAATTGCATTCCAATGCCTTCAGTTAGTCATAACGGACTTTTTGCCTCTCATGCCTTGGAGGTGTTTGCCATTGTGCGTCGACACCGTTGCCAAATTCGGATCCCAAACGCAGGAACTCAATATTTCTTTGACTGCAGTAGGACTGATGGTGAGTGAGTTTTAGATGTAATCAGCTCTGTATGTTGGTTAGACTGATGGTTTACAGATATGGTTCCATAGAATAAGGAACAAATCCAAAATTATTCAGTTCAAGTCAACTTGAAAGAAAGATTTTGTTATTTGTCAAGCCAAAAAAATACAATGATTCCACAGAGGCTTCTCTGCTTGGTAGGAATAATACAGTATATATACAAATATGAACAAATACACAGTAAAAAAATATTAATGAGTAGAGTCACTGGATGGTATTAGTTTGATGAGAGTTCGGACACAGCTGAACTTTTGTCCTTTTCTATTTTTTATAATACAATGGTTTAAGTGAATAAAATGAATAAGACATATATTCTGCTCTTTGTCTTTTCAATTTCCCTAGTAGTGCCTGATTGTCAGATACGATTTTAGAGGTTATATTTTCTGTCAAATCAATCATAGCCGTAGATGGACAATGGGTATAGGGTAGAAACACCCACTTCAATTTATAGTAATACACTTCTAGCAGAACAACTGTTATATAAATGGAAAGAATACATGTAACAACACTTTAATATTAGAAAATATACACATATGGATAAACTTATAGCTATTATTCCTTATTGTATGTGAAACTGTACTCCAGTAATGAGTGTTAAATTAAAGGTAGGTATTCTCAATATACAGGAAGTAACATAAGTACTTTCAAGTGAAGTATTCCTGAGACAATTATAAGAAATAAAGTCTATATAAGCTTTTGTGTCCGGAAATGCTTCATTTCGGAGATACAGAGTGCTGAAATACAGAGAACAAATCATTTTTCGATAAACATTTGATAGGAAAAAAGTAGTTTATTTTGACGGGACCTACCAAATACTTGGTTTTGTAAAGTTCTCAGCAACTCCACTTAGCGCCCTAGGAGCTAAGTAACATGGATCGATATAGAAAATATCTCCAAAACATGAAAGTTCAGCGTAATTAAGGCCCTTATAATAATTCCCTTGATACATAAATAACTATTCACTTTCCACTGTTGAATTTTAAATTTGGTCGGCACCAAAAACGTCATTCAATAATATATCACTTTGTAGTTTACTTGCTTTTCTTAGTTTCGTTTTCAAATTCTCAATTTCATTATCTAATTTTGCGATCATTTCCTCTTTTCCATGATTATTTTGTTTTGTATTTTGTGTGATGATAATAATGGAATTTTGTTCTCGAAATCGCCAGCTTTGTAAATTGATGGAACAGAAGATTCTCACGAACAGATTTTGAAATCTTCTGTTTGAAAATGGGCCTAAATATAGTTTCATTCTAATCAGATGCTGTTATAAAAAGTGAATTTCAATGAGTAGGTACCTCACAAATTCCGCTCGTCTTCAAATTGATATTGCACCCAGGCCATTTCATATATCTTCCTTCCATAAGCGAATGGTTGATATTTGTTTCGGAAAATTGTATAAATGATATCCATTGTTTTCAGAATCGGCACAATTTATTACACAGCAAGTAATTTCCATAGCTGGTTTCATCTCGAATGTATAATTATGAAATTTTATTTCAATTCTGACTTTTATAAAATGTATCGTCAAATTCAAACAAATTTGAATGAAAAAACGCGGGACGACTATGGTGCTCTTGTCACAATGCAAAGTGTGGAACTTAATAAATCTAAACATTCAAAAACCCTAACCGTTGTCATTTCTGTGTCCGAACTCTTATCAAACTAATAACATCCAGTGACTCTAGTAATGAGGTGCTAGTTCGATAATTTTAAGTAAACAAAAAATTTCACTTTAATACAGGAGAAACCGTACTCGAGAAGAAGAGTAGAATAGTCATCTATGATCTTGATGAAAAATGAGAATAATGAAATTATTTTGCGGAGATTACGGTATTTCAACTTGTTAACATTGTGTTTGCTTGCGCTAGTTTGTTATTGACCAACTCTTGTAGACGTGGTCGCCACATCAGCAATCATATTACCCGGCAATTCTGATAATTTTTTTTTCGTTGATTATAACAGTAAACGAATTGATATTAAAAAATAACACATTCACATGTTCATGTCATAATAACTTGTCGATTTTCAGTGGAACATATCCGATTACTTCTACCAAAACCAAGGCAAACTGAACCAGGCTACTACCGAGGACAACGCGGTGTTGCCGGACTTCCCCGGCACGCTGAACGTCTCGAGCTTCGACAAACTCTGGATGTGCCTGTACGCCCGCTTAGGCGAGCTCTGCGTCGACAGCCGCCCGGCCGTAAGGAAATCCTCCGGGCAGACGCTGTTCTCCACCATCGCCGCCCACGGGGGGCTGCTGAGGCCGCCCACCTGGCAGATTATATTGTGGCAGGTGCTGTTCCCGCTGCTGGACAAGGTCAGGAGCCTGTCGAATTCGGCCAGCAGCGAGAAGTTCGATACCGGCGGGAATATTCTGATACACCATACGAGGAATACGGCGCAGAAGCAATGGGCGGAGACTCAGGTGACTTGCTTCTTTTGTTTTCAGATGATTTTTTAATGCCTAATAGTAGGGAGGGCCTTACTATGGCCTGGGAAAATTTCGAGGACCGTGGGAAAATCTCTACCCTTTGATGTTGCCGCCTAACCGCAAGGTGCTAATTAATTGGCTTTTAATTGTCGTTATCTCGAATGGAGTTTCACAAAGTCATTGACCGCCACCCCCTCCACTTTTTTCTCTCTCCCCCTCCACCTCTCACCGCCTGCCTGTAACGGGTCGTCATCATCGGCGAGCAAAGCGAGAGATCCGTTCCAGAGATAACGATGCGCATTTTATTCCATTTTTCAACAACGGCTATATACAGGGTGTTTGAGTTGGGTAATAGTTTGGAAAAAAATATAGGATGAACCCAAAAGGCGTTATACCTCTCCGACCTACATATAAAGGCTACCCGCTATAACATGATATATACAGGGCGTTTGAGTTGGATAACAGTAAAAAAATATACAGGGCGACTCATTCACTTTTGAGGGATTAGACAGCTGACGTATGACAGATAACAAAGGATTGATGACACGTGACTAGGCGACCTGCAAGTCGGCTATCTAATAATTTAATTCAATATACAGGGTGTTTGAGTTAGCAATAGCGATACAAAAGTATATACAGGGTGTCTCACAGGTAGCAAACATACGTATGACAGAGTATCCGTTTGATATACAGCAATAATAGCAATACAAACTCGCATAGGGCACTCGTGGCCTGACGTTTGACATTTGACAGATGACCAAAAACGCAAAACGGTGCGCATTTAATTAAATTTTTCACCCAATAATGGCTATATACAGGGTGTTTGAGTTGTATATCAGCTGAAAAAATATACAGGGTGATTCGCAGTAATACTACCCCACTCTAGGGTATCAGAGGGTTGAAGAGGGTGCAGGTACTCTAAGAGAAGGATTTTTAACAGGCACTTCGAAAATAATGGTTTCTCTATATGCAAAGTCTCAAGGTTTATGAGATATCATTTGAAATGTGTGTGTGTAAACGTTCAGTTATGTGATGGAAATATGTCGAACAACTCTTTATCAAAACTCGTTCAATAACATGATATATACAGGGTGTTTGAGTTAGCAATAGCGATGAGAAAATATATACAGGGCGTCTCAGGGGTAGACTCAGCGAACATACGTATGATAGAGTATCCGTTTGATATACAGCAATAATAGCAATACAAACTTATATAGGGCACTCGTGGCAAGAAGTTAAAGGTGAACTCAGCAAAAGTGTGACAGATGACGCTATTTGACGATTCCGATCATTATACAGGGGTGTTTGGATAGCAATAAGAATATATACAAGAAGGCAAGAACTGACAGGCGGACCCTGCGAACATATTAACGTACGACAGATGACTCGCTAGAGTCCGTTGAATATACAGGGCTTTCAAATAGTAATACAAACTTGTATAGGGCAGATCAATTAAATTCAATTGGATTAAAGGAACTTACTCAGTCCGAAATGGCTTTATTTCTGAGATACAGGGTGGTAAAGTTGTAGAATGAAAATCGAATTATTCAGACATTCAACAACTAAAGTATGACAGATGACATTTATACTATTCGATAGATGACATATTACGTATGACACGTAACCTTCCAGCGCTTATCGAAAACAGATATCCAGGTTTAGCACAACCTACGAATTTCAAGAAAGCGAAAGAGTTAATTTTTCCCTAGATTCTACGGAAATTACAAGTTACGTCCCATAAGTGACTGCGTAAAACAAAGCAGAGTTTTCCCCAGATCTACGTACTTTTTCGCGAATATCATTATATACAAAGCGATTAGAAAAACCTAAGTCAACTGAAAAAACATATACAGGATGAGCCAAATAAGTGGAGTGGAATATATATTCAAGAAACATATACAGAATGAGTCACAAATCTCGAGTCGAATGAATTATTTGAAAAACATATACAGGGGGTAGAAAAAATTCAAAATTTATTACCACTCATTCAAATAATAATGAAAAACAAACTATCGAACTACCATGAACCCAATCACGATGTAATTCAATCAAATGGATGATAGATGACATGACAGCAGATGACCGAGGCAGATAACAAACGATCGAATAGCAGTTTCTATATACAGAAACATAGCCAGAGTCTTGAAATTCTCTATACTTATAATGATAATATTTGACATCAGGCGAACTCAGCATACCTATACCCTGTAAAAACATCCTTTTACCGTCCACGTCGAAATATGTCGAACAACTCTTTAGCAAAACTCGTTTTTCTTATGGAAGTATTCAGATGTATTCAGAGGTCTTCAGATCATACCTTCAGAAGTATTCAGATGTATTCAGAGGTCTTCAGATCATACCTTCAGAAGTATTCAGATGTATTCAGAGGTCTTCAGAGGTATTCAAAAGTATTCAGATGTATTCAGAGGTCTTCAGAGGTATTCAAGAGTATTCCGAAGATATTCAGAAGCACGAAGTTCGAGCTACCCCGTATGCAAACAGGAAAAAATAGGATATAAATACCTGAACAGCGAAGAAATTCACCATTTTCAGACACTTTTCACTGAAACTATGCACATGACACTGAACAGAGTATAGTCCGACACTTGGGAAAAACCCCAGCTCCTAACAGGTAGTGTTGAAAATCGAACTAATGAATAGAAATGAAGAATGATTGATTCAACAAAAAATATAACCAATCACCCCTCATTTGTCCATGCAAAAAATTCGAAAATAAATAGGCGATAACTTCATAAACATATTCCTTATATCAAACTGAATGAACTGGAATGAAAGAAGAATGATTCTACCAATGCCAGCCGATAACGATTTCCTGTTTACTGCGATATAATTATTATATCCGAAAAACATTATCATAGGAAATTATTGAAGTAAAATAATATATTATATTTATCCCATATCACAGCCATGATCTTATAATTCAGAATTGGAGTTTATCACTATAACGTGATAGAAAAATTCAGAACTCAAAGGCCTCTCGGATAGAAATAATAGGGAAAATATAGGACAAAAATGGAACGTTACCTCTCATACAAAAATGTTATTATTCGGAATGATTTATTTTACGTGGATATACATTCTTTGAAAGGAGAAACATGTGAAATTCAACCGACGATTCATATGAACAAAGAAACAAATATACAGAGTGGATCATTTAAGAAAATTTCCATACAGCAATTGACATTAGGCAGAACCTAACACATAGTATAGGTATATACAAGGTACATCAAAATATCCAACACTTATACACAACACTGCCTTGTCTGCGATATTGGAATACAATATCCATATGTGATAGATCATGTTTGTAGACACTCACATAGTATCTAGGACATATTATTATTACTAGGCAAAGTGGCGGATGAATCAAAATACCTAACACACGTACACAGTTCCACGGACTTAATTGACTACGATATCAGAAATCAATATAGTTATCAATGGTTGATCACTCAAAGCTATATTATCAAATATTCAATTTAATTAATATTCCTATAATATAAACGTCGTACTATTTTCTGTGAATAACACAGAGCACGCTAAGTGAATATTACAATATACAAAGTTCCAATGATTATGAGATATCAATAAAATGAATGAAAAATATAAAAATAGCCAGTATAGTGCTTCCTTAAAATACTGAATACTAAGAACAATAGGCGTCATACGATAAATGCGTGAATAGAATACTATACTCTTTCTACGACATCAGATAACTCCAGATACTGCGAAGACACCTCAACGATAATACCTATTTGCAAAGTCTGAAGATCTCAGAGATAATACACAGAAAATTCTAATAATCGTTACTCCCAAGCAGAACGTGAACATCGCATGATATGTCAACTATTAAAAAAAATTGATCAACAAGAATATAAAATGATGGAAACAAACCATTCTTTTTACTTGAGATATAACAAACACGATATCCATCATGCAAAATTTTCGGACAAAAAATTATTATACCTACACCTATTAATAACAATAAAGAGTATTCCAAGCGGAGATCACAATATACAAAGTTTCAACGATTGTTATATATCAACAAAATGAATGGAAAATGAGCAGAACAACCGGCGTGAATAGCCTATATTTTTACGTTATCCTTCATCAACCTTGAATAAGGCTTTATCAATAATACTAACGATAGATACGTGAAAAACAAATCTGTACTAAGAACAGTGAATGTCATTAAGAAGATGTGCGAATAAAATACTGTACTTTTTCTACGACAACTGATGTCATACCAGGCTTACAATACCTAGCTCTTTCAATAACAATGAGTACTCTGAAAGAAGACCACGCATACATTTCAATAGGGCAAAATCTCAAAGTTCTCAGGAACAGAATCGAAATAATATTTCAGGAGCATTGTCCAAATGGTCGACGTTGAAAATAACGTAAGATAGATGAACTTGCTAGAGATATCATGTGAAACCTCGACCGAGTTCCAAGATCTCCAAGTGTTCAATACCTTACCTCCTCCGTCCATCCTCCCTATAGGCATGCGCGATTTTCTTCAACCATCATAGGAGCTCTCATTCGTACGATCCAAGAGATGAAAACCTAATAATCTGACACCTATTGTGGCACCAAAAAATTTAAACAGCGTATATGAATTAACATCTTAGAGAAATATATCCAAACAGGTTATCATTCATCACGAAGAATCATTCCTCTCTTATCAGGTGAAATGTCTACAACTATATGAAATGATCACAAGGTACCATTCTTTCCAACCAAAATAAGGATACCATATGACAAACAGATCCATCATGATTGCACTGCTACACAAGAACTAGAATTTTTATTTCAGACGAAAAGCTACTCTACAAAATACAGATACGACCTGTTTTAGCAAACTGCTCCACATATAGGGTTCAACGTCACAAACATAATTATGCTGATGCTCCTAGATGCCATCTAAAGGAACTCGCTCGCCAGGCAGGTGATGCCACACTCACTAATTCTTTAACATCATTGAAACATCACAGGAAAGTCAGCGATCTTCAACTTTTACACAGATATTTCCATAGGAAATAATTTCAGAAATATCTAATATCACTAGCAATAGCAACCAGACGAACTCGACAAGCCCAGACAACACACACATTATTTCGTCAATCGACAAATATATCGAACAACCCTCTGCGAAAACTCGTTCCTTGATAGAACAGCACAGCTTCACCAGAAGAAGTATTTGGATGATCTGCGCATGTGCAGATCACTCCTCTGAATCCTTCAATAATCTTATTATGCGCAGACAGAGCATTTCACATTCGACTGCAGAGTAGATATGGTGAATATTTGTGAGCGCTGTCATCAAGAAGCGAAAACGGTACGAGAACTTTGTGGAAATTGTTTTATAACAGAGTGCCTCAATACTGGAGAGCGGATTGCTTTCAACATCAATAGAACGTGGGAATGTTTTAAAAAGCGAAAATTTCGCTATAATCGACACCAGGCATTGTGTGAGAAATGTGGGAAATTCTTGAATAAAACTAACCTATACCACCATATGATGAATGCCCATAGAGTGGACGCCACTAATTCGAATAACCTAGCTGATTAGCGGATGGCAGTTGATGGATTCAAAAGTCTTCAGATCACACCACTAGAAGTATTCAGATGTATTCAGAAGTCTTCAGAGGTATTCAGATGTCTTCAGATCATGCCTTCAGAAGTATTCAGATGTCTTCATTATTATTGCCGAGTTCCTAATAAAATTCATACTTTGATACATTTTATTCCATATGAGGAAAACCCGTCGTGCGAGCCAATAGATCATACAAGTCGTCTCAATAGCCCGATCAGAACTGCGAAAATACACGTAAAATCTATCTACCCAATCCATCACATAGTAAAAATATAAAGTTTTCACTAAAATCCATAGTTTACGATATTGCCTCAACCAACCAATCAACCGGCCAACCAACCATTCATTCAACAAACCTACAACCATCCAACAACCATCCAACAATCAACCAACCAACCAACAACCAACCAACCAACCAACCAACCAACCAACAACAATCAACCAACCAACCAACAACCAACCAACAACCAACCAAAAACCAACCAAAAACCAACCAACCAACAACCAACCAACCAACAACCAACAACCAACAACCAACCAACAACCAACCACCAATCAACCAACCAACCAACCAACAACAACCAACCAACGATCAACAACCAACCACCCAACAACCAACAACCAACCAACAACCAACCAACAACCAATCACCAACCAACCACCAACCACCAACCAACCACCAACCAACCACCAACAACCAACCAACAACCTACCAACCAACCAACCAATCAACCAACCAACCAATCAACAACAAACAACCAACGACCAACAACCAACCAACCAACAACCAACAACCAACCAACCACCAACCAACCACCAACCACCATCCAACCACCAACCAACAACCAACAATCAACCAACAACCTACCAACCAATCAACCAACCAACCAACCAACCAACCACCAGAACGTTGCCAGTGGGAGGTCATGGGCATCCACAACAATGCGACAACCATATGAAATGATCACAAAGTACCATTCTTTCCAACCAGAATAAAGATACCATAATATAATGATAATTATGAACATCGAAGAAGTCGAACAGTATATATGACAAACAGATCCATCACGAATGCTCTGCAAGACAAGAACTAGGATTTTTATTTCAGACGAAAAGCTACTCTACAAAATACAGATACGACCTGTGTTAGAATACTGCTCCACATATAGGGTTCAACGCCGCAAACATCATTATGCTGATGCTCCTAGATGCTATCCAAAAAAACAAGCCGCTTGCCTGGCAGGTGATGCCACACTCACTAATTCTTTAACCCAACGACTCTTTTGAACATGACTTCTTTATCTCATATATCTCGGATGATTTACGAAACCCGAATGATTCAACGTGTGAATAAGTGTTTCAGGTCGACGAACGAATTCGATATGCACATCGACGACACACCTGCGGGAGTGCTAGTTACCCCTGTTAGTATCACCAATAAGCCATGTTAGCACCGGTATTCTACTAGCTTGTCCCGTTAGTCTTTGCCGTACTGCTAGTTAGCCCCGTTAGCCCCGGTATTCTACTAGCTTGTCCCGTTAGTCTTTGTCGTACTGCTAGTTAGCCCCGTTAGCCCCGTTAGTCCGTGCTGCCATCTCCATGATACATATCCTCACTAACCCATAGAACTGTTAGAATTCTCAAGACTCTCGAGGCTGCAGGATATTCTTTTGCCTCGAGGCTGCAGGATATTCTTTTGCCAATCAAACAGTTCTATGGGTTAGTGAGGATATGTATCATGGAGATGGCAGCACGGACTAACGGGGCTAACGGGGCTAACTAGCAGTACGACAAAGACTAACGGGACAAGCTAGTAGAATACCGGGGCTAACGGGGCTAACTAGCAGTACGGCAAAGACTAACGGGACAAGCTAGTAGAATACCGGTGCTAACATGGCTTATTGGTGATACTAACAGGGGTAACTAGCACTCCCGCAGGTGTGTCGTCGATGTGCATATCGAATTCGTTCGTCGACCTGAAACACTTATTCACACGTTGAATCATTCGGGTTTCGTAAATCATCCGAGATATATGAGATAAAGAAGTCATGTTCAAAAGAGTCGTTGGGTTAAAGAATTAGTGAGTGTGGCATCACCTGCCAGGCAAGCGGCTTGTTTTTTTGGATAGCATCTAGGAGCATCAGCATAATGATGTTTGCGGCGTTGAACCCTATATGTGGAGCAGTATTCTAACACAGGTCGTATCTGTATTTTGTAGAGTAGCTTTTCGTCTGAAATAAAAATCCTAGTTCTTGTCTTGCAGAGCATTCGTGATGGATCTGTTTGTCATATATACTGTTCGACTTCTTCGATGTTCATAATTATCATTATATTATGGTATCTTTATTCTGGTTGGAAAGAATGGTACTTTGTGATCATTTCATATGGTTGTCGCATTGTTGTGGATGCCCATGACCTCCCACTGGCAACGTTCTGGTGGTTGGTTGGTTGGTTGGTTGGTTGATTGGTTGGTAGGTTGTTGGTTGATTGTTGGTTGTTGGTTGTTGGTTGGTGGTTGGTGGTTGGATGGTGGTTGGTGGTTGGTTGGTGGTTGGTTGGTTGTTGGTTGTTGGTTGGTTGGTTGTTGGTCGTTGGTTGTTTGTTGTTGATTGGTTGGTTGGTTGATTGGTTGGTTGGTTGGTAGGTTGTTGGTTGGTTGTTGGTGGTTGGTTGGTGGTTGGTTGGTGGTTGGTGGTTGGTTGGTGATTGGTTGTTGGTTGGTTGTTGGTTGGTTGTTGGTTGTTGGGTGGTTGGTTGTTGATCGTTGGTTGGTTGTTGTTGGTTGGTTGGTTGGTTGATTGGTGGTTGGTTGTTGGTTGTTGGTTGGTTGTTGGTTGTTGGTTGTTGGTTGGTTGGTTGTTGGTTGGTTGGTTTTTGGTTGGTTTTTGGTTGGTTGTTGGTTGGTTGTTGGTTGGTTGGTTGATTGTTGTTGGTTGGTTGGTTGGTTGGTTGGTTGGTTGTTGGTTGGTTGGTTGATTGTTGGATGGTTGTTGGATGGTTGTAGGTTTGTTGAATGAATGGTTGGTTGGCCGGTTGATTGGTTGGTTGAGGCAATATCGTAAACTATGGATTTTAGTGAAAACTTTATATTTTTACTATGTGATGGATTGGGTAGATAGATTTTACGTGTATTTTCGCAGTTCTGATCGGGCTATTGAGACGACTTGTATGATCTATTGGCTCGCACGACGGGTTTTCCTCATATGGAATAAAATGTATCAAAGTATGAATTTTATTAGGAACTCGGCAATAATAATGAAGACATCTGAATACTTCTGAAGGCATGATCTGAAGACATCTGAATACCTCTGAAGACTTCTGAATACATCTGAATACTTCTAGTGGTGTGATCTGAAGACTTTTGAATCCATCAACTGCCATCCGCTAATCAGCTAGGTTATTCGAATTAGTGGCGTCCACTCTATGGGCATTCATCATATGGTGGTATAGGTTAGTTTTATTCAAGAATTTCCCACATTTCTCACACAATGCCTGGTGTCGATTATAGCGAAATTTTCGCTTTTTAAAACATTCCCACGTTCTATTGATGTTGAAAGCAATCCGCTCTCCAGTATTGAGGCACTCTGTTATAAAACAATTTCCACAAAGTTCTCGTACCGTTTTCGCTTCTTGATGACAGCGCTCACAAATATTCACCATATCTACTCTGCAGTCGAATGTGAAATGCTCTGTCTGCGCATAATAAGATTATTGAAGGATTCAGAGGAGTGATCTGCACATGCGCAGATCATCCAAATACTTCTTCTGGTGAAGCTGTGCTGTTCTATCAAGGAACGAGTTTTCGCAGAGGGTTGTTCGATATATTTGTCGATTGACGAAATAATGTGTGTGTTGTCTGGGCTTGTCGAGTTCGTCTGGTTGCTATTGCTAGTGATATTAGATATTTCTGAAATTATTTCCTATGGAAATATCTGTGTAAAAGTTGAAGATCGCTGACTTTCCTGTGATGTTTCAATGATGTTAAAGAATTAGTGAGTGTGGCATCACCTGCCTGGCGAGCGAGTTCCTTTAGATGGCATCTAGGAGCATCAGCATAATTATGTTTGTGACGTTGAACCCTATATGTGGAGCAGTTTGCTAAAACAGGTCGTATCTGTATTTTGTAGAGTAGCTTTTCGTCTGAAATAAAAATTCTAGTTCTTGTGTAGCAGTGCAATCATGATGGATCTGTTTGTCATATGGTATCCTTATTTTGGTTGGAAAGAATGGTACCTTGTGATCATTTCATATAGTTGTAGACATTTCACCTGATAAGAGAGGAATGATTCTTCGTGATGAATGATAACCTGTTTGGATATATTTCTCTAAGATGTTAATTCATATACGCTGTTTAAATTTTTTGGTGCCACAATAGGTGTCAGATTATTAGGTTTTCATCTCTTGGATCGTACGAATGAGAGCTCCTATGATGGTTGAAGAAAATCGCGCATGCCTATAGGGAGGATGGACGGAGGAGGTAAGGTATTGAACACTTGGAGATCTTGGAACTCGGTCGAGGTTTCACATGATATCTCTAGCAAGTTCATCTATCTTACGTTATTTTCAACGTCGACCATTTGGACAATGCTCCTGAAATATTATTTCGATTCTGTTCCTGAGAACTTTGAGATTTTGCCCTATTGAAATGTATGCGTGGTCTTCTTTCAGAGTACTCATTGTTATTGAAAGAGCTAGGTATTGTAAGCCTGGTATGACATCAGTTGTCGTAGAAAAAGTACAGTATTTTATTCGCACATCTTCTTAATGACATTCACTGTTCTTAGTACAGATTTGTTTTTCACGTATCTATCGTTAGTATTATTGATAAAGCCTTATTCAAGGTTGATGAAGGATAACGTAAAAATATAGGCTATTCACGCCGGTTGTTCTGCTCATTTTCCATTCATTTTGTTGATATATAACAATCGTTGAAACTTTGTATATTGTGATCTCCGCTTGGAATACTCTTTATTGTTATTAATAGGTGTAGGTATAATAATTTTTTGTCCGAAAATTTTGCATGATGGATATCGTGTTTGTTATATCTCAAGTAAAAAGAATGGTTTGTTTCCATCATTTTATATTCTTGTTGATCAATTTTTTTTAATAGTTGACATATCATGCGATGTTCACGTTCTGCTTGGGAGTAACGATTATTAGAATTTTCTGTGTATTATCTCTGAGATCTTCAGACTTTGCAAATAGGTATTATCGTTGAGGTGTCTTCGCAGTATCTGGAGTTATCTGATGTCGTAGAAAGAGTATAGTATTCTATTCACGCATTTATCGTATGACGCCTATTGTTCTTAGTATTCAGTATTTTAAGGAAGCACTATACTGGCTATTTTTATATTTTTCATTCATTTTATTGATATCTCATAATCATTGGAACTTTGTATATTGTAATATTCACTTAGCGTGCTCTGTGTTATTCACAGAAAATAGTACGACGTTTATATTATAGGAATATTAATTAAATTGAATATTTGATAATATAGCTTTGAGTGATCAACCATTGATAACTATATTGATTTCTGATATCGTAGTCAATTAAGTCCGTGGAACTGTGTACGTGTGTTAGGTATTTTGATTCATCCGCCACTTTGCCTAGTAATAATAATATGTCCTAGATACTATGTGAGTGTCTACAAACATGATCTATCACATATGGATATTGTATTCCAATATCGCAGACAAGGCAGTGTTGTGTATAAGTGTTGGATATTTTGATGTACCTTGTATATACCTATACTATGTGTTAGGTTCTGCCTAATGTCAATTGCTGTATGGAAATTTTCTTAAATGATCCACTCTGTATATTTGTTTCTTTGTTCATATGAATCGTCGGTTGAATTTCACATGTTTCTCCTTTCAAAGAATGTATATCCACGTAAAATAAATCATTCCGAATAATAACATTTTTGTATGAGAGGTAACGTTCCATTTTTGTCCTATATTTTCCCTATTATTTCTATCCGAGAGGCCTTTGAGTTCTGAATTTTTCTATCACGTTATAGTGATAAACTCCAATTCTGAATTATAAGATCATGGCTGTGATATGGGATAAATATAATATATTATTTTACTTCAATAATTTCCTATGATAATGTTTTTCGGATATAATAATTATATCGCAGTAAACAGGAAATCGTTATCGGCTGGCATTGGTAGAATCATTCTTCTTTCATTCCAGTTCATTCAGTTTGATATAAGGAATATGTTTATGAAGTTATCGCCTATTTATTTTCGAATTTTTTGCATGGACAAATGAGGGGTGATTGGTTATATTTTTTGTTGAATCAATCATTCTTCATTTCTATTCATTAGTTCGATTTTCAACACTACCTGTTAGGAGCTGGGGTTTTTCCCAAGTGTCGGACTATACTCTGTTCAGTGTCATGTGCATAGTTTCAGTGAAAAGTGTCTGAAAATGGTGAATTTCTTCGCTGTTCAGGTATTTATATCCTATTTTTTCCTGTTTGCATACGGGGTAGCTCGAACTTCGTGCTTCTGAATATCTTCGGAATACTCTTGAATACCTCTGAAGACCTCTGAATACATCTGAATACTTTTGAATACCTCTGAAGACCTCTGAATACATCTGAATACTTCTGAAGGTATGATCTGAAGACCTCTGAATACATCTGAATACTTCTGAAGGTATGATCTGAAGACCTCTGAATACATCTGAATACTTCCATAAGAAAAACGAGTTTTGCTAAAGAGTTGTTCGACATATTTCGACGTGGACGGTAAAAGGATGTTTTTACAGGGTATAGGTATGCTGAGTTCGCCTGATGTCAAATATTATCATTATAAGTATAGAGAATTTCAAGACTCTGGCTATGTTTCTGTATATAGAAACTGCTATTCGATCGTTTGTTATCTGCCTCGGTCATCTGCTGTCATGTCATCTATCATCCATTTGATTGAATTACATCGTGATTGGGTTCATGGTAGTTCGATAGTTTGTTTTTCATTATTATTTGAATGAGTGGTAATAAATTTTGAATTTTTTCTACCCCCTGTATATGTTTTTCAAATAATTCATTCGACTCGAGATTTGTGACTCATTCTGTATATGTTTCTTGAATATATATTCCACTCCACTTATTTGGCTCATCCTGTATATGTTTTTTCAGTTGACTTAGGTTTTTCTAATCGCTTTGTATATAATGATATTCGCGAAAAAGTACGTAGATCTGGGGAAAACTCTGCTTTGTTTTACGCAGTCACTTATGGGACGTAACTTGTAATTTCCGTAGAATCTAGGGAAAAATTAACTCTTTCGCTTTCTTGAAATTCGTAGGTTGTGCTAAACCTGGATATCTGTTTTCGATAAGCGCTGGAAGGTTACGTGTCATACGTAATATGTCATCTATCGAATAGTATAAATGTCATCTGTCATACTTTAGTTGTTGAATGTCTGAATAATTCGATTTTCATTCTACAACTTTACCACCCTGTATCTCAGAAATAAAGCCATTTCGGACTGAGTAAGTTCCTTTAATCCAATTGAATTTAATTGATCTGCCCTATACAAGTTTGTATTACTATTTGAAAGCCCTGTATATTCAACGGACTCTAGCGAGTCATCTGTCGTACGTTAATATGTTCGCAGGGTCCGCCTGTCAGTTCTTGCCTTCTTGTATATATTCTTATTGCTATCCAAACACCCCTGTATAATGATCGGAATCGTCAAATAGCGTCATCTGTCACACTTTTGCTGAGTTCACCTTTAACTTCTTGCCACGAGTGCCCTATATAAGTTTGTATTGCTATTATTGCTGTATATCAAACGGATACTCTATCATACGTATGTTCGCTGAGTCTACCCCTGAGACGCCCTGTATATATTTTCTCATCGCTATTGCTAACTCAAACACCCTGTATATATCATGTTATTGAACGAGTTTTGATAAAGAGTTGTTCGACATATTTCCATCACATAACTGAACGTTTACACACACACATTTCAAATGATATCTCATAAACCTTGAGACTTTGCATATAGAGAAACCATTATTTTCGAAGTGCCTGTTAAAAATCCTTCTCTTAGAGTACCTGCACCCTCTTCAACCCTCTGATACCCTAGAGTGGGGTAGTATTACTGCGAATCACCCTGTATATTTTTTCAGCTGATATACAACTCAAACACCCTGTATATAGCCATTATTGGGTGAAAAATTTAATTAAATGCGCACCGTTTTGCGTTTTTGGTCATCTGTCAAATGTCAAACGTCAGGCCACGAGTGCCCTATGCGAGTTTGTATTGCTATTATTGCTGTATATCAAACGGATACTCTGTCATACGTATGTTTGCTACCTGTGAGACACCCTGTATATACTTTTGTATCGCTATTGCTAACTCAAACACCCTGTATATTGAATTAAATTATTAGATAGCCGACTTGCAGGTCGCCTAGTCACGTGTCATCAATCCTTTGTTATCTGTCATACGTCAGCTGTCTAATCCCTCAAAAGTGAATGAGTCGCCCTGTATATTTTTTTACTGTTATCCAACTCAAACGCCCTGTATATATCATGTTATAGCGGGTAGCCTTTATATGTAGGTCGGAGAGGTATAACGCCTTTTGGGTTCATCCTATATTTTTTTCCAAACTATTACCCAACTCAAACACCCTGTATATAGCCGTTGTTGAAAAATGGAATAAAATGCGCATCGTTATCTCTGGAACGGATCTCTCGCTTTGCTCGCCGATGATGACGACCCGTTACAGGCAGGCGGTGAGAGGTGGAGGGGGAGAGAGAAAAAAGTGGAGGAGGTGGCGGTCAATGACTTTGTGAAACTCCATTCGAGATAACGACAATTAAAAGCCAATTAATTAGCACCTTGCGGTTAGGCGGCAACATCAAAGGGTAGAGATTTTCCCACGGTCCTCGAAATTTTCCCAGGCCATAG
Source organism: Phaedon cochleariae (assembly GCA_918026855.4). Taxonomy (NCBI): domain Eukaryota; kingdom Metazoa; phylum Arthropoda; class Insecta; order Coleoptera; family Chrysomelidae; genus Phaedon; species Phaedon cochleariae. The sequence continues at coordinate 880,185 of OU896720.1, forward strand.
TAAGGCCCTCCCTACTCCTAATTGAACATTGAATATTCTTGTTTAATTATCTATATACTCTTATCACATTATTTCCTTTTAATGAAGAACAAATCACTTGAAACAAGCACTTTTCCGTCTCAATGGAAAGTGGCAATTATTACACTGTTATACAAAAGTGGGCACAAACACTTGGTTAAAAACTATAGGCCAATTAGAAAATTATGTATTTTCGCAAAGCTATTCGAGAAGATCGTTTATCAAGAGATATTAGCATCCGTGAGAAACATAATTGTGGAGGATCAGCACGGTTTCTTTCCCAAAAAATCGAGACGAATTTATTATGTTTTTCTGATTTTATTTCCGATGCTCTAGATAAAAGAATTCAGGTAGACACTGTGTACACCGACTTCAGCAAAGCATTCGATAAGATAGACCATTTTATTCTTGTTGAAAGGCTGGCGGGGGTCGGTATACACAGATCGCTGTTGAAATGGATCTGGTCCTACTCAACTAATAGGGAGATGATGGTCAAGGTCTATTAACTTCTATAAGGTTACCTCATAGTATAGCATTATGGTGCGGGGGTGCGCGGAGGGGCGTGACGTCAGTGTTTCCCCACCACGTGATTGTAGATTTCGTTTGTGTCACTGTCAAATGACTTGAAAAAATTTTTGAATTTGAATTCGAAAGAATCGCGAATTTTAGACTTTAGTTGAAAACAGGGTGACAAGAAGACTGAAGATATCTTTGAAAGAGTGTGAGAGGTTGTATAATAATATGGTGTAGTATTATTCAAGGCTGGTCACATCATAAATATCATAATATTATTGTGTGGACTGGTGGAGTTAAGAGTGGATATAGAACAAACAAATGTTATGAAATGCCTGTTTGGCAGCCTCCACATGAGATTCAGATAATTCCAAAGGAAAATGATGAGCTGTGGCAATGTGAATGTCCCTGTGAAGCAGGCATGTCACGGTTTTGTATACACATTTTATAGGGACTTAAATTGACAGGTAGGAAGGTGCACTTTTGATCTATCACACACACAGGTAAAAAATACATGAAATTTCAGGAATGAAGACTTGGAATATGTGAAGCTGCATATATAACAAACAGAAGTGGTGAAAATTGAAAAAAGAGAGTAGATCAATCAATGATCTATTATACAGCCAAACCATTTCAATAGTTCTGCTACCTGCTTATTAAAAGAAGGAAAGTGACCCCCTAAAATCATTCTTCCTTTATATAATTGAAGTTAATTTTACAGGGTATATCAGTCTATTTTGTTTTTTGTTTGGAAGCCAATGAACTCAATGTAAACAACTAGCTATTGCATGGTACTCAGGAACACTGGTGAGTTTATTAAATTTTACTTATACTTGCTACTTCATTTTTACATGTACCAAGGAGTCTTGGGAAAAAAGGCAATCAACTTCTTCTTTCCAAAGGATTTTTCAAATAAATTTGTTCAGCATGGAGTTGAATGTGAATCCAAAGCTCTTTCAAAATGTTCATTGAAAATGATATTGAATTTCAAATCATGCAAACAAATTTGTGTCTCAATTTTTTCCCTGGTTAGGATTTTCTGAATATGAAATTATTTTTCAGGAAGGAAGACCATGGAAATAATTGAAATAAGTGTCCTTACTGAGGTCCTTACATAGAGGTTTGTTAAATAATGTGTATTACATTCAGCTTGAATTATTTTCTCAAAATTTTAGGTAAAGGTTCAGAACATTTTGTGGAACAATGCCATTTCTTGATAGGAGATGGTATAAAAAATGTGAAGTTGGAAGAGAGACACACTTATTATGGATAAATTCAGTTGGGAATAATGGCCCTAAAATGTCCCTAATGAACTTGAAAGAAACTAATTTTCTTGTATGATTCTTCTTCCTCCAAAACTTACATAAAGATTCCAGTTTTTTTGTGATACATTTTGTGTTAATGTTATGAGGAAGATATCTCAAAGATATTTCCATTATGTTGCACTTTTATTGCATTAATAAAATGGAATGAATTGTGATGACTTCTTTATTAATTCATTTTCTTATTATTGCATTTTCAAACAATAATATGTTCCAAATTGATACTGAAATAAAACCAGTGAGTTAGAATCATTCAATTCATCCAGAAGGAAATCCTCTTTAGTCAATTGTTTCTTGTTTCTCAGAAATGATGGCCTAATCAATTTCAAAATATTTCTTCACATCCCTTGTCAGCATGCCCTTATCCACCATGATTTCATCATTAGGTTCAGACTTCCCAATAACATTTTCTTTATTAAAAAATGCTTTATCAGTAGTTCAACCTCCATATCCTTATTAATGCCAACAGTAATCAGTCCTAATGGAGTGATATTGCAATAATAATTTGACTGAGTTTCTGTAATGTGTCTGTACAACAGGAGCACTGAGGAACATATCTTTCTAGATTTCTGTCTTCAGTCTTTTGTACTTGCTGCATGTTTTGGGAAAACAGTGAACAATCTCTTGGACACAAAAACATATTGGAAAACTTCAAAATTTATCAATATTCACTTGATTGCACAATGCTAAATTTGTTTGTTTTGTTTTTCACCTCCGCCATTTTCATTTTGCCGTTCGACAAAAGACGATGGGGAAACAGTGACGTCAGGCCAGGTCAATATGAGGCAACCTTATAGAGTTGAATAGCCTTGGATGATGGTGTCAGTAAATTTTGAATTGACGCGGCCGTTACTTGATGGAAATCCATGATAAATGTAAAAACTTCACAAACGAAATCTTATCGTTTGTGAAGTTTTTTCATGTGTCAGTAAAGGTTCCCTTGGTCCATTATTTTTTATCATCTACATAAATAATATAAAGAACTGTTTTGAACATTGTCGAATACTACTATATGCTGATGACTTGAAAATATTTTCACTGGTAAAAGATGTCGACGATTGCTTGAAAATTCAAAGTGACCTTGACAGAGTTGCTGGTTATTGCGACAATAATAGTCTCTTTTTAAACCCAATCAAATGTTTTGCCATATATTCAAGAAATAGAAATAACAACCTTGAATATATCTTGACAGTCATATAGACAAATTCATCAACGGGACAAACAGGATGGTTAGATTCATAAAAAGAAACGGAATATATTTGCATAATTCTGAGACTATCAGCTCGCTATATTATGCATTTGTCAACAGCAAGCTTACCTTTGTGTCATCTATTTGGAATCCTCAATATGCCGTACACGTAAAGTTTTCAAAATGAATTGTTAAGATTCCTAGCCTTTCAAAACAAGATTCGTGCTCAGGTCCACAATTATCAGCCGATTCGGAATCAATTTAAAATTATGCCACGTACTATCAAATCATGCCACTTAGTAAAAGACGTACTATCTCAGACTTATCTATTCTCTTCAAATTATTAGACATGAAATCGACTGCCCATACTTACTTGCAAAAATAAATTTCAATGTTTCCAGTAGAAACAATCTTCGATATTTTACCCCATCCAATATACCTTATTGAAGAACCAATCTAGGACAAAACTCGCCACTAGTTCGTATGCAAAAAGAATTCGACATACACTGTCACGATCCCAATTCATCTCTCGACATTTCTCGACATCTTTGTCTCGTTTCAATTTTTGTTTGAAAAGTATGTTTCTTTACTCAGATCAATAGTTGAAAATGGTTCCTCATTTCCTGTATTTCTTCTATTATGATCTATTATGTCCCATAATTTTTACTATATTATTAATATATAAAAACATTTTCATACAATATTTTCAAATCACATTTGTATTATTGCCTGATAATTTTATACCGATAAGAAATGTTTATGTATAATTGTAGAATAATTCTTACATAGTGGATGCTGTTTTCTGGAACTTTGTTCTGTTAGCAACCTGAAATGGCGAATAAATAAAATAAATGCTTCATTGAAATATTGAAAATAGTGAATCATGAAAACCTCACACAGTGAAGTATAGTCATGTTACAATTCAGTTTATTATCACACATTCATATTAATCGTGATTTAATGCAGGGTGTTTCAAAATTCTGTGACAAGATGTCAGGGGCTTATTTTTCAGCTCAAAATAAGATTTTTTTCCTATGGACATGTGTTCGCGATCGCTTTGTTACAGGTCGACAAAGCGTCAAGATTTCAAGTTTTTTTTCTCTTTTTCTTAGCTCTTGGTTTTCGCGATATTCAGATTAAATTTGAAAAATAGATCACGTTTTAGGGTTCACATCATACAGTACTCATCTGCGACCCTTATCGAGAAAAACAATCTTTTTTTTATTTGCTACATTCAATTAAAATTTGTAACAAAAAGGAGGAAAATGTAACGCTCTGTAGGTCCGCGAAGAGGTAGTGGACACATATTTATAGGAAAAAACGTTTATTTTGACCTGAAAAATAAGTCCATGAAATGTTGATAATGAATTTTGAAACATCCTGTATATTAATTGAATATATCGATGGCATTCCTCAATGTTTTACCCATGATTCCGCTATTTCATTTATTATCTTGTTTTGCCCACTGTGTCCTCAAATGGGGACATGGTTTTTGTACAGCTCAGTTTGTTTTCACTCAAATCACTCTCATCATAATTGTATGTTATTGAAAATGAAGAGGATTGCAACAATTTCAGGAGTATTGTGAGAAATTGGGATTCAATAAAATGAACAGTATTTATGACAGTAAGAATATGGCTGTTCTCTAATTTTTCTTGGTGACATTTCAATTGCGGCAACTGTCATAATTACTTCGTTCTGTAGACAAACTCTACTCTAGTGGAATTCATGAGTTCAGGGCTATTTATTATAGTGTATGATGGGTGGCTATAAGAGACTTCTTACTAATCTTTTGCGGTGATTAAATAATGGTTGCATAATATTTCATATGACAGAATTCAGAGAATTTTCATTCCTTTAGTTCATTTTGTGTGTATGTGCCTTTGAACCCATAGGGTCATTCCAAATTGAAAAATGATTATATCAAAACGTTTAAAAAAGTCATAGAATCTGTATAAAAAAATCTCAGATTTTTATCATTGAAGCCATGAGAAAGATAGGGTCAATTCGTGTTTGGCATGCATTTAAGATTGCTGACATGTGTCTAATTATTGTCATGTAATTGTCATTGTTACTAAAATATTTACCCCCAGAGATCAAGATTACATTTTATGAGAATGGTTTTGAATTGGAGTTGCTACATCATTTTTCCTTCATCACAGTTTTGGCAAAGAATATTGTTCATATTTCAGGTTCTCACGTTATCTGGCGTGGCCAGAGTCTTCAACACCAAGAGGCAGCTACTAGCCCTGGGAGACTTCCCCAGAGCCTGGTCCATACTACTAGAATTCATCGAGAACGCAGCCCTGAGCAGAAACAACGAAGTCTCCATAGCAGCCCTAAAATCGTTCCAAGAAATCCTCTTCCTGAGCAAAAACCAAACGCCCGAAGACAAAACAGTGCTCGAAAACCGGGAAATATGGGCGGTAGCTTGGAAAATCTGGGTGAAAATCGGAGTGGAGATGACCGATGGCCAAGAACAAGAAGAGCTCTATCTGCCTAGCCAAACTTTCCTGACGACGCTCGTGCAAATATTCCCGTACGTTTTTCAGAACGTGAAGAACGATTTCACGTTGGAGGATCTGCGAAAGTTCGGTACGGTGTTAACCAACGCGGTCAGCGTTCCTGTCTTAGGGGAAACCACGCCTCCCTACGTGATATCCGCCTCCTCCGATTTGAGTTTAACCCCGTTGCACGACGGCGTGCTGCACGCCGTGGAACTGGTGCAGAAAGAAGCGATGTCGAGGAACGAATCCAGAATGCTGCCCGACATCTTTCGGATACTGTTGACGTTTGCACAGTATACCTGCCAGCCCCCCGTGGTCGGCAAGCACGCCAAAACGGCCGACTGGGTGGTGCTGAACTACGTGCCGTTCGGCGAGAAGGCTGTGGGCATGGTCGCGAAGCTGTACGAGCGCACGGCGGAGATACCCGAGGTGATCGAAGCGGGGGTGCTGGAGGAGATCGTGCGCACCCTGCGCACGCCGCTGGCGCTCAAGTACAACTGCGTGTCGGCGAGTGTGTGGAAGTTGGCGGCCGGGAGTCTGATGGCGGTGTTGCGGTGTGGGTTGAAGGTGGCCAGAGCGCAGACGGGGCGGTTCGGGTCGATGTGGGACGAGCTGTACGGCACGTTGAACGACTTCCTCTTTCCTAGCACGTGAGTTGTATTGTCACAAACTGTTGGCGGAGGTTGCCTAAGTGGTGTTGTTCTACATTCATTAGAGAATGAACTTTGAAAGTCATAATGATGAATAATAATCCAAAGGGTTTTCAAAAAAAGATATACACAGGTTTATTATTTGAATATATAATAAACATAAGAAACTTACCCTATATGTATACATTATGAAGCTAAAATTTCTGGGACCTTAGAAGAAGGGCATGAATATCTGCGTCGCCCAATGTACACCTTCATTTTTTTCCTTTTATGGATAATGAGAAGCTCCAAAGGCAAATCTGAAAAGACAATTTTATGATGTAGCTCTTGAGTTTAAAAATTTGAACTTATAGATTTTACCTTCAAAATGTTTTTTTAGTATCGTCAAGATTGCCATTCTCCTTTTTACTTGTTGTTCCAGTGTTTTCACTTTGCAATAGAATTGGCCTTCTAGAATGAAAGAGTTTGTGGGTTTCATTATCAATAAACTTTGAAACTTAGCTGGAAGTTGTAAAGCAAATCAATGTCCATATGAAAAACATTGTCCTTAGAGTAAATTATGAACATCCACAGACACATCCTGGAGAAAAATCACTATGGTTTTTCTAAGAATCTGAACAATTTTCAATTTACCCATGGAGGCCAATTTCTGTTTGTCTTGCTTGCTTGTTTGTAGTCTATAAGTATACATCATGAAGCTAATATTTTTGGGACCTTAGAGGTAGGGAATCTTCTTTTCTGTCTCGAACTCCGACGGTTCGGGCACAGTGGTAAATGATCGAATCTATGAATGATCTATGATCGAAATAAATTATCGAATTGGCCCAATAATTCAATAATACCTGTGCTGGCTTTCTCGCGCCTTTTACATGTTCAATCTATGTTTTTGGAAACGTGACAGTTAGGAAGTCAGGTGGATATTCCTGGTTCGTGGTTTAATAATTTTGTAAATAATAAACACAGACGTGACCGTTCAATGACTTCGAACCTTTTATGAAATGAAATTTAAGATAATAACCCTATTCATGACAGTATTTTGAGGTTATCGATGTGGGTATTTATCGTCGAATGGAAATCGCGATAGGTACGGCTCTTACTGGTTTCCAGATAGTTAGGATTGTTCGTACTTTCTACAGGGAAGTTGTTTTGATGAATGTCACCGACCTGCCCGGATCTGCATGGCTCAGTCTTACCATTAATTTACAATGAATCATTGGACAGTTGAAGCCTACTGTCAAAATGGCGAGAGTTTAGTGCAAACGCGTCGTGATTTTCGATAGCATTTCAACATATAATAATAATACTCTTTATTCCAGAGACATACCCACAATACAATACAAAAATGTAGATTGTTTGAGGATACAAAAATGGCCTAGTGTCAAAGAAAGAGGAACAGTAACTATGTGTCTCTATAGGTACATAACTAGATACATTAATAGCAAATTTTCAATTCTCCAGGTTCAATCTCGACAATCAATTTCCTAGTTGCTTTCTTGAAATTTTTTAAAGTGGTTATACCTTTCATATCGTTGTTCGGGAGACTATTGAACATTTTCAAACAGATATAATAAGCACTTTTTTCAGTTAATGTAAGTTTATGACGAGGATAGCTAACAATGGTATTTCTCATTTTATATGTATGCAATGGATATGAATCAGCAAATATTGTAGACATTCATAAATATAAATACCAATTGTTGATAATAAGTTTTTTGCTTTAAAAATCCCCCTACAGCTCTCTCTATAATCCATTTTATGCATCACTCTCACAATTCTCTTCTGTATAACAAACACTTTTTGAATATCAGGATTACCTCCCCAAAAGATTATACCATATCTAATTTGAGATTCAAAATTTGCTAAATACATTATTCGAAGACTTTCTATATCTAAATACTTTCTGAGAACCCTGAAGCTATAACAGATTTTGTTTAGCTTCAGACACTGTCCATATGCTCTCTATAAGTTTAATACTGATCTATGTGTATTCCTAAGAATTTCGTACTTTCCACAATTGACTGCTGCTTGTCTAATATTTTGATACCTTCAGTTGTATCAATTTTAGCTTGCTTTGTTCTGAAGAGGATGACATTGTTTTTTTCCGTATTCAGTATAGATTTATTTATCAAATACCATTCCTCAATATCTGACAAAAGTTGACCGCGCAACCAACCTGTTCCGTCAAATAACGCGATTTTAAAGTGGGTAAACAACCTGGAGCAAACTGGTACAACGTTTAATAAACGAGGTGGTAGAAGGTGGTAGTGCCAAAACAGTTCAAACCCCTGAAAATATCGAACGTCTTCGACAAGCGATATCAAGAAGTCCACTGTATTTTGTGAATCGAGTATAGTAGTGTGGTCTTTGATCGAAGAAATATCTGGTCTTCTTCAGAATTTTTTATTGAAATTTCGTCATCTGGTTTTTCTGTTCTCCTGGGTCCTGAAGATATTGAAGATTACTGAAAGGCTTGCAAGAAATATGCTTTTCTGATATTATTTCGTGGAAATTTTGACAACTGTCCCGGATTTATGTTGACAATGGAAATTTATATGTCATTATGGCCAAAAATTATCTTGATGAAGACCTTCCAATAGTACTGAGTGATAATGAATCATCCTCGTCAGAGAAGATGCAGCTCCGAAGAAACGAAATCATTCTCTCCAATGTCCTCTATGTGAGAAACTCTTCATCAGTAGTTCAGGACTGAGAAAACATGAAGGAAGCAATGTTTGCCTCAAAAAACAGGCTATTCTCCAAAAACGAATCCCTATAAATACTAGAGATCCTCAGTCCATTGATAAATTACCTGATAATGAAAATCCATGGTCTTTCATTACGAATCTCCATGAAAAGGTCATTATTTTACGTCGTATTCCAAAATCAGTTAGACATACAGTTGCTGAATCATTGATATCTATAATAGATCGTTGTCTTTCCATTACCAGTAGAAGCAAATCATGTATAGACAATATTTTAACAGATAGTGACCTTAGACATGAAACAGTGGTTCTACATTCAATGATCTCAGATCACACAGCCCAAAAAATGAAAGTCTACACTCAAAGAGATTGCACAAAAGTATACTCCTTCAGGGCATTTAGCGAAGAAAATAAAAAAGAATTCAGTAGAGCGCTAAAAAATGTCATCTGGGGTAAACTATATGAATGTTGCCCAACGGAGATTGACGAGCAGTGGAATTATTTTTATAATACTTTCATTTTTCACTTTGACATATGTTTCCCAAATAAGAAAGTGCCAACCCATTCGAGAAAACCAACACACATGATTAAGAACTCACCTGAAGTCATTGAATGTAAATCCAGACTCGATATTTTATATGTACTCAAAAATGCAGATTCCAAATACAAAGACCAGTATGACAAAACAAAAAAGGAATACAACCTCAAGTTGTTAGAAGGAAGGTCGAAAATGTATCATAATCGAATTTGTGAATCTGACAATAAGAACAAAACTACATGGAACATTGTCAATGAAATCAAAGGGAACCAAAATCAAGCAAACGAGATACAATTGTTAGGACAGCCTGATGAAATCGCGAATAGGATAAATGATTTCATGATAAATGTTCCACGTAAATTGCTGGATCAGCTAAATGAGATACCTTTCTCAACCAACATCAAATCATGTAACGAGTCTATATTCATCCAACCAGTGGACGAAAATGAAATCTTGGAAATAGTTAGGAAGTTCAAAAATAAGTCGAGTAGTGGTGATGATGAGATTCCTGTGAGTGTAATCAAATCAGTCATCTTAGATATCATAGAACCCATAACATTCATTGTAAACAACTCACTAAGACACGGTATTTATCCAGAAAATTTGAAATTGGCATTAGTGAAACCATTGTACAAGAAGGGAGATCCATCTGATATTGAAAATTACAGACCTATAAGTTTGCTGTCGTCCTTCTCAAAAATTTTCGAAAAAGTCATGTGTAACAGATTGATGTCTTGGTTTCAAAGGAATGATTTTCTAACTTGCCATCAACACGGCTACCAAAAGGGAAAATCTACACAAACTGCAATTTTCGAATTCGTGCAGAATTCCATAGAAGCACTCGAAAATAAAGAACTTGTCCTAGGAACTTTTTTAGACTTGTCCAAGGCGTATGACTGCCTACATCATGATATACTACTATACAAATTGGACAAATATGGAGTCAGAGGACCTGCGCTTAGTTGGTTTAGGTCATATTTGTTGGAGAGAAAGCAAAGAGTAGTTATTAGAAAAGACAACAAAACAGTCAAATCAGATATTAATAAAATCTCGAACACTGGTGTTCCACAAGGCAGTATTATAGGCCCTCTACTTTTTATAATTTACATCAACGACCTGATAGAAAATCTCGATCAGAGCAAATGTTGTCTCACCAACTATGCAGATGACACAAACTTATTGGTCCGTGGTGAACTGTTCCCGGATTTGGTAATTAATGTCAATTATATTCTCAAAGTAACAAATGAGTGGTTTACAATGAACAAACAAATTCTGAATAAAAGCAAAACTAATTTTTTGTTTCTCACAACCAATCATCCCAGATCTGATATTCCAACACATATTGAAATTGATAATCAAAATGTGTGCATGTCAGAATATGTGAAATTTCTAGGAATGCACATTGATACTAAATTGAGTTGGATGAATCACATCAATAATATCAGTGGAAAATTGAACTCGTCTGGTTATAGTATAAGAATTATTGCTAAATATGTCAAGTACCATACACTTAAGATGGTTTACCATGCAAACGTAGAGTCAATCATGAGGTATGGTATCATATTCTATGGAAGCAGCAGGGCCGCAAACGCGATCTTCATAATCCAGAAGAGAATTCTCAGAATTCTCTGGAACTTGAAACCTGGAGATTCATGCAGAGGTTTATTCAGAAAAAATAAACTTCTCACCTTTTATGCAATGTTCATTCAAGAGTGCCTATTATTCATTTTCAAAAATAAACGATTATTTACAAATATGGAATCTCAGACAGAACATGATACCAGACACTCTAACTACACATATCCAGCACACAGATTGCGATTAACTGAGTCCAGTGCATTATACTCTTGTATTAGATTTTATAACAAACTCTCTAGTGACATCAAATCGATAAAATCATTAGCAAAATTCAAGAAAACAATTTTTAAGTTGTTGGTTAACATCGAACCATATGATGAGACAGAGTTCATGAACTTTCGAATCAAATAATCTCAGAAATATTTGTAGAACTTACAAGTGACTATCATATTCTTTGGTTGACTATTGTTTCATTTAATCCTACTTTATGTGATCACGTTTATATATTGTAGTATTCCTTGAAATAAAATTTATTTATTATTATTATTATTATTATTATTATTTCCATCAATGACTCTATGGCTTGGTTATATTTACTATCATTCTCTTATAAAACATTGTGCTTACCAAGATTTGGAACAAGGAATATATCGCTTTCGACTTTGATACGGAAGAATCTTTCAACTCTCGATACCTCGACTTCAGATATCATATCTAAAACACCTAAAATATACAAGAACAATCTCAAATCATTGGTGGAAAGGAAGATGATAGATGGAGATATGTTCGTGGCGCAGTTAGAATTTTATCATCAGATGATTCGGTAGTTTTTCCTTCTGAAGAAATTTATCATATTTTGAAATCCAAACATCCGGATGCACTTAAAGATGCCATTTTTCCAAAAGATCCTGAATGGACCCCACAGGATTTTGATGCAGTTACAGGAAAAGAGATCTTGAATGCAATTAAGTCCATTCCGAATGGTTCTGCTGGAGGATTAGATGGTTTGCAACCTCAACATCTGAAAGACATGACATCAAAATATCTTGGTGTGACTGCTGAAAAATTATGTGATCGCTTAGCATCTTTGGTGAATACTATGTTGAAAGGCGATGTACCTCAGGACATATCCAATATTCTTTATGGTGCCAAGTTGATTGCTCTGAAGAAGAAAGATGGTGGTATTCGCCCTATAGCAGTTGGAAATACTTTGCGTAGACTTGCCGGGAAAGTTGTGAGTAGCCGCGTTTACGAATCAATGGGTGATTTATTAAGACCTACACAAATGGGATATGCCTCCAAAGGTGGTATTGAAGCTGCTGTTCACGCCACTCGTTCTTTTATTTCGATGGCGAAAAATACGCAAGTATTATTGAAGCTGGATTTCAAGAATGCCTTCAATTCTGTTTACCGAGAGAAGCTCCTTCAAAATGTTCAAAAATATCTGCCACAATATTATAAATTCATTTGGAACTTATATCGTGACCCTACATCACTAAATTTTGGAGATTTTTCACTAAATTCTCATCGTGGAATTCAACAAGGCGACCCTCTAGGCCCTTTATTATTTTGTCTTGCAACAAAGGATTTAGTCAATTCAGTAAAATCTCCTCTCAACGTTTGGTATCTTGATGATGGAACAATAGCTGGAAATGTCAATTCTGTTCGAGATGATTTTGAGAATATTCTTAGAATGGGCAAAGAAATTGGTTTGGAATTGAATATATCTAAATGTGAAGGCTTCATTTATGGTGGTGATGATTTTTCGAAGAAAAAAGTACTCATGGCTGTTGAACAATTTGCCCCTGGTATTAGATTCCCCACGCATGATTATCTGTCACTTCTTGGAGCTCCTTTATTACCAGAGGGAATCGCAAATTCGATTAAATCAAAAATTTCATCAATAAAATTAATTTCAAGCCGTTTACCTCAACTCACTTCACATCATGCTCTTTTCATCCTTAAAAATTGCCTGGGAGCTTCAAAAATTCTGCATTTGATGAGATGTTCTCAAACATGGACGAGAAAAAAAGAACTATCTGATCTCGATGACATCCTGCGTTCTTGCCTGGTATCCATCACCAACACTAATTTGGATGATCAAGCTTGGACTCAAGCAAGTTTTCCAGTGAATAAAGGTGGTCTCGGAATACGTCGTACAGAGGAACTAGCTCTCCCAGCCTATTTGGCTTCGGTTCACTCTGTTGCCGGTCTGGTTACCAGTATTATTCCTGAGTTGGTGGTCGAGAATGAAGCTTCCTCAGCAATTAGAGAGTGGTGCAGATTAACTGGGTTACCTTCACCTTCTACTTCAGTTCAAAAACTTTGGGATAGTCCACTAGTAAATAAAGCTTGGGACAGAATCATATCTTCCGCCTCCTTCCGTGATAAAGCTAGACTTCAGGCAGTTTCATTGAAAGAGTCTGGATCATGGCTCAATGCATTCCCAATACCTAGCCTTGGTAATTTCCTCGATGACAACTGTCTGAGAATTTCTGTTGCATTACGTCTGGGTGCAGCATTATGCTGTTCATATAAATGCATCTGCGGTACTGATGTTGATGTATATGGTCATCATGGATTGAGCTGCAATAAGAGTTCAGGAAGATACATGCGTCATTCAGCAATCAACGATGTGATTAAACGAGCTCTCATCTCTGGAAACGTTCAAAGTATCCTAGAACCACCTGGATTGTGCCGTGATGATGGTAAACGACCTGATGGAATGTCATTGATACCTTGGAAGCGTGGAAAAGCACTGATTTGGGATGTCACCTGTGTAGATTCTTTAGCAGATTCCAATATAGTTTCATCTATCAAAGCTGCTGGAACCCCTGCATGTGAGGCTGAGAAAAGAAAGTGCGGAAAATATAAATGTTTGGAAGACAAGTTCATCTTCATACCATTAGGGTTCGAAACTTTTGGACCTTGGGGACCTTCAGCCAAAGAGATGATTTCAACTATTGGCCATTTGATTTATTCTCAAAGCAGTGAAGCTAGATCTACTGAATACCTTCGCCAAAGAATTTCAATTGAGATTCAGAGAGACAATGCTGCTTGCATTCTCAACACTATACCATCGAGCAAAGGTCTCGAAGAAATCTTCTATATACTTGGTGATGCATTTCCAATAAGAACCCGGACTTGTGCAAGCAGATCTACACAAGAAAATCCATGTAAACTCGTTAAACCCATCCATGCTGTTGATCTCCCACCCACGCCAAGTGTCGTTGAGTCATATTCGAGTAACCTGTCAACCTATTCAACACCATCTGGTCAACCATCTGAAAATCAAAATTCAACATCGATATATCTCCGATCCAGCGATGAAAATTGTGGATACTGGTTCAATGACTGTCCAATATCCTGGAAGAAATTTGGTCTTAACGGCTTGAGAAACACTGGGAACACGTGTTTCATGAACAGTATCATTTAGTGCATGTCTCACACTAAGTGGTTGTTGGAGTATTTGATGATGGACTTATATAACAGAGATATCAACACAAGCATATCCAGCACGAAGGGATATTTGATGAAGGCTTTCGCAGAAGTCATAAAAGAACTGTGGTCGGAAGATTCGACTGACCAAGGTGTCAATATGAACTCTTTGAAGTGCACAATCCAAAAATTTGCGCCGTGCTTCATCGGTAATGCACAGCAAGACGCACAAGAGTTCATGCGCTCTCTGCTCTTGGGTTTGCACGAGGATACCAATAAGGTCATCGGGAAGTCCGATTCTGAGTTCACAGATATCGTAGAAATTGTGGATGTCAACGAAAAGGCTTTGGAATCGTGGTCGAGATTCTTGAAAGTGGAGAATTCGGAGATAGTCAATAATTTCGTTGGTCTGCTTAAGTCTTCATTGAAATGCACGTATTGTGGCTATTCCTCAGTGAAGTTTGATCCCTTTTGGGATTTGTCATTGCCAATACCACAGCGAACGCGCCAACTAAGTTTGTTCCAGTGCTTGGACTCATTTACCAGAGAGGAGTCATTGGATGGCGAAGACAAGCCTACTTGCTCCAAATGCAAGGAAAGGCGAAAATGTACAAAGTCATTATCTATCCAGAGGTTTCCTGAAATTCTTGTCTTCCATCTGAAACGTTTCTCGCTGGATCTGTTCGTAGAAAAACTGAACGTCACAGTTGATTTCCCTTTAGAAAAACTGGATATGAGCTATTACGCAGCCGATGGAAGTGTACCGTTCCACTACGATCTATATGCTATTTCAAACCATAGCGGTACCATCAACAGTGGTCACTATACGGCCTACTGCAAACATCCTTACTCGAACATCTGGCACGAATTTAACGATTGTCGTGTTTCTTCAATTTCATCAGATTCGATCATCAGTAACAAAGCGTATTTACTATTTTATCAGAAAAATACCCAAGTTGTAACAGCCACCACTTCCACAAGCAAAGGCTGCTCTTCGAGCACCAAACCCGATCAATTCTCAAATATCACCCAGTCGCAAGACAACACCAAGTTTATCCTTGATGATTCCAGGAAAAGTTTTGCTTCGGATCTAGGTATCAACCAACCTAGTTCGAAAGATGGGCATGTGGGATCTTCAAATTTAGTCTCATCTACTGAGTCAAAACCTAGGAGGAGAGGAAGGCCCAAAAAAAAGCCTTTTAAAGATGAACTAGAACTCTTGGTGAATAGGCCAGCACATCATGAATCAGGCAGGCCGAAACGCATCTGTGTTGGTCAATCTACTCAGCATGAAATCGCCGGCCAGCACTCTGAAGATTCACAAGAATCGAGGTCCTATAGTTGTCGAGGCTCTTGTTAGCATGAACCTGGGGCAACTATATATTTGGAACTTCAAATTTTTCTTTCAACTTCATGATATGTACTTATACATTAGTGTAACAATTTATTTTCCTCATTATTTATCAATTTCCGGTGGATCCGACACTGTTCATAGTGTGAAATCTACTCTGTACTATTATATTTAGAGAAATAAAAAAATCATTAACTCCAGATCAACAATACCAAGGAGTATCTCTTCTCGAACCGGGGATATCAGTTGGCCCCCCTCGGACTTCCTACCTAACTGGTTGACTACGCGGTATGTTGAAATGCTATCGAAAATCACGACGCGTTTGCACTAAACTCTGGTCATTTTAATAGTAAGCTTTAAGTGCGTAGCCGCGTTGCTGCAATGCAGGGTACCTGACAGACTGATGAATTTCATCCCCACACTGCAAGCACCATTCCAAATCGTCCCGTTTTATTGTTGAACCCTGTATTTAGTGGATTCAGAATTGAATCGTGTTTTCAAATATTTCTCTGGGGTTTTGAAATCCACTATATATCATACAAATTTTAATTATATCATGTTTGCGAGTTTAGGTGTAAATTTGATATTTAAGCTTTCAAAGAAATGCATTTTCGAATATATATGTACTAGTGCTCAACTCACTTGACATGTTTAACTTAAACATTATTATGGAGACAAAATATGGCACTAATTGTTCCATAATAATATGAAAATTTCAGAAATTTTATAGACAAAAGTGTGTTATATTTCGAATAAGAAACTTCATGACAACTTTTGGTTCGATCGCAAATGCTATTGATGACATTTGTTAAGTATTTTCCCAAATTTTCCGAATTTTACTGAATGAGATATGTGAGAGCATATTATACACTCGTCTTCAACGAACATGTCGCGGTTGAACGGTATGAGCGCTCTTATTTCAGCGATGATCAAGGGAGCTGACACCATCCATGTGCCACATGATCTCTGAAGCCGACTGTACTTATACTGGGTGACAACGAAATTATTGGCCAGGGCGGCATTCAATTGTTTTTTATGTTAGATTTCGTTGAATAGTTCGATATAGTTCCTCGAAACCCATGATATCTATAAAAAACAACTGAATATCACTTTCGTTTTTACCGAAAAGAAACATATATCGAATATTTCCCTAGGAAATGTCTCATTTCAATGACAGTCACAAGTTGACATCTGTCATTAGTAATTTTCTATGTATCAAGTTTTAATGAGAAAGACAACCTTCAATGATTTTTTTAATTGTTAATGAAAAGGAGATGTGTAGTGTGACTTATACTTTGATGTTGATTCATAAAAGTACCAGTACCAAAAATTTGAAGACAATTCAAGAGAAATATTGAACAATATCATTATTTGAAAGTAAATTTCCACTCCATCATACAAAAAAATGTATCATGTTCAGTTGCGCTCCTGGGGACAAAGGCTTGGACGATCTAGTCACTGACGAGGCGATGGACTGCCAATTCATCGAACTGCTCAGGACCGAGGTGTTGCCCCACTCCAAACACATCCCTGACGAGTTCATCATGCAAGTGGTCATCTTGCTCAACAAGGTAGAGTTGACAAACTATCGATAGTGATGCCTATCAATAGGGTCGATAGAGCACTGAAAAAACATATATCTACTACTCTATATATGGCGCATCGCCTATAAGATATCTCATCAAAAATGAGACCAACTGAGAGGTACTTTTTGAATCTATAAGGACGGAAAGTGAAGGCTGGAAACTGCTGAGGTGAGGATCAGATTTTTAGTTGGGTTAGGTTCGTAGATAATTATTCGATCAAATTAAAATATCAAAAATCATCAAATGTTGATAATACCACAGTATAATACCGCCAACTTCGATTTATTTTGTATAAAGTGCTATCTATATATTATGACATTGCGGGAGTGAGTTATCCCCAATGATTGAAGCCATAAGTTTCTTCGTTCAGGGTTCTTTGGGAGTCTAAAATAGAATGTAAATAAGTGTATACATTTGTGCAGGTCAATATATAAACAAGAACATTTGAAAATTCAAACTTACTTATGAAAAGAGGATTCCTGTCTATTCTTTTCTCCGCAAATACTGCATTTCGTTCCACTAGACACGGTTAAAAAAGTTCAGTCTATAAAAAGAAACGAAAACACAAACACTGAAGAATTGTATAACTAAAAACGCAAATATTCGAATTTCAATCACATACGCGCTAAAATCAATTTAAAAATTTGAAATTCGTAATATTGGTTTACCAAGTTTCGTATTATTTTTTCCGTACGTCGGATCAACGCCTATTGGTCGATTTCGTTACCGATAGAGACAGAAGTTGGTCCCACTTTGATATATATAGTAGTAGATATATGTGAAAAAACTCCCGATAATATCGATTGAGCTACTATCGACTTATTGAAATGATAACTTCTTTGGCCCGTTAGACACTTTCTGGGATGGGAGTAAAACGGCAAACTCGCGTCATGGTCACCGCGTACCATAGACCGGTATAATCATAAATGTATAATTTCATAATTTGTTCTACGTCTCCTGTCCGTGCGTGCGCATAGAAAATTATCAAAGTATAGAAACTACGAGAAATCGACATGATGTGTTCTCGATTCTGCTGGTTGGCTGTGCATAGCTCATCCTCATTCACATCATTTTTTAAACATAGGGCGAATAATAAACGTTTCAATTTGAAATTTCTCATTCTCGAAATCTCTGCCATCAATATTGTTCGTTTTAGTTCATCCTTTTCACGAAGGCGTGAAAATATTACAACATTTATATTACTTCATTAAGATTTCCACCTGTCTATCTATCTATCTATCTATTGTCCAAAAGATATTGGAAGTACTGACCGGCCATAGATGTTATCACTTCCAAGGTGTCCTATTATTTAATTTCATTATTTGAATATTACGTGAGCAAATTTCAGCAACACTAAATAGTAGCGAGACAGTACTGTTTCAACCCAATAGGTCTCACCAGCCGCTCTCGGCCTGCTGACAATTGGGGCAACTCTGTTCATCCTGGATCTCTCAGTTATGAGATCTAGCAGTTTAAGAAGTCGGTGGAACACTCAAGTATGTGTCAGGTAGTGCAACCACTCTGTAGCGTATAGACGTAAGGGTCTGTACGTGTGACTATAGATGGCAGCGCCATACAGTCAGCGTGTGTCGCGATCTCTTGATCCTACCTTAGAGCTTTGCAACTAGATGGCTACAACATGACTGGAACTTCATGTTATACCCTGCGTCTTCGAAATGGGTGATATACCCGAAGCGTAGAGTTGTCCCAGTTGTCAGCAGACCGAGAGCGGCTGATGAGACCTGTAAGGTCGAAACAGTACTGTCTCGCTCCTGCTGACAATTGATTTAACAATTATCAAGTAACATTTATCATTTAACAAGTAGCAATTGAAAGTTGAACTTCCTGTTTTCAATGAAGGTGTTTATGCAGACATTTAACAATTATCAATCAACGAGTAAGAAGTTGGCCAACTTTTAACTTTCTTACTGTGATTGAACCAGGTTTTCTTCTAGGGCGCAAGCAAAGCTGGCAGAGTGGAATAATATCAAAATCATAGGAATGGAAGATAACCAAAAAAGAAAAATCAAGGAATCCGCTTGCATTCTTCTAAACGGAGACAATAGCATTGCTTCCTGTTCAGTTGATATAGATAGAACATGGTATTCAATACTGAAAACTGAACATGAAAATTGTAGATTCAAGATCAATTAATGAAAACATCCTGTAACTCATTTGTAGACTAAAATCACTCGTTCATATGCCAACATCAGTATGACACTGAGAAGTCTCTAACTATAAGCAGCAAGTTCCAAAAACATATTTTGCATTTTTATGTTGAGAAAGGGAGCAGATTCGAAACGTCCAAAGATAAGTAAAAATTCGATATTTTTCCAAAATATCTATATTCCTTTCCTCCAAAATTTTTTCAAACAAATTGTCACTGACTAGCTACTGGATTTTTCTTTTAGACTCCCTGATAGAAACATTTGTTAAACGCAGTGACATTTTGGGGCAAACCATCTGATTTGTCCCTCTAGAAATATATTGAAATAATACGAATGCTTTTATTTTATAGAAACGGGGAGAGAAAATCCCAAAGAATCAAGTGAAATGAATATACCTACAGAAGTACAGACAGTATATTTTTAAATGTTTGTATTGATTCCTTTCAAAAACTTGACTTGCAGCAAACATGTTAATTGTAAAGTTGTCAAATGAATCTATCTAAACTACTCAACACTAATTTCGTCGCACACCAAAATGTCGCCCCTGTTATAATGTGAATAACTTTTTTCAGTTCAGAACAATTTGAATTTGGTTCACACTGTTCGATAGCCCAGTCCTTCAGCTATAATCTCGTACTCCATTGAAACATAAGGGTATTCACATAAAATCTCTACATGGTGTTTTCCGACACTGTACAAAATTTCGGAATATTCAATAAAATGCTCTCAAATGGTGAAACATTTTTTTTTCTCAAATTCGACAACAGAGGCATGAAGATGATCTCATCACCTCGAGATGTTTCGCGAATCAACTTCCTATCTCTCTTATTTACAGAGTGATCTCAAAAAATCAACTTTTTGGTTTTGCAGTCATAACTTTTTTCCACGTCAACCGATTTTAGAAATCTTAGGCTCATTTTGAAGATAAAACTTCAGATGAAGAGATCTGAATATCAGAATTGACTCAAGATGGCTATCAGAGATCTAGAGTTTTCTTGAAAGTGACCAAAATCTGGAACGCCCTCCGAATCTCGATTGGGAGGAGAATTGAATGAAAATCAACTTGTTCTCGGAAAAACAATTCATTCTGGATGCGTCCATATTTTCCTCGCTCTCAGTAGTCAAGAAAGTGCGTGAGAAAACACAATTGAAACATGTTCTTGCAGAAACATCAGATCATTTCTCCTCTGTAATGCATGGCCCGTAACCAACGTTACAAGAATCACAGTAAGTGACTGACAAGTCAGGTTAGACGTCGTTTTCGAATCATAAACAGATTTCGATAGTTTCGATGCCGCATCTAACGCGAATGTGGGTGACAACTTTGTTCTCGTTGATGACAATGCGAGGCCGCGTAGGGTTGTTGGTACATCATCGTCCATTGTGATTCTTGTAACGTTGGTAACGGGCCATGCATTACAGATGAGAAATGGTCTGATGTTTTTGCAAGAACATGTTTCAATTGTGTTTTCTCACGCACAATTCTTGACTACTGAGAGCGAGGAAAATATGGACGCATCCAGAATGAATTGTTTTTCCGAGAACAAGTTGATTTTCATTCAATTCTCCTCCCAACCGAGATTCGGAGGGCGTTCCAGATTTGGGTCACTTTCAAGAAAACTCTAGATCTCTGATAGCCATCTTGAGTCAATTCTGATATTCAGATCTCTTCATCTGAAGTTTTATCTTCAAAATGAGCCTAAGATTTCTAAAATCGGTTGACGTGGAAAAAAGTTATGACTGCAAAACCAAAACGTTGATTTTTTGAGATCACTCTGTAAATAAGAGAGATAGGAAGTTGATTCGCGAAACATCCCGAGGTAATGAGATCATCTTCATGCCTCTTCTTCTTCTTCTTCTTCGAAGCACTGGTGGGCGGGTGAATCCCCTGCACGTGGGCCTCCTTATTCGGGCCCATTGTGCGCCCACATGTTACGACATTCAGCTGGGTATGCCGACTGCCTTGGAGAAGTTCAGCAGCTTCCTCAGCTGAATCTCTTTTACGTCCTCTGGCCTCAAAATTATGTGGCCAAGGACAGCCCTCCTCTGATGCGTCAGTGCTGGACACTCAGTGAGGACATGTGATGACGTTTCGTCATCTTCCAGGCACCATCTGCAAAGGGGGTCATCCTTGATCCCAATAAGCTCTAGGTGCCTATTGAGGTGGTTGTGCCCCGTTAGGAGCCCTACTACCATTTTAAGGTTTCGCCTGTTTAGGAATAAAACCTCTTTTGCGAGCCTCTTCGAAGGTTCCTTTATGTGGAGCTTCGATTGTCTCATTCCTGGTGTGTCCTGCCATATTTTGAGGAATTGCTTTCGCAGCTGTTCCTCTATAGAGGACATTGCCAGGCTATTTGGTATTCCCAAAATTGGTTCCGGTCCGACCGCGGTCCGTCCGGAACCGATCTTTGCCAGTCTGTCTGCCTCCTCGTTTCCGGGTATTCCCGAATGTCCCGGGACCCACATGAGGCTGACTTTTCTTGATTTTGCCAGGTTTTCCAAGGCTTTTCTGCACTCGGACACCAATTTGGATGTGATCCTATTGGATTGCAAAGCCAGTATTGCAGCTTTGCTGTCCGAGCATATAGTGATTGGTCTACGACCTCTCATAATTAGGTTTTCTTGGACGCAGGTGAGTATTGCAAGTACTTCTGCCTGGAACACTGAGGCATATTCGCCCAAAGGAACTGAAATTTCTTTACCTGTTTCTTCATTGTATACCCCTGCACCTGAACCGCCCTCAAATCTTGAGCCATCCGTGTACCAGATTGACTCATTGGGAGGAGGCACGCCAGGTGTTGTGTCATTCCATTCTTCCCTCGTAGGGATGACAGTGTTTGGGGCTTTGTTGAAATTCAGAATTGGCAAGGTATTATCCCTTCTCATCATGAGGATGGGACAGTTTTCCTTTGCCTTATTCCATATGAGGGAGTGTCCATGATCTGCTTCTGTTCCGACCCACTGGTTTGCACCGTTGAGTCGGTAAGCAGTTCTCATGGCTTCGTATTGTATGAACAGGTGTAGAGGCGGCAGACCTAACAGAACTTCAAGAGCCCTGGTAGGCGTCGTTCTCAAAGCGCCTGTTATTCCCAGGCAGGCCAGTCGCTGGACTTTATCCAGTTCTCTGTTGGTCTTGCCCTTATTGGTACTGGTCCACCATACAATGGACCCGTACGTAAGTGTTGGGCGTATTACTGCCGTGTATATCCAGTGAAGGGTCTTGGGTGTGAGACCCCATGTTTTTCCAAAGGCTCGTCTGCATGCCCAGAAGCAGCATACAGCCTTCTTAGTGCGGTTTGCAATGTGCTCATTCCAAGTGAGCTTGGAGTCTATTATAACTCCAAGGTACTTTGATGAGCTTTTATATTGGAGACACTTTCCCGAGAGAAATATCTCAGGAAGTGTTCCTATTTTGCGTTTCTTAGTGAATAATACCAAGTTCGCCTTTTCTGGATTGACTCTCAATCCACTGGTGGAACACCACTGTTCCACTTTATTGAGGGCTTCCATTATTGGATTCCCTAGCCGGTTCGCCGATTGATTTTGGGCCATTATTACCAAGTCATCTGCATATGCTTGCGCATATAGCCCTGGCCTATTCAAATCTATGAGGAGCTCGTCTACTACCAGGCACCATAGTAGTGGTGATAAAACCCCTCCTTGAGGACATCCTCTTGATACCTTGGCAGCAACCGACCTCCCACATAGTTCTGCTTTTACCACTCGCTGCGATAGCATGGCCCTAATCCACCTGGTCAAGGTTTGATGGACCCCATGTCTATCCGCGGCATGGCATATCGATTCAAATGACGTATTGTCAAATGCTCCTTCTATGTCTAGAAAGACTCCCATGGCTGAGCGTCCACCAGCTAGCACTCCATCTATCTTATGGACAAGATGATGGAGAGCCGCATCTGTGGACTTCCCAGTCTGATAGGCATATTGTTGTGCATGCAGCGGGTTTATTTGCAGTGGCACATCTCTGATGTATCGATCTATCAGCCTCTCCAGTGTTTTCATGAGGAAAGACGTGAGGCTGATGGGTCTATACGCTTTGGCATCGGAATAATCTGTTTTCCCTGGTTTCGGGATAAATACGATCCTAACCGATCTCCATTCCACTGGTATGTGGCCCAGAGCCAGACAGGACCGAAATATCTTCATAAGCAGGGAAATGATGGTGTCCAGTCCCTCTTGTAGGAGGGCCGGAAATATTCCATCTTCCCCTGGTGATTTAAATGGTGCGAATGTCTTTACAGCCCATCTCACCTTCTCGTATGTAACCACCTTTGACGCCTCTGTTGTCGAAGTTGAGAAAACATTTTTTTTCACCATTTGAGAGCCTTTTGAATATTCCGAAATTTTGCACAGTGTCGGAAAACACCATGTAGAGATTTTATGTGAATACCCTTATGTTTCAATGAAATACGAGATTATAGCTGAAGGACTGGGCTATCGAACAGTGTGAACCAAATTCAAATTGTTCTAAACTGAAAAAAGTTATTCACATTATAACAGGGACGACATTTTGGTGTGCGACGAAATTAGTGTTGAGTAGTTTATCTATCTATCTAAAACATTATCTGTTATCTCTCCAACCAGGGCTCGATCCACTCGGCGACCAACGTGCAAACGGACGGCGACACCGAGATCACGTTGCGCGAAGAATTCGCGAAGACCTGTTTCGAGACGCTGCTGCAGTTCTCGCTGGTCGACGAGGAGACCGGCGAGCGGGAGCGCAGGGAGGGGGAGCGCCGGGAGGGGAGGGAGCTACGGGAGGGGAGGGACGGGGACATGGCGGGCCACTTGGCGGTCACGTCGCTGCTGCACCGGTTCCAGGAGGTGCTCGGGAAGTACATCGAGGACGAGAAGCTGAGCGGGAAGTGTCCGTTGCCCAGGTGAGGGAATGAGGAGGCTTCAGTGGTGGTTATGATAATCTACAGTGTGGAGACTTTAACTGGAATAAATTCCAGCATACGTCAACAGTTTAATGTTTTTACCTACCTTCTGCAAGCAATATCGAGAATATATCTATCCAGGGGTAACTGAAACTAGGGTCCCTTGATGGAAATTGACGTTAAGTCATCTTAACAGGGTACGGACAGATCATAGCTGCATTCTTTTTTAATGATCTAGAGATTTTAGTTTTGTCTACTGCCATCCCTGACATTGCTGTCACGTCACACCCATGGGCGCTACAGAAAATCATTCGAAATTTTGATAATAGGTATGTACAGGAGTACAGGGTATTTACTTGCTGAGGAAGATCATATGGCGAACGAGTCCTGTAATTATGATCCGATTCTATTCAAAATTGGAAGGTATGTGAGGTTTTCCGGGGTTGGAGATGATGATTGTTTCCTCAAACTTGGAAAATTCAAGATGACGGATCCAATATATAGCAAAAGAAATTTCTAATTATGATCTGATTCTATTCAAGATTGTTATCTGGTGGTTCTCGGGGTCGAACTTTATGATTTTTTGTCAAAATTGGGAAATTAAAGATAGCGGATCCAATATGGCGAACGAAACTTGTAATTATGATCCAATTCTATTCAAAAAATCAAAATTTGTATCTGGGGATTTCCGGGGTCGGAGATTAGGTATAATTATTTCGTCAAAATTGGAATATTCAAGATGGCGGATCCAATATGGTGGACGAGTTTTGTAATGAAGATCCGATTCTATTCAAAATTGTTATCTGGGGGTTTTCGGAGTAGGAGATAATGATTGTTCCGTCAAAATTGAAAAATTCAAGATGACGGATCCAATATGGCGAAAGACATAAGTTAATATAATTATTACTCTACCACATATAGAAAATATGTAGGATGCAAGAGTAAAAATAACGTGCCTATACTTATTTGTTACTTTCATCAATAAATTATACGAAAATGACTTTTTATTTAAAAGAGACGGAAAAATCTTATGTATAACATGGGGGTGAAGTATATTGTATTCTTTATTTTCCTGTACATTTTACGTTTTAATTTTTATCAGCCTACTTTTTGTCCTAGACGAAGTTTTATTCATAGTGTGATATTAGTAACTCTATTCATTCTTCTCAGAGTTGGATTTCTGAAAATATATTTAGCACACATGACATGAGTACAGTAGTCTAGATACCCACATCGAGGTTTCCACCATTTCTCAATTATAAGCACATTCAGCTCATAGATAAACTACTGCTCAGCTTGAAATCAGAATTGATTCAATGAATTCAGTCAACTCTGGTATACAGTCTAAGAACAGTCTCTTGTGGTGAAATATATTAAGCTTTCAGTACAATTTATATGTTCCCAAAATCGCAAAGATTATGCTGGAGTATTAAACTCTTAAACTAGAGGAGTGTTCATCTATATCTTGGTATAGTTGAATCAGGAATTCCATATGGAAATAACGTATGATACGCCAGTGACCTCAATATAACCTAAAAAACAGCGAATGTCAAAAATCTAGTATTTATCCCCAGAATTGAATAAGGATGAAACTATATAACTGTTTCACAAACACTTTAGAGTGAGAGCAGACGAGGATCTATCCGTACCCTGTTAAGATGACTTTAAATGTCAATTTCCATCAAGGGACCCTAGCTGAAACCACCCTCAACATGATTTTTTCAAATATAAAAACTAACATTTGACTAGTACGCTGAATTACTCTTCTCACCAGCTTTCCAACGAGGGGTCGCAAGCCATAGGATTGCATTTGAAAAAAACATGTTGGGGTAGATTCCTGCTACCCCTGAAGGGTTATATTCTCCATATTGCTCGCCCATTGTAGGTAAATACATTTGAACGTTGACGTGTCTCGCAAATTTTCAGAAAAATCATTCACTGATGGCGGATCCAAAATGACGGATTTTGTAATTAGGGTCCGATTTTATTCAAATTTGATATCTGGTGGTTCTCGGGATCGGAGATTATGATTCTTTCGTCAAAATTAGGAAATTCAAGATGGCGGACCCAATATGGCAGACGAGTATTCAATTATGATCCGACTCTCTTCAGAATTGTTATCTGGGTGTTTTCGGGGTCGGAGATTATGATTCTTTTGTCAAAATTTGGAAAGAGCAGGATTTAAAAATTCAAGACGGTGGAACCAATATACCGGACGAGTTTTGTAATTATATACCGATTCTATTCAAAATTAGTAAGTGGGCGTTTTCGGGATCAACAATTATGATTCCTTGTCAAAATTAGGGAGTTCAAGATGGTATGGATGGAATTATGTTCCGATTCTATTCAAAATTTCATCTGGGGTTTTAGGAGTCGGATACTATGATTCTTTCGTCAAAATTGGAAAACTTGAGTGAACTAAAAAGAAGTTGGAATGAATGGTAGTTTGAAAAACTAAAGAAACACGCTTTTATAGATAGCAAAGTTAAAAAGAAGTAGAAAATAAATTAATAATAGTGTCTTGATAAATATTGAACTGAAAAAATATATTATAGGGGAGTGTATTATGTCTGTATTATAGAAATAATGTATATAGCAAAACAACGTTTGCGAGGTCTGCTAGTGAGGGAAATAAGTAGATGGTGTATTGGTAAACTGTTCGACAGTGCTTTTGTCTATAATGAACGCCAATGATAGTTTCCATTCAAAAGAATTCAATTTATTGTTTGCCACAGTTATCGTTCGAATCAACAAAGTGAATTATATTCATTATTTCATTTTTTTTTGGGATTCTACCTCCTCGTTTCTATAAAATAAAAATATGAATATTATTTCAATATACGTTTAGGAAGGACAAATCAGATGATTTGCCTCAAAATGTCACTGTGATTGAAGAATTCTCCTATCAGATAGCCTAAAAGAAAAATTCACTAGCTTGTCAATGACAATTTGTATTGAAAAATGTTAGGAAAAGAGAAATAAAGGTATATAGAAAAAATATCAAATTTCCACTTGACTTTGGATGTTTCGGGAATCTGCTCCCGTTTTCAACAAAAAATGCCAACTTTCTGAAAGATAATGTAGAATGATTGTTTTTATTTCCAGGTATCGACTGTCAGAGATCTCATTTGTTCTAAAAGCTTTAACAACATTGATTATATCTATGAAAAAATCAACAGCTGTGAAAGGTATGTATCACCCAAACCTCAGTAATTTCTCATTATAATTGTCCAGCATGAATTTTGATTTTTTTGCATACAAAAATATACTCATTTCAGTAGTAAGTAATTTATTTCATTCTAACAACTGATAACAGCTTTATAACAATTGTTTTTACGTATTCCTTTGATTGAAGAAGGCCTAAGCACGAATATTTTTTCGTCATTCTAGTAGTCGAATCCTATAAATATTTTCATAATATAACACTACTTTGGTCTGCAATTAAATGTATCAATTGGACTGTTTTACAACCCCGTTTTATTCATGACATGACATAATTCCATTTTTGAAGTGGAAAAATGTTTATTCAAGCCGTAGTGATGGCTACAGGGTGAGAACACGATAGTTACTTAATGGCCGTTGTTCTTGCTGAAAACATCAATGGATTTAGTGTGACTGTGATACTTAAATGCTCACTTATGACGAGGGTGAAGAAATTGAATTATTTTTATGAAGTATCTGAAGAACTCGTTCATGTTTCATCACTGATATAAAATTAATGTGATTTTTGCAAACACATCACTGTATATTTTTTTATTTGCAGAAGACAATAAGGCATGGGAACAGCTAATTAGTCTTTACCCGTATTTAGTTGAATGCACGACAACGAGCTCTATGCAAGTGTCTCGGCCGCTCAAAGAAGCTCTGCTACAATTCTGTGATCTACTGCAACCACCGCATAATAAGAATAATAATAATGTTATAAGACTTACAGATTCCTTAATATAATAAACCTTATTTATTCATTTTAGTACCTGTTATGAATTGTCATATCTCTGTATATCCAGATTTTACATTTTAATAATATATCTTTCAGTTAGACTGCCAATCAATTCTGATTCATTTTCCAATAACTTTGAAATCGTGCGACTGCCGTGATCATTTTATAGAGGTGCACTGATGAAAATTATTACATTATTTATCGTTGGCAATTTATAACCACAAAATATAATGTAATATTACACTATTAGTCCTGTAAAAAATTACCATATAAGTATCATGAATTCTTTTACACTATTTATCTAGTTAATTCAATAATCGAGTGAGTATTATTCCAAATGTAAAAACTTCACAAACGATAAGATTTCCACAAAATTCTCAAACACACGACATGTTTCGCTAACACAGTAGCTTCGTCAGGTGATATACTGGTACAATGAACTGAACCAACGTTGGCTTGCTTAACTTTTATATATCCTACTTTCCCAACTTGAAGGATTAGTTACCTGTGGACAGGTTCGATAAACCTTCATTTTCGGAAATAAGGCACAATATCTACATTAAAAGGGTTGATAGCAAATACATAAATACAGTGTGGAGACTCACTAGAATAAATTCTTTAGCGGGGAGGTGAATATTTTTTCTGGAAATTCTCGACATACGTCAACGATTTGATGTATTTACCTACTTTTCGCAAGCAATATCGAAAATATATCCCTCCAGGGGTAGCTGAAACCACCCCTAACATTATTTTTTCAAATGTTACCCTATGGCTCGTGACCCTTCATTGGAAAGCTGGTGGAAAGAGGAATCCAGCATACGCTAGTCAAATTTTAGTTTTTCGTGTGTTTAAAGGTTGCACAACATTGAGATGTAATTTTAAAATTAACTTTTTTTCAACATATCAATCGCTCAAAATGTGTGTTGAGCAATTGATGGCAATTTTTTGCTACAACTGCTATCTACTATTGTATTTCAGTGTTTTTATAGAGCCGCAAAAATAAATGTAGTTTTTTCGCTGTATTCACAGTTCGAAACGAAGTGTTATTGCAAACTGGTGGAAATGCCCTATATCACTGTCACTAAAAGTTGAAAATTCGATGAAAATACGTTGAAAATATATTGAACTTCGAAATTATACAGGGTGTAAATTTGAAAACTTTCAATGCAAATATCTCGCGAGATAAAAAAGTTGGAAAAACGCCGCTTGGCAAAAATGCTAAAGAGTTAAGGGGAACTAGAACCACCATATTTCAGTGAAGGGATGAGTCACCCTGTCAGCGCAACACACCCGAACTTTGAAATGACAAATGGCACTACCTCTTTTGTGATACCTCAAATAAACGGTATCAGTCAGTAGTATTCACCTGTACAAGACTTATTTTCCACCCACTACAGGGTGAACGGAAAACATAAAGTAAAGATATATTCCAAGAGATGTGTTCCAAAATGTTAGAATGGCATTTGAACATCGATTATACTATTGCTTACAACAGAATGGAATGCATTTTGAACATCTGATCAAATAAAATATCCTTTTAACACAATTCATTTTATTTTATTCGACTTAATATTTTTCGTACACCCTGTAGTGGGTGGAAAAAAAGTTTTGTACAGGTGAATACTACTGACTGAGACTGTTCATTTGAGGCATCACAAAAAAGGTAGTGCCATTTGACATTTCAAAGTTGGGGTGTGTCGCGCCGACGGGGATGACTCATCCCTTGACCGAAATATGGTGGTTCTAGTTCCCCTTAACTCTTTAGCATTTTTGCCAAACGGCGTTTTTCTAACTTTTTTCTGTCGCGAAATATTCGCATTGGAAGTTTTCAAATTTACACCCTGTATTTTGCTTTTATGCGACGCCCAAACGTACTACAAACTGAAATATGATCAGTACGCTGGATTCCTCTTTCAACCAGCTTTCCAATGAGGGGTCGCAAGCCATAGGGTAGCATTTTAAAAAAACATGGAGTAGATTCCTGCTACCTCTGGAGGGTTAAATTCTCCATATTGCTCGCCAAATGTAGGTAAATACATTCAAACGTCGACGTGTCTCGCGAATTTTCAGAAAAATCACTCACTCCTTCAGTAGGGAATGTATTCCAGTTAAAGTCTTCACCCTCTATTATTACCTACTAAGAAAACAAATTCAACAGTGGTGAACTTTTGAGGTCTAATTGATCGTTAAGTGTAATGTCAACATTTTTGAGTTTGTTGATTCCTAATGATTCAAAATGATTGAGTTTCATTCCTTTATTTTCTACCTGTAGAATTTCGAAGTAGCTTTGATGATCATTTTTTAAATCATTAGAAATCAACAAACTCAAGAATGTTGACATTTCACTTAACGATCAATTATTTGCCATCAACCCTTTCAAGTTAATCCGGTACACCGTATTTTGATTTTAATGTTGATATTATGCCCAATTTCCTAAAATGAACCTGTCTTATCCTTCAAGTTGGGAAAGTTGGATACATAAAAGTTGAGCAAGCCAAGGTTGGTTTTGCGTTTGCGAAACATGTCGTGTGTTTGAGAATTTTGTGGAAATCTTATCATTTGTGAAGTTTTTACATTTGCCATGGATTTCCATTAAGTAACGGCCGAGTCAATTCAAAACTTTGAGATCTTCAGTAAATAGATATTCCAATATTCCTAATTCACCTGTGAAGCATTGTCGGTCAAATTTCGCAAAACCCTGTATGTAGGGCCATTTGTGAATTTTTCACATGAGTAATATTAGAATGATAATGAGGTAGGTAATGAGGTATGAGATGCACATATTATGTGACATGGTTTGTGAAATACCGCTTTTTGAAATGTATTAAGTTTTTTCAACATTATTTGTAATCACTCAACAGACAATTAACATTATCATCAATTTTTCCAAAATGCACAATTGAAAGACGAGAATTTTCTGTTCAAGGTTGTAGCAATATTTTTAATACTTGTTTTCGCCAGCTGTTTATATTTTTCAGGTATCCTAAACTCACCCAGGCACTATAGCTCGAGAAATAAAAGAAGATGAAAGACAGCAATGACAGCATTTAATACCGGTTAATTTTTCAAAGTGGCTCGCTCCTATAACTTTTTTATTTTTGGAAATTGAGGGTTGTGTATGTTCAATTTACATCTTTTGACATATTTGTTTGCCTTGCCTTACTTCCGGTTTGACCGGAAAAGAGCCCGACTTTTGAATGAAACACCCTGTATATTTTTACCCATTTCTATCTAGAATGACATTTTAAATCTAACAATACCTCACTTGTCAAAATTTGACAGATTGTCATTTTTATTTCAATTTTTATTTTGTAATCTAGAATCTAGTGAATCGCTTCACTCTTGATCAAATAACATGCAAGAAATATGACATTGAGGCTTATGGCTTCACAGTCGTTTTAATAATCATTTGAAAGCCGCAAATATGATTCTATCAAGTTGATTTGAGTTTCTCAAATGGAAAGGGGGGGGGCTCGTCGGCTTTTTATGAAAGATCATTTTCTTACGATCAATTTGATACCACACACTTCCACTTTGTTTTCACCATTTTTCTAAATGATTGCAAAAAGCGATTATACCTACCTACTAACAAATAATAGGCATTCGGTATACTTATGCACTGAGTCCTGTTATTCTGGTTATAGTATACCGAATACGTATTATTATACAATTATTAAGAAACTGTAACGGCACAAGTTCACATCAATAAATAAATAATCTCAAGATGGCACACACGGTACATTGCCATGAACGTGACAACGAAAAAAAAAATGAAATAAAAATATAAATAATTTTGACTCTGACATCAGTCAGAATTATAGAAAGAATATATTTCAAATTAATATTAAAAGGCAACAACCACGGTAAGGAACATAAGTTTTCATGTAACGTGTGCCCATATTTCAATTATATTCGATTTACAGCAAACGGCGTGGTTGTAATTTCTGAATCTGATATCTATCAGAAATCCCTGGACGAGGTTCAGCTGTTGTTAGTCGTACCTGTTATCATCTGCATCGTTCCATTTGGCTAAATAGAATCTGTGAGAGGGATTCTCTGCTGCAAAAGACAGCTATATTGAACAGTTCGTTTGCCCAACCATCAACTATCCTTTTGAATCAATACCTACTTCAACTTTATGGTAAGATTGTTCCAAGTTTTAATCAACTGCTTTTGAGGGAGTGTGAAACTCAGTAATAGTGACCTTTTTCTTGTGCTTCACGACCAATATGGAAAACAGACTATGCTACATATGCTACAGTTCACGATTATTAATTATTATTTCTGTTGATAATGATGATATTGTCATCATATAATCAACTGATTTGTTAATCATTCATTTGCGATATTTTATAGTTAATCCATTAATTGTTACCACCGAGGTTCAGTTTCATAATCATTCATTTATTCATACATCCATTCTAGTTCCATTTAGATATAGTTGAATTTGTGAGGTTTTTGGTTCTGGCAAAATACGATCTGAAATAGTTCAGTTTGTATGGTTATTGATAATATATCTGTGGATATCCGATATTTGAATCTTTCTACCCAAACCCCATAAATTTATATACAGGAAGAGATATTACAAAACATAGTATAAACGTGTGTGGTATTGAATTATTCGTAAGAAAATGATCTTTCACAAAAAGCCCCTTTCCATTTGAAAAAATCGAGTTAACTGGAAAAATTCATATTCGCGGCTATCAAATGGTTATTAAAAGGACTGTGAGGTCTTAAGGCTAAATGTCATATTTTTTCCATATCATTTGATCAGGAGTGAAGCAATTTACAACATTCCATGGCATTCTAGATCGAAAAATGAAAATTGAGATAAAATGACTTCTTCAAATTTGAAGATTGAGGTATTGTTGGATTTAGAATGTCATTCTCGATCGAAATGAGTAAAAATATACCGGAAGTGAGGCAAGGCAAGTCAATTTATCAAATAATATAAATTGAACTATAATGCACAACCCCTAAATTTTGTTTCTCCATCTTCTATAATACAATTATAGGAATGAGCCTTCAATCACTAGCATTGGACTTACAGGCAAGTCTATATAGCACATGATTTTCATCAGTGGGAAGCAGATATGCTTATATTTTCCATCTAAATCTCAGGCAACTCGGGTGTATCACTTTTGCCTGGCAGCTTGTTGTTACCAACCTTGTGAAAAATAAAATAATTATCTATTTCAGGACTGTCCAACTGCAAGTGCCGAAGGGCCTCTTTGAAAAAAAAAACGGTCTGGAGAGCCGCATTATAAAGTACCTACTTTGTTATTCGGTATGGTTAC
This sequence comes from Phaedon cochleariae, assembly GCA_918026855.4. Taxonomy (NCBI): domain Eukaryota; kingdom Metazoa; phylum Arthropoda; class Insecta; order Coleoptera; family Chrysomelidae; genus Phaedon; species Phaedon cochleariae. The sequence goes on from OU896720.1 coordinate 913,880, forward strand.
TACCCAGGCAACCAGGTGGCGTTTCAGTGACGTCTTTTTACGTCAGTTGAATGACCAAGGTGACGTCAGGAGTTGACGTCATACGACGTGATGACTGACGTGAATAATTCACAGCCCAATGACGTCATCTCACTCACGTTTATTAACGTCAGTCACTCACCTAACGGTGACGTCGAAATGACGTCAAAAACACGTTCAAATTTGGTGTTGAAACTTGAAAAAGTTTCCTCGAACAAAGTGTGATGAACACCACTGATCTCAGATGACAATATTTATTATGCATTGTTGAGAATGCTTCTGGTAATTTTGGTGTCACGTGTCCATTCAGCAGCGCTATCCATTACTATGCATCTCCATCAGGATGAGATCAGTTACTACTATTTGTATAAAAAATCATGTAGTTTGTGTCGGTGAGATATGTAAGCAAACCAAGAATAGTTTGATAGCATGTTGAGGATTTTGGCGAATTTAACTCCACTTTGTTGAGTGAAAGGCGCCGTACATTATGCTATTTCTCGGCAAGTTTGAGGCAATGCAATTTTCTCGCAATTTTCTCAATTTATTGCAAGTCGCCGTACATTGAGATATTTCTAACATATTTTCTTGTTCATATTCACTATTTCCAGGTTTTTTGAGCCTTCAATGTACTTTTTGAGGTTATTTGGTGTTTCAGGCCACGTTATGGAGAAAATTTGTATTTAATCAAGATGCTATGAGGATATAACTAAAAATTTTACTAAACTTGCTTTGAAATTGCAGGAAAAATAGGACTGGTTCTATTACGAAACTTGCATGAAACTTGCCGTGAAATATCATAGACGCATGCGCATTGTTCGATTCAAAATTGCATTGCATCGAACTTGCTGGTAAATAGCATAATGTACGGCCTTATCGTTTATTCATGCATTCTTTGTCATCCAACAAAAATCTAAATAGCTAATTTTTGAAAAAATTTCTGAGTGACTAAGCCCACCAAATTGGATTTTTGATAACCGCTTGACGTGGCAGATTACTATGCAATCAAGACTACATTCGTATCTCTTTAACATGGGTGGAAAAGAGTCGCCCGCCGCATCAAAAATGGTCACGTGGCACTCATTCATTGAGCATGTTCCGATTTTGCTGAAATTTAATGGAAACGTTTTCGCGGGTCATTGCAACCCTGTTAGAGGCTATAAAAGTTTACTGTGTTGGCCACTGGTGCAGTGATGTAGTGCCAGTATGTAATGACTATGTATGAGTTCGAACTGAAAGACCTCACAGAGGCAGTAGACGCTGAAACTGCCACTAATCTACAAGATGATTTGTTATTCCCAGTTTTGATATCAAATATTTCATATCAGCTATGCTTCATTTCTCCATCACTGGAACCAGAGGTAAAAGTGTTTCTGATGAATCAGAATCACTATTGGATAATATGTCTTCTAAGATGATATGATCGATCACTCCATCCATAATTTCAACGTGAGTAAAGAAGATAATAATAAGAATGATGAAAATAAAAACCAACAAAAAAAACATCGAAAATCCAAGGATGGTTATGGTTTGTGTACCGGTACTGCCAAAATCGTTCCGAAATGAAATGAAAATTTAAAGCCACTGCTAGTCATAGAGCTGCTAGTGTTCCAAAATTGTTTACTGTGACCAGTCATTCCTTGCTCACACAAGACCCTCAAAAACTTCTGAGGGTTGCTCGTAAGGGGGCGACCGAATGACGGATAGAACAATTTTACAAACATTTACAAAAAAATGTCAGCAATATCGGAACATGACCATTGTTGAAGACCCATATTCAGAGCCCTGGATACTTTTTACTTTTTTTGCAGGGATGAGATTCTTGTGAAATTCTAAACTCCAACTGGAATGAAATCACAAATCAGCAAGTTAGTAGTAGCAACATGTAATAAGATTGATGTCAACCACAACATAAACAAGATTTTCGGGAATCGGAGGTGAAATAGCATACACTTCCAGAGGTACCTAGTTCCATCATTACAAATGATATTTGATTATTGATATGACAATTTCATAGTATGGATATTTTCAAGAGGGGTACACAAAAAATGTGAGAGGTTGAATCAGTAAAGTAGCCCTATAAAATGAAAATATAATTCAAATTGTGTACTTCAGAATCTAGGAAAATATTTTACCTGTAATCACATTTTCATGTTCTAAATGGACAACATTTCATATGTATGTTGCATCCCAGGCAACCAGATGACGTTCCAGTGACGTCTTTTTTACGTCACTTGAATGACCAAGGTGACGTCATCAGTAGTTATTGACGTCGCATTGACGTAATAATGATGTAAATAAGTCACAGCCCAATGACGTCATATTACTCACGTCATATTGACGTCATTCACTCACTAAACTGTGACGTCCGACTGACGTCATAATGACGTCAATATTGACGATTGAATTTGACGATGATACGTAGAAAAGATTCCTTTAACATGGTGTGATTAACACCACTAGCCTCTGGTGACATTATATAATATTGATTATGCATTGTTGAGTCTGCTTGATGGGTCCCTCCTGTGTCATGTTCATTCAATCGCCTATTCAGCAGCGCCATCCTTCAGTACGCATCTCCATCAGTATGAAATCAGTTACTCGTATTTGTATCAAAAATTATGTAGTTTGTGTCGGTGAGATGTAAGAGCAAACAAAGAATAGTTTGATAGCAATGGAAAGGATGTTGGCGAATTTGGCTTCACTTTGTTGAATAATGTATAATGATGCATTCTTTATTGTCACCCAACAAAAATCTAAATAGTAAATTATTGAAAAATTTCCTGAATGACGAAGCTCACCAAATTGGTACGTCACACCGACGTGATTTTTAGACGTCATAGATACGTCACTGCAACGTCATAAGAGTTACGGTTTTAATATAGGTATACCTAAACAATCATTTTTATATATACATAACTTGTTGGTTTCCGAGATATACAGTGTGTCAAAGTTTTTTAGAAAAAAGGTTTTCTACAACTTTTCGTGTATATTAATAATAAGAATTAAACTTGCATGTTGATTCGCTTTCATGAGTTATACTTCTGTTTCACATGATAATATATAAGTATCCATGGTTTAGAGGAGGTCTGAGAAAAATGGACGTCGACAGGACGTCCCTGAAACGTCAATAAGAAACTGACGTCTTCTTTTACCCATCTAAGTGACGTTCACTCGACGTCGAAACGATGACGCGATTATCACGTCATAGAAAGTACGTCATAGTGACGTCATAAATTGGTGTGTGACGTCTCTGACAAAAAATCACCAATTAGGGACGTCACAGTGACGTGATCATTCGTCATCTGGTTGCCTGGGATTTTTATAGTTTATTGTATCAACACCATTTCATGTAAGTGCCTGTAATCTATATAATTTTAGTTATTTTAGACTTTTTATCACCACTTTTTGAGGAGACCGAAATTTCATAAGAGGAGGCTTGAAACAATAATATGTAATGAAGAACTAAAAACTAGAACAGAGAAAGGTTATTATGTTCAACATATACAGCAAATGATATCTTTCTTGTGATTCTATAGGTGTTCTACATTATTTGTGTATTCAACCAGATTACAAAACCAGATACAGTCAAAGAAACTTGTGAACGAAATGAAACAAAGAAAATTACAACCAATCTGTTGAGATAATACATATCATGATATGGAAGAACTCACTGTCCATCTTCACCTCTCCTTGTTTGAGCTAGTAACATCAAAGTTTGTTACATAATTAAAAATTGTTTGTTTACTGTTGATAGTTGAGATTAATTTACGTTAGTATTTGTATTCTCGTTCAACCTGATGAGTAGGTAAACTCAATCACTTTTCAAAGTTCCCTTCTATCAACTAACCTACTCATTAAAATTCACATTCCATGAGATTATTTGAGTGGAAAGCGCTTTGTTATTATTTAAAAAATCAAAAATGTCTGTATACAAGGACAAATTCACTTTATTGGATTACTTTGTAGGCAACAGAGGCTGTTGTAGCATGAAGAATCGTTCACCCTCGAAATGGCTGGAGCAGCTAGAGGAATCTGTGAGGATTTTCACCTCCAGATAATAATCATGCCAGCAATAAAGATGAAAACGAACAGGTGAGCATAGATCAAATGAGGTGAGTAATCCCTGGAAAGTTTTAATTCTCGAATTTTCAATTTTTTTGTATGGATATCTCAACAGAAGATAACCAGAGATTTTATGCATGAGAAACATGCCATACCATTTGGATACATTTTGTGGTAAATTGTATTCGTGCTCCTTATGATAGATAATGAAATTGTTGGTCATAAAATTATCAACGATCAAAAATACAGGCTGATTATTCTGATTAACATCAGTGGCTGGAGTATAAAAAAGTGTAGAGTAGAGAGCCTATGAAAGTGAAAATGCCGAAATCTAGGTTAGAAAGGGGAATGGAACTATAGATTCCTTGACTGAAGATAGACTGAGTGTACCTTACCAATATTCAAAGTTGTTTCGTTTCGCCGCTAGATGGAACCCAAAAGAATATAATTTTTGCAGATTCCTCTAAAACCGCTCATGCTATGTTAGCCTGGATTCACCAGGATTTACTGATGTATTTTCTAGTTGTTTGAAATTATACTAAAATTGATGATCGACCATATCTTCCTTGAGAGTGATTTATTTTGTTGGAGTGTTTCTGCTTATATCTTCTTATTTGTATGTATCCTCTACTGCCATCTAGTTGCAAAACTCAGAAACTTGAAACAAGTAGTTGTGAGTTTTTCCAATCAGTCTATAGTTCAAAAATCTGCAGATTTCTATTTCTCCTCTGGTCCAAAGCAGGCGAGTGGACTATTATTTTTTTTCTTAAATAGAATCATCACTGAAATACCATTTCAATATCATATTTTTTTAAGAATTTTCCAGTCGATTTGTGGGTGCTAAAATCATCAATAATGCCACCGTAATTTTCAAACGGCTAGAAATTTACCGCCAGTAAAAACTGACGCCACGATTTCGTGCGTAACGGCAGGCCATAACACAGTTGCCATGAGTAGAGTAGAGTAGGGTAGAGTAGAGTAGTTTATTTGACCATGTTATATACATACAGGGTGATTCATCATAAATGTCCCCCCCTCTATATAGCTCACTTATTTTTGAACCGATTTAAAAATTTGAAAGATTATTTAAAATAATTTTTCAGAATTCTTTTTTCCGTTGCATCAGAAAATACAGGGTGCTCGGAACAAATGATCTACAAGAGTACTACTTCATTTTTTCAAATGGAACACCCTGTATTTCATTGTATTTTTAGATTCTTGCTGAAGAGCTTATTTCATCAATGTAACACACTTGGGGTCTTGCGGAAATGATTAGAGAGATATAGGGTGTTCAAAATCGAGATTTTTCTAGTTTAGGATTTTTTTGTCTCGAAACTATTCATTATTGGTCGAAACGGCTCCTATGTTTCCATCTTAACTTTTGATTTACTGTCTACTGACATTTGATTGGAACATTTACAGGGTGGTTCAAGATTCAGAATTTTGATACCCCGTAATAGTTCTAATTATTAAATGTCGGAAGATAGTAAATCAAAAGTTAAGACATGGACATGAAAGCCGTTTTGACCGATGATGAAAAGTTTGGTCTCAAAAAAATCCTAAAGTTGAAAAATCTCGATTTTGAACACCCTATATCTCTGTAATCATTCCCGCTATGAAATCAGCTCTTCAGCAAGAATCTAAAAATACAATGAAAAATAGGGTGTTCCATATAAAAAAATCAAATAGTACCCTGTAGATCGTTTGTTCCGAGCACCCTGTATTTTCTGATGCAGCGGAAAAAAACTTTATCGAAAATCATTCAAGATATGATATTTTGAATTTAGGAATCGGTTTAAAAATAACTGAACTAGAGGGGGGGACATTTATGGTGAATCACCCTGTACAAATACATCTATGGCAAGTCACAATTAAGAACATGTTTCCGAAGAAATGTGTTGAGTCTTGGTAATATCCCTACCCTAATAACACACTTATGTCCCATGGATATCCTTAGGACGTCCATAGGACGTTCGAATTTGGTACCGTGGACGTCCATTGGACATCTGAGGGACTCACAAATGTCCCACTTGAGGACCAAGTACGGACGTCCTTGAGGGATGTCCCTGGGACAACTATCGAATACCTTAATCCTACAGTATTCGTCATCAAGCACTACAGAGGACATCCTTAGGACATCCATAGGACAACCTATCAGCAATGCTGAGGGATATCAATTGGATGTCCATAGGATGTCCCAGGGACGTACGAATTATTCTTGAATTTGAATTTTTCTGGGTCCCTCTAGGACTAGATCTAGCATGACTGATTAGGACATCCAGTTGAGTTGATGGTCCGCAGAAGGTCCCGAGAAAGTTTCCAAAGTATGTCCAATGGACTAACGTGAAGGACATTGACGAGGAGTACTTATTATAGCCTACGAGCAATCATTCGTCGGCGAGGAAGTTAACGTCCTCGCAGGGATAACATATTGAAAGTACCGACTGGGACGTTCATAGGACGTTATTTCCTTATTTCTAGGACATTGGAAGAGCACAGTTCATGTACCAATTGGGACATCCGACGGATATCCCTAAAGGACATTCGAAGGATGTCCCTAAGAGACATTTCGATTGTTATACGATCCTGGAAATATTAAGGGCGTCTGTGCAGAGATATTTGAAGGAATGTACCATCAGGGACATTTCATGGTTGTCTAGAAGGGACATTATATAATATCTGAAGTCATGCCAGAATATGTACTACTCGGGACATCCGATGGATGTCCCTAAAGGAACGTTTAAAATCATATCCCATCAGGGACATGCCAAGGACGTCTTTGCATGGACATTATACAATATGTACCACGTGGGACGTCTAAGGGATGCTATTTCTAGAACATTTGAAATGATGTACCAGCTGCGACATTCCGTGGACGTCCTTGCTCGGACATTGCATGAGGTGTACGGGATGGGACGTCCCAAGGACACTTATTTTTGGTTCGGGACATTCGGACGTGAATTGTACCAAATAGTAATAATAGTAATTAGTAATAAAAGTGCAATTGTCTCAAAATGTTCCCTTATTATATTTGTGGCTTATATTGCTTATAATAAATTTGTGTTAATAATAATTATATTGAATCACACTACAGGACATTTGAATCGGTGACGTGACAACACCGCGCACGACTTGTGGGCATGGTCTTGTTCGTTATCAGCATTCAGCACAATGTTGCCAAGTCTCCAACATTCACATTATATTTTGTTATGGAGAATAAGAAATATTTGGACATGCTAGTTGCTCGAGAAAGTCAAGAATGAACTATAATGTCATGAGTTTCTCCTATTATGTTTTATTCAACGACATGACTCAAACATCTTTTTGATAACTTGATTATAATTGGTGACTTGACAACCTTGCTTCATGATTGGAAATGGAAGATTCAGTGATATTCTTTCTTCTGAACGAACTGACACATTTCACTTGAACTGAACTGAATCAGTTGAAATGCAATGCACGTCATTCGAAAGAACGCATATCAACTGATTCAGTTCAAGTGAAATATTTCAGTTAATTCAGATCGAAAGAATATCACTATTATCTGATGACCAATAACGAAATAGTATAAAAACTGACGTCACCATTTATTCGACGTTTCGGCAAATGGCGGCCGCATGAGCTCTGAAATTCAACGATTTTGAACGCATAGACTTATTATTTACATAAAAAAGCGTGATAAGTGTTATAAATCTCAATTTAGGAGTAATTGAATGCCAATAATTCAATATCCCTAACAACACGGGATCTTGCTGGTACATCCCGCTAAGGTCTTACAAATGTCCCAATGTTTCAGACTTAGGTACGATATCCCAGAGATGTTTCTTTTGGGACATCAGATGTTTTCATTGGATGTTCTAGAAACATCCCATTTGATCTTTTCTTTATAAACAATATCATGGTTCCATATCTGCTAATGATGATTGACATGATTGAACAGTTCAAACAATTGTGACATTTGAAACATTGAAAAGTTGATAAAAAATGGAAATCAAAACTGTATTCGTACATATATATATACTTATACCTATACCAAAGCCGGCTAATTTCATCGATAACAAATTGAAATAATTATACTAAATACAAATACAATACAAATACAAAGTACCTGCTTAACTACATGAACCATGTAATAAACGACAAAATCAAAATATATCTCTTCAGCATATTTATTCCTGAATTTATTTGTTATACCAGCCGATAGATGGCGGTACAACTATGTTGTTAAGAGTTACTAACAGCCGTCGGCCCAGCGCCAACAAATATGAGCCTCAAACAACTGTTATCATCTTCCATTAGTTATTGGACCGGACCGACCTTATATTATCGGATTCGGATTGTTACTTGATATCTGGAAATAGGTCGGCCATTTTCAGGATTTCAGATTGAAAATAATTCATACCTTGTCATCCATTACTGTCATCAAACAAAAAACATCCTATATAAAAGTTTCTTTAAGATGTTCCATATCAAGTACCCTCAATGTCTCTGGTACATCCCGTATCATCCCACAAACATTCTGACGGGATGTTTATAAGACATCGCAAATGCTGACACGGGTGTTGCCAGCAACATCCCAAGAATGTCCCAAGGAAAATAGGGCTTTTCCAGAGATGTTCCTATCATCCCATATGGATGTTTCTACGACGTCTTACAGATGTTATTGTGTTATTAGATCAGTCCACTCGCCCAATCGTGCCGATTCTTATCGTCACACATTTAAAT